>CM056998.1:113040385-113567885 GCA_029891345.1 Dryococelus australis
TGTTTCGCGAATATTCATGAAGCCTATAATATTGTAACCGAAGAAAGTTGAAACTGATGTTCTAGCTTGTATTTATATAGACAATTTTCTCAGGCGAAGTGCCCAATGTATTCGGTTTTATACACCTCTAGGTATATTTTATTGCGAAGATTGCGAAATTGAGGACATTGTAGCAGGTACCTGGAGGAACCAGCTGGAGAACAGTTGCCTATTGGATTTACAAAATATTCCCAGAAGAAGTTCCGAGTCAGCTCAAGAAATCCGGAGGAAACGAGCCAAGTATTTTATTTCGCCATAGGGAGGAAATGTACCATGACAGGATAAATTTGTCCGAGCAGTCTGAGAAACATGCTGTTCTTAAAATTGACTCACCGCAATTGTGCTTCGGCTGCCTCTGGACACGCTGTTTTCTACTAGGAACGTCAAAGATTTGAAGGCAAACCACTCTTTGCTTGGTGGTCATTACTCCGGCTCCACTCTTCTGTTTCGATCGCTGCTTTTTGTATTCCCTCCGGAAGTTTCCAATGAGTTTATTTCATTCGTAATTTCTTCCACATCAGCTGCAACGTAGTTAGATATTTTTCTCAGTTAATCATACGGTGTTGCGCTCCCGATATTCCGTTGCTTCTATGTCCCACAAAGCTGGCGCACCATGCAAAAGCTCGATTAATTTCGATGTTTTCTTTGTTCCACATTTTGTACGTCTGAAAATAAATGTTATCCATCAGTGTTTGAATACTGTAATACATATACTAATCAAACATTGTATTAGAGAGAATTTCTCTACTTACCTGAATATCGCGACACTCGAACAGAGATGTGGCACGTTAGACGCACCAAGCTAGACTAAAAAGCGACGTGAGCGTCGCGTTGTCTCTCAATCAGTCCCTCGTAGTCAGGTGTTCATCATGGAGGTATTAATCTATGGAGTGGAAGCCGAGACACGAAAGTGAAGTCGATAATGAAAGACAATGACAGGGCTAGCAGTGGCTAAAAGGTGCGTGTTTTACATTGCTTACTAATGTAACTTTATTAATTAACTCATATAACTAATTAACTCATAATATGACGGCCGACGTAAAAATTCGGTCTGCGCATGAGCAGTCGAAAGAAGTCAGACAAGGCACCGGCTTCACTTGATAAACGTGGAGAAGATAGGATGTTGCCACTATCATCTATTACCTCCATGGTGTTAGTGCGCAGGTATAATGTGTACTGGTTTACTGTGGCGAACTGCACGAGTGTCGGATTAGCATTACTACAACATGTACAACAGAGATGTTATGTTATCAGTAAATCGTGAAGTATACATCAATAAACAGTTGAAATGTGTTAATTAACGATTTTCTTTAAAGTATGTTTTCACTTTTACAATATTTACAAACGAATTTTAGATGAGAACCGTCCACATAACGACCTTGATAGACCCCTATTGGTAACGTATCAATATTTAACAGTAATGCAATAAAAAAAAATGCTGCCGGTATAAAGGCTGCTCACGATAAAGTGAGCACTTTTGAAATCAACCTTGAGAAAAGTCACTGCCCCTACCCGCATATATTTTAACGGGCGCCCTGAGTGCCATGCGTCTAAGGTTGGTAACGATAGATGGGAAAGTAGTTCCGTATCTTAATGTCGTACAAAATGTGTTAGGTAACCATTTCTGATAACTTAAATTATAATATGTTTTTTTTTATTTATGCATCTAAGTATAAAAATGAGCCGATTGGTTAAATATTTACTTTCTTAATAATTTCACAGTTTCACTTGACCGACGCATGAATGAAGTGAGGAGGCCCATGACAATGTTGCTGTACGCGCCCAGATCGGCCGGATTTTCCATCGCGAGTGGTAAATACAGGATACCAGCAACATTCTACGATCCTGAGCCGTCGACAACTCGTGCGATGTTTCCCGTGGGAGACAAACATCTCCCGGCAACATGTCGCCGGCTATTATCGCCCGCCATGGACCAGGGATAAGGGAAAAAAATCTTTAGGCGGAGCATGTGGTTTATAATTTTTTTTTTCCTCGACTTAATTAATCCCCGCATTTGTTAAGTTTCTCAGCGCTCGTAGCAGGCGAAATCGCAATGCAAAATTTTCATCGGGATTTAGGAGGTTACTTCAATTTTACAATACCAATGTGGTTAGTACAATATAAAGAAGAAAACTCAGGAAATACCATATTATGCAGCTATGTGCGGTTAGATGCAACCTTTGCCGCTGTTGATTCACTTATAATGCAATATAAAATATAATTCCAAAAGGCCAGCTCTCAACGTCAATTGGCAATAATAACGCAGTGTACATTTCGTTACGAAATTGAACAGGTCCAACCGGTGTTTGAAGAAGAGATCAGAGTACTATAAACCCGGAACAGCGATATCAGAAATTGAAATACTAGTCAATGAAACTCCGTTACGGAGGTCACTATAGTCCATTCACGCTTTCTTCGGTCTTTTTTAATCAAACTTTTGATAAATCTCCCCAAGTATGACGTGCTTGTTTGTTTCCTAAATATGCCCTGTAAGAGCTTAGTGCTTGTCTTCATTAGTCACTTTTTTTCTTTTAAATTGAAATGTTATTCATATTTTATCTATAAATTAAAATGCTTCATTTATAAACAATTCGAATAAAAATAGTGAGCAAACATGTGTATTGGTAGCGCCTAGTAAGAAATAGTTCTTATACAAAATACTGTTACAAAAGAGTAGGCACGAATCCGGTGCGTTGTCCCTCTGGTGCAATCTTCCAGACTTAGTTAAGTTTAGTTTGCACGAGGCGGAGGAATATCCTGGAAGTAGAACTTTAGCAGGGCTTCAGAAAAGGCCGAAGATACCGCGAATCAACTATAGAAAGTTAGTCAAATGAACTGGGAAACCTGTGTTTTAGGTTAGCATTTGTATTAATGTCAGCAGACACGACGTAAGAACTCCTTTTTAGTTTCTGTCACTCTTGCTTGAGCGTATATTTCAGTATATTTTTTATACAGTGCGTTACATGAAAAGAAATTTATGTTTTAAAATATTCACGAAAAGAATTGTGGAGGTGGCTGGGATCGTATATCCGCGGAGAGCGAACGACATTCCATACGATAGCATGCCGACAACTTTTTATACTTCTCTGCCCTAAACACTGCGTATGTAATATACTGACAATTATAGACTTTTCACGGTAAAATTAGCACTTTTGAAAGTCCTGCTTAAGATTTACTTATATACGCTTTGTGGGTTCTTCCGCCTTTTGTAAAATTATCATTGCCATGGGCCTCGACACTTTATTCATGGGCCGGTCAAGCGAAACTATGAAACTATTAGAATAGTAATATTTTCCAAATTTGCTCATTTTACACTTCGATGCGTTAAAATAAACAGAAAGCGATAGACATGATTTAAGTTATCACAAATGGTAACCTAACACTTTTTATTCGACGTAATATTAGGAAATATTTTCCTCTCTATCGTTACCAACTTAAGTGGATACATTTTACTCATTACGCTCGTTAAAATAGATGTAGGTAGGGGCAGTGACTTTTTTATAAGGTTGATTTCAAAAATGCTCACATTATTGTGAACAGCCTATATCAGCGTGATTACAACGACGAACGAATAGCAAGCGTTTTACAACGAAGAAGTATCTCAAGCTTCAAAAATAAATGTGTAATCTGTAAACTTGAACTGCTTTGCAAAGTACACTGAAAGGCTCATATAAGATAGGCCTAAGTATGGAACATATTGTATGGTTCACAATTTATCCCTATCAATAACAGGAAAACATATCGTTTTAGGCGTTGCAGCAAACAAATACATCGTCGATCATTAAAATTGCAACACCAAGGACGTGTGCTATCCCAACCAGAATTATTGGATGGACTACCCATCATACACAGGTGACATGATTACTCTCGTAGATCGATATGACGTACAGAACATTAGGAAACAAGTACTACACGCCGCCAACACGGGCAGCAATAACCGCTGCATCACGACGCGGCATTAAGGGGACTGTGTAGCTGCGCATCCAAGGTCAAGAAGCGAGGGAGCGATACGGGCGACAGATACACGCACGTCTAGCGCCTCATCGCTCATACGCACAAGGCGTGCAGTGTATCCGTCGTAACGTTGTACTGTGCAAATACGATCTGTAACGTGGGGGTTTTATTACGCGCAATGAAAGCCCGCAGATTAAACTACGCCCGTACCTTTGTACTTTTCTCTTGCCGCTTAAGGAAACTGCACCGGCAAGCTTTAAAAAAGCGACATCTGAGCATTTTCAGGAAATTTTTTCTCAAAGAATACACTCAATGTGACAAAAGTAAAAAACGAGGGCCATAGAATATTGTTTTTTTATCTTTTACATCAAAAAGTCACATTTCCAGAACTTTTATTTACCGAGATACGCGTTTACGCGCAAACAACCATTTCACCACAAAATGCTTCAGTACGTAGGACCCTTAAGAGGAATAGACTTCTGATGTCAGTCTGGCGTCTTCCACCCGTGCTGCTTCGATATGTGCCCAAAGTTCAATCCGCTGTGACCATGGGTGTCAACGTTACATGTCAGTTGTCATACGACCATGGACCACATGTTTTCTATGGGTGAAAGATCCGGTAAACGCGCAGGTCAAGAGAGCAGTGTAATATGGTAATCATCCAGGAACCGTCGGATGACGTGTGTCAGATTCTGTCGCGCGTTCTCCTGTTGGTACAGGCCCTCAGGCTTGCCCTGAAGATAGGGAGATAGGGAACAACACCTCTGCGATGTAATGGTTGCTGATCAGCGTGCCGGCAATGCGGATTAGGCGCGAGCGGGACTAAAATCCAATGGCACACAGCACCATACCTCAGGTGCTGGGCCGGTATGGCAGTGCTTAACGCAGGACTCGGCCAGACGTGAGCCACGGCGCCGCCTTACGGGTGCGAACATCGTGGTACTGCAAGCAGAAAGGGGATTCGTCGGAGAAGATGGCGGCATGTCGATCGCCATTCCAAGCCCGACGTTCTACGCACCATAGTAACCGCAGGCATCTGTGGCGAGCAGTCAGTGGCAGCCGCAGTAATGGGCGCCTGGACAAGCTGCTGCCCTGATGATAGAGACGGCAACTCACCGAGTTTGCAGACAAAGACTGATGTGCTATATGCCTGAAAACATGAGCGAGTGTGTCTGATGTGACTGTACGTTCCACAATCGCCATGCTCATCAAGCGTCTGTCCTGGTGCTCGCTGGTACGACTGAGCAATTAGTTTCCTGCACGTCACTCAGCCCCTTCATTCTCGATCCACTGATCTCATATTCCTTTCATTATGATTGCATTCCTTCTAATGCGAGAACCAGTTTCGTGGTAGGACAATCCATAAACCCGATAGCCCATGATTCTCCCGTGGTCAAAAGCAGGAACCTGTTCGTATGGTTGTCGTGTTCTTCTACGCGGCATGCTCACTTCGCCTGTGCACACGAACGGCGGGGAAACACGACACTATCTATTAGCGGCTAACCGACCTCCAATTATAAACAGCTGGTCAGTGTCGCTGCTAGCGCACGTCGTGCTGCGGCACTCGGCTCAACAGCTAATCACATCAGGTGTGTGCTTCTTGGTGTTGCAATTTTAATGGACAACAGTGTATTTTGTTCAGAACTGTGCTGCTATCGGCATGACTTATTCATACATCAGAACAACCAGAAACGCTTTTGTATTTGATGTTACTGGCGACGGTGAACAATACCTCCTATTATAGGATGTTCACGGTAAAGTGAGCACTTTTTAAGGCTCTTCTTAATTTTCCCTTTCATCCTATTTCCATCTTCCTGCTGCTTTCTAATATAAACATGCAATGTGACGAATAAACACAGTGTATACATTTCACCACCCTCAAAATTTAATGCTTGATGCTACAATAAGATATATTTATTAGTGGTTAAAGTCTGTTGAGAGGGCCTTAAAAAGTGCTCACTTTACCGCGAACATCCTATAGTGAGGGACTTCCCTTATTGTACACTGTTTTCTGCTGTGTGCCACTTACTCAAAGCCACGTATTTAAAGCCACTCAAAGTCACGTATTTAAAGCCACGCACTGTGCAACGTTCCAGAGAGACGACACTGCAACTGAAATGATTAACTACAGTGGTGTTACTGTAATGTGCAAGGTTTTCATCGTTCAAAAGTCCGTCTTTTTTAGAACGTACATAGGTGATCTGAAGAGAGGCCTGCAGTGGTCGTGTTAATCACCGATATCCAGCCACCGTAACAGACAATGAACTTCCAATGGATCCCAGTGAAATTATTTGCCCTGTTTCAAGTTTGGAGTGAAATGATACTGAGCACAGGGCAACCCGCGCACGTCTGAGAATAATGCACTTCGTCGGAAAAACGCCAGTCATGAAATGCGGAAAAGAGAGAGGGATGGTGGAAAGAAAACGATATATTCCTGAAAAATGTACTCACGTGAATCTTTGTTCGGTTAGTGGAATAACCGGTTATGTAGGATATTCAGCGTGAACATGCCAGCCACTTTCTTCTCCTTTGAAAATTAAAGGCCATAAACTTTGGGACATGGCGACGGGAACATAAAACTTTTGTGTGACGCCTCGTGTCTGATTATTGCAAGGTGGTTTACTGTGTCCCATACACAAACGTCAAGACGCCTCCCTTTGCCATTCTTACAGTTACATGAAATATGGCCTCGTCGCTGAACTCCAAGCGAGAAGCGAGCACTCCATTCGCCTCCTCCAGCATGAAAATGCACAAGTATAGTCGCTTTTCCTTCCACCTGGCCTCAACGCATTACGACACTTTGTTAAAAACTAATGCAATTGTATAATTTAAATTCTTATTTGGGAATTATTACAAAAGTGTGAACAATATGTTTAGAAAAATGATCTAGCGTGTAATATTGTGTTGCTGTTGCTGTGTATGGTGTAGAATTTGCATTTAATTTTCGCCCCACATAAGGGTGTCAATATGTAATATGAGATGCAGTGCAGAACACACACAAGGCCTCCTCTATTGGATAGCCAATATGTAAAAGTAATTTTAATTGCCGTAGCATATAAAACACGGTTTCTTGATTTTAATACTTATTGCAATATTGTAGCCATTGGAAGATTTGAGCGTATAGATCGGACTCAATGTGCAGTATGCCTACTGGATTATCGTCTTACCACTGGCGGCTCGTTTGGGATTATACGATATCTTATTATCATTACTTGCAATGAGTGTATCGTATTTACTTCCTTTCCTAAAGAGTGCCTGCAAGGAATATAGGGAAACTTAAAGCCCAGGACAGACGTCCGTTTATCGTTGCCGTTCTTGTTATGACCTGAAACCCTCAGAATGTATCTGAAGCACATTGGTATATTGATATCTACTAAATATTCTGAGAAGATATAAAGGTGAAGGATGGGAACGTTTAACAGAATTTTATCGCAGTAATTATATATGCCATATTTGAACTTAATTGGCGATTTTAACAGTGAAACATGCCAAATTATAAATTTAAAAAAAAAACGCCAAGGATATAATACCTTGGCCTACATGATTTTTCCCAAGTGTCCTTCATAAAGAAACACCATATTTTGAGAGTGCGCAATACCATCATCGTGGGTTTATGAAAATTGTTGGCCACACCCTAGCATAACAGACTGTGTGGTATTCATAGTCAAGTCTCAAGACTGAGCTTAAGCTAGTCTTGGTCAAGACCATCTTATTTCTCGAGACAGTGTTATTTTCGCACCATGTTTCATAGTCTACAAACAAGACGATCTTCGTGAAGGCGGCGTGCTTAAAGCATGACTTATTTTTTACCACTTCCGGCTTGGTCAAAAACGAGCTTACGGCGTGCTACAAAGGTTCGAATCAAAACGAAACATGGCGGCTAGACATGAAATAGAAATAAATACGCATTGTTTTGTTTGTCACCACGACGCAATGTATGTGTGATATTATATGCAAATTGAAAAATTAAGCATTCCAAATTATACATAGCTCTAAGTATTGCAAATACATTAAAAAAACATCGTTAAAACGAACAAAGTGACGTTAATGTGGTGAAAAATAACGAAACTGTCTTTCTCGCTTAAGAAAATGTTGTGGACGAGTGTAAAAAAAAAAGATTGTAAAGAAAATTGTACGAATAATGTGATTTCTTAATACGAACTGGCAAAACATAACTCAGCATACTATCAAGAGCATCACTTTTGAATTGAAATCAACATTATCAAATGTAAGGCAAAGACAGATTATATAATCTTTTTATTAGAATTTTTCGGTGTAAAACATATTTAGGCCTATATTTACAAAACTTCGCTACTTTTATTTTCAATTTAAAAACACAGTATAATTGATTATATTTTGGTTCTCGTTACATACGTATATGCTTACTGTAAATTACTATTACATTTGAAAAGAAAGAACATTTTTTAAAATAAGTTGTATTGAGTTTAGCGCTATCTAGTTTCTACTTTGTAATTAATAGAACTTAAGTTCTAATATGCGAATTACGATCAAAAATAATTGTACCTGTACAATTGCAGTTATGTAAAAACTTTCTCACAGCAGAACAATGTAGATTTTCGTCTAAATGCGCAATTAAATAATTAATCTCAACCTAACATATGCTTCGTCATCGCCATTTTACAGAAATCTTCGCTTGTTCGAAGTAAGAAACCATCGAATCAGCGTCCGCCCTTTAATAAAAACAGCGTCTCAAGTCACCTCTACGGTGGACTTGGCGAAGGCGTGTTTATTTACCGTCTTAAGGAGGTCTCAATGACTATGAAAAGTGGTTTGAAATCATGATCTCAAGCAGTGACTATAGAATAGAAATATCCAGTCTTAAGGCGCACGAAAATAAGACAGTAATCGTGACTACCGCCTTGTTTGCTTGTGCTTGAGACAAGCTTAAGCAATGTTAATGAAATATAAATACGAACTTAAAACACCAAATAAGTTTGTCTTAACCAAGCTAGTGCTCACGATATGTTTATGAAAAAGAAAGGTTTTCGGTATTGTTGCTAAGAGTATTATCACCTTCACAGTGGCACGACATAATCCCTTATCTACATCTTCTCTGTTGATACCAGTTAGAAAATAATACAGGCATATAGCTCTTACAAGTCAAGAACTCGAGGGCTGCTATAACTTATGCCTAAGGACCATACGATTTTTGTGGTATACTTGGGTTTGATGCAAGTTTGTCTCGTTGCTTTCCGTCGAGGTGTTGAAATTTTCACCTAACATCCTAAAAATAGGATTTAAATACGTTGTCAATTTTAAAAGTGTTGTCATGGACAACCTACAGTAGGGGCCTACTGTAATCTGAGCCTACCTTTGAAAGTGTCTACGTCGTGGGGGATGCCTGCAGAAAACTACGTGGCTCACGACATGGCACGGTAGATCAGCTGCATGAGTGCCGCACGTTAGACTCCCAATATGGCTGTGTGATATCCGCGTTAGAATATCGTTTTGAAACACGGTGACCATAAAGTTATGGGTGCGATTATCGCTCCCAAGTACTGAAAATCAATGGCGATATATCGTAAATTGTATCGTTTATATTGAGTCGCAAGTAATGGCATCGCAAATAACGCTCAACTGGTATCGCAAATATAGATACTTCAAATATCGATCATATTGATATATCACACGTATCGGACATATTGACATCGCAAATGTAGATATTACAAACAGAGGTACCTAATATTGATATCGCATATCGTTAAAATCGCTGGTTCCTATATGCGATATATTGGTCTACATTGCTGTACCATATTTCAGTTGCGATATTTAAAATAATATTATTTCTTTATCAACATATCATAACGCACTACCCTACTACAGGCGAGGCACGTCTGTTACTATATGCGGCCACAGCAATGAGGGTGCCCGATGACGTGAAACTATGATTGGTGTCTTCGGATTGGCGATCGTCATGTCATGTGAACAGGGCTTACCAAGTCGTGCGGCCAAGTCGGGGGGAATGCATTTGGACTACTGCGCAGACGCCATTTAACGTCATTTACTCACTGCATTGAACAATTACATTACAATTTTAGTATAGATGCCATGTTTTGTCTGCATGTGTGTACAGACAAGACATTTGTAATTATGATTTAAAAAAAATTTCATAAGTTATACTTGTTAATAGAAGTATTATTCTTATCTGGAACTAAAAAAACTGTAAATTGATGAAAAAGTGACCACGATATACACATTTTATTTGCGTGTAAGGAAGTAAGACCAGCAAAGATAAAATTAATAAACGCTTCCAACGCGGATGACAGGCCGAGAAATACCAGCGATTGTTTATCTTCGGTCCAGCAGTTTTCCCTTGTGTTTGAAGATGGGAGGTTTTGTAGAATTAATGAACGTACCTGAAAAACACATTTGTGTTGCATTGTTTTGTATAAATATTGTAAGGTAATTTGTAATTTAAGACAAATATTAGCAATTATTTACTTCTAACATGGTTTTTCTGAGCACAGGTAGACAACCACGCATGTTATAATTTTTTATTCAATCACAATTTTTAATTCTTTCCTGTACATTTTGGGTAAGGAATGGTATTTTGACAGTCAAGCTAGTCATTCGACAGGCCGGGTGTAACTTCTCTACAGTGTGACTCAATATATCATAACGGGTGACATATAAGTTTTGTCCCATGAGATCCTGGTTATTACAACACGCTTGAGGGAACTTTGAGCTAATTACAAACATTCGTCAGTCAAATACATACTTTAATCCCGTATGGACTTGTCAAAGAGAGAAGTGACAACCGATGAACAATTGACTGGTTCTAATGAATCCACAAAAATATCCAGTATATCGTGTTAATAATATATAACGCGAAATTTAAGGGGTCAAATTTTTCGTTAAACTATTTGAAAATATTTTTTCTTTGTATCGTTACAAGATTCGTATCTGTAAAATAGAACAATGTTCATACTAACCAGAAGCCGCGAAATCTGTCACAAACTTTAAATTTCGCTTAAAACAAACTAATGTGATATTAAATAACATCCATTAAAATGTAAACCCCCCCTTCTTTACGTTTTTTTCGAGTGTGAAAAACTTTACTGCGTTTTATCTACCTCCCTGAGATACACTCGTTTGACCGTGCGGCTGTGATGTGATGTATCACTCTTCGTCCATGAATTTTTGTAACCAACCAAAAAACTGTAGTATCTTATAATAACAATAGTTATATGATACGTATTTAATGCCAAACACTGTTGTACAGACGCAAAAATTCATAAAACAATGCATCCCACAACTATAAAACTGCAAATTTAGAAATGAGCTATCTGCCATGCACGTTTACGTCATTCTGGAGTGCAGTAATTCTATAAATCACAGAATTTCGATTTTTATAGGCTGTTCATGGTAAAGTGAGCACTTTTGAGGTCCTAGGTACTTTTTTATTTTAGCCATATTTTATCCTTTAACCACCTTTTTAAATAACTATTGCCACATAAGTAATAAACAGAGTGTATATATCCTTCCGCACTCGGGAGAACGTCTATAAAGTATATTTATTGACTATTATTCTAAATACGAGGCCTTTCAACAAAAGTGCTCACTTTACCGTGAATAGCCTATAGTAAGAGGTGGCATTCTTATAATTGTGCCTAAGCTGATCAATAATTATTGTAACATTAAAAAAAAAGCATGCTTGTTATTGTACGATTGTAATGCAAGGGTTGCTGGGTAGAGTCTCGGTGGCAACAAAGTTTAGTTTTTTGTTGTTGATATGATTTGAAAGAAGTATTATTCCCCAACTTCAGTTACATTTGTTCATCATAGTTTTTCTTAGAGAGCGCAACAAAAAGTAACTTTATTTCCATTTCTCAACAGTTAAAATTTACATACAAGGAAGTGTGTGTATGTGCAATGTTACAGTATTGGCTTGCTAGTCTAGTTAATGGCTACTGTATTTTTTAGAAGAACAATTTTTGTAGCTCTACAAATGATTCTTTCGGCAACATTTGTTTCTAAGAATTTTTCTTGTGCAATTACAAAAATGCTTATAGTATAAAATCATTTCCCAAAAATAGGACCGGTTTGAAAAAAGAACAATCGCTGCAGATAGTAACGGTTTTTTTCGTGGTAAGAGTCGATACTTCAGAATATTTCGCAGAACTATTCTGAAGTCATATTTCTCATTGCGAAACGTTTCTTTACTAATTATTATCATGGCCAAAAATGGCATTTTAGTACTCTTACAGGCAGCAAATGAACTCGCTATTCTACATATTATTATTATTTAAGCGATTGCTTTTGTGTTTAGTCGAGATAGATTAAAACTTTATTTTTAGCCCATTCAGACGCACTGTACACAACTGTGTACATTACGTACGTGTTAGTAATTTTTGGTGAGTACTGTACATTACGAATCTTAATTACCAATGATCGTACCTGCGGGTAAATGATTCGCAAACCGTATTACTGGTTTAAGTCATAACTGGTTTATATAACTGTGGCTGAACATATAGCATACAGTTTATTGGCTGTGACAAAGAAACAAGTGTTGTGTCGATATTAGTACAGCACGCATCATATAATTTTGTGTTTGCAACACCTAACGCTGTAAATTAAAGCCGGTCTGAAAGGGATAAATTCAGTCATCTGGTATTTTTGTTTCTCTGTTTAGTCTAGCGTATTTTTGCCGTAAGCAGTATAATTTACGTTTTTTCAGTGGCGATTCTAGTATCATTTTGAAACTTTTCGGCCGGCTTCGGTGGAGTACAGGAAACAAATTGGTTTTAAGGCCATTTTCTCGCGGTCGCAAACACGTGACACAGTCTGAATTTTGAATGTATTAGCTGTTTGTAAGCCAATAAGTTTGTTTTATTGCTGGACTTGGCTTTTAACTCATTCCGCGATGATTAAATGTTTGGCCCTAAGCACTGAGGTTCCCTTTCTGTTTCAACTCACCGAGGTTCTGAGAAACTAGACTGATTAACTGAACTGCCACTGTGCACTCACGAACCTCATTATCGTTTTCTATTTTCTACATTCGTGGATAAGCCGAACTCTTCTAGAATTTAATTTCAATTACTCTGTGACTCATTAGCCGAAAATTAAACGTTGGATGAATTAAAACTAGTAATGCGAGAATGTCTGGCATCCACACTTTTATTTATTGTTTAACTCTTTTCTATTTATTACCAGCTTCTCCACACTGAAATGAGTCCTGCCAATAACCTCCAGTTTCTGAAGCACGCGTAATTTTCAGGTTTAGATTAAAACAACATAAGATTATTTCTTACTTGTTTTTTCAATTTTAGTTATCAGGGAGCAACTTAATCTAATTTACATTTAATATTCACTTTAAAAATGTTTTACAAAATGTTTTTTATTTGCAATGGTGAAGTAATATGGCTTATATTTTAAATATACACAAAAGGGAACTAAAATACAAAATTTCACTCACTGCAACGTGTGACGTGTAAATGTAATGAAACACAACGGCGAGACTTCCTCGTACACACTACACACAACAATGTGAGACACTAAACTTAATAAAAAATAATAATAGAGGAAAACAGGGGGTTCTGTACGCCTCTGTGTATATGAGGATGACGTTGCGACAGCTGTAGTACGTGTAACGAATTCCCTGGGTAGAGTGCCAACCCTAGCTGCACATTCACGATCTTTCAAACTGAGTATTGAATTGGTGTGATTATTGAAATTCTGAATTACTGCCGAGTTCACTGCTCCATAACACAACACAGTGTGCGAACTGGAAATTAGAATCCCCTTAGGGACGATTGAAGGCAGTTTGATGAGTTATTTTTGCCCGGCCTCGTCCGGACTGTAAGTATGAACACACACACACACACACACACACACACACACACACACACACACACACACACACACACTTGATCTTACCAATCTGAAGTAACGTGTACCACTTGTACACCCAGCAACACAGCAGTCTGGTAGCAAAAATACTCGAGGACAGAATAAACACGTACACAAAACAGGAACAAGAGAAAATCGTGCTACTACTACGAATTGGCAATGGGCAACTGTGTATAAAAAAATCTGGAGGTTTGATCGAGCTAAGAATAATCTGACTTCTCCCAGAAAACCAAATAACTCATCCAGATGGCAATACAAATGAACAGATTATCTGTGGCTCCGTAAATATTAACCATATAATTGAAATATTTCTGCTTGGAGTAGTGGCCTTTGAATCACTAGTGTCTCCGTGATGGTTGAAAATTAAAATACTTAAAAATGTTCATAATTCACGCCAAAATCTTTAGTATTCTTTCAAAAATAATTAATTAATTAAAATAAAACGTTGCACTTAGCTAGCGGCAGAGAAAGGGTTTAGTTCAGCTTTGCCGTAGTAAATGTCAGAAAAGTTGTGTACGTATGAAAAACATCATGGCGGCGTAAAAGTGTTCTAGAAGGTTGAATTGACGGTGTTGGATGAAAAACTTCATTTGTAATTTCTTAGCTGGAATTAGTGATCAAAACGTAAAATTTTGAAAGGCTTGAATGTCTCGATGTTCAGGTACGCCGACGGGGCATATCTCCGGATGCACGGCAGCCCTGGGTGACGTCTTCACTGTATGTAAGCGCACCGCTTACAGTGCTAGCATACAGTTCAATGGCACCTTAACGGATGTCTCACGAATACTAGCTAACCTCTCTGAAAGCTACGTGGAGGTAAGCGACAAAGGCCTACTTATTGCTTTAAGCACACCTCGCGTCTTCGTCTCCAGCAGACGGCCTGCAATTTCAGGGGTGCGAACTCGGTCTTCACGAATAAAAATATAAATTTAACACCTCGTGCACCGCCCACCCGGGCTGGCTGCCTGACGTCGCGTAACAAGATGTCCGTCCCCTTCGTTGAAAAACTTAACTTAAGAATGTTCTTTAACACCGGCCAATCACGAGGGTTACAATTGAAATTCATATGTACTGCCACTTAAAAACTGCCCCAACGTTCAAAATGCATGGAGTCATGTGGCCTTGTAAGTACACGTACACAACGTAAAAATAGAAAATACATGAATACGCGGCCAAAATTAATGCACTGTTTAAAAAAATTAAAAATATTACAAACTCTGTTTGAAAACAAATAAATAAATCTTGCCACAAAATAAAATATATTATGTGAAGAAAAAAAATAGTATTAAGCTTGTTAAACATAAAAATTACGTGTTAACAATTACTCATTATCATAGTTCAGAAAGCGTGTGTTACATATAGCACCACCGATATTCTGCTTATTATAATCCGTTCATGGTTACTTCCGAATTTTCTGAACCCCTACTAAAGTCCTATTTGCAGGAGATTCCTCCACCTCATGCAAACAAAGCTTAACTAAGTCTAGAAAATTGCACCAAAGGGACAACGCACCGAGTGCGCATGCACTCAGTTTAATACTATTCTGCATAAGAACTAATTTTTACTAAGCATTACAAACTCACCCATCTTCGCAATCTTCTTATTTAAATGAAATATTATAGTTTAGAAATGAAATAGAGACAAATGTTTAACTTAGTAAAATATTAAGTACTTATCTAAACACAAGTATAAATCGCTTGTGATACACAGCATATCTAAGAAACAACCAAATAAGTCCTATATGGCGTGATTTTTCATGTTTCATTCAAAAATTATGAAGAAACCGCGAATAGACTATGTAGTGCATTCACGGTTACGTCCAACTTTTCTCAATACCTGCCAAAGTTCTACTTCCAGGATATCGCTCCGCCCCATTCAATGAAATCTCGACTAAGTATAGGAAATCACACCAAAAGGGGCAACGCACAGTTTAATGATAGTTTGCATGACAACTATTTCTTACTAGGCGTTACCAACCCACCTGTTTTCACCCAGTTTTTATTCATAATTGATTTATTATAGTAAAAAGATAAAATATACGTAAAGAATCGATTTAATTAAAACATAAGGTACTTTTATGTTAACTCGAGTACAAAACACTTGTGATGCGAGGGATATTTAGGAAACAACAAAATAAGTCATACATGGTGTGATTATTCAAAGATTTGATTCAAATATAGTTCATTCACGGCTTCTTCGGCCTTTTTGAATCAAACTTATGAAAAACCTACCCATGTAAAACGTGTTTAGTTATTTCCTAAATACGCCTTGTGCAGCAAGCGTTTTATACTTGGGTTCGTAGAAGTTAATTTTTTTCTGTTAAATAAAAGTATTATTCATATTTTATCTATAAATTGTAATGCTTCATTTGTAAATAACTTGAATAAAAAAGAGGGAGAAAATAGGTATGTTGGTAGCACCTAGTGAGAAATAGTTCTTATACAAGATACTGTTGCACTTAGTGCGCACGAGTGTGGTGCGTTGTCCTCTAGTGTAATTATCCAGGCTTAGTTAAGCTTAGTTTGCACGAGGCGGAGGAATATCCTTCAAGTAGAACTTTAGCAGGGCTTCAGAAAAGGCTGAAATAACCGTGGATTGATTATAGTGTGAACGTGAATAGACTATATCTGCGCCGCGTGGGCCTTCGTCGTCGCTGTGTGGGGTCCGCCGGCGTCGGGGAGATCGGACCCGCGAACCACGCATTGCGTGTGCGCGCAGGCTGCTGAAGCAGAAGCAACGGTAAGAGATGGCGTGGCGTGGGCGTAATGACGTAACAGGAGGGGAAAGGAGGAGAAGGGACGCAGTTAACGGTTAACGCCCTCGTGCGCTCGAAATAACTTGCGGCTTGTCTCCCGCTCGAGCCACGACCTCACGACGGTCTCAAGGCGACACACCGGTGTGGTGGTACATGTGCCGTAGTTACCGCGCACTCGTACCGTAACTGTGGTACCTGCACTTGTCGCACTGGGCCCTGGGTGGTCGAGTAGCTTGGGATCCTATAATTCATTTATTCCATTCGTGATGGCGTGGCTGGAGTACATTCAGAAATTTTCTATCTTCTCCACTGCCTAGGTTGACAGAGGTTGTTCGCGGTGAAAAAACAAATCCATGCTCGTAACTATATGCTATTCACGGTTAAGTGAGCACTTTTCGAAGCCCTCTGATTTGCAATAATAGTCAATATTTACATTTTATTGAAGCCATAGATGTAAACTTCCGAGTGCAATGTTTATTACTTACATGGCAATCCGTATTTAAAAAGGTGGTCAAAGGATTAAAAAAATGACTGAAAGGAAAACGTAACTTGGGCCTCAAAAGTGCTCACTTTACCGTGAAGAGTCTATATATATATATATATATATATATATATATATATATATATATATATATATATATATATATATATACACACTATACAGACGGGCATGCAGGCGCCCTGTTAAGTTGGCGGCCGATTAATAAAAAACCATTGTAAGCAGAGTCCGGAGTATTTCACGGACTGATGAGGCAACAGGCTAGACTTCACACTTCTTTATACACTCGAGACACTATTGTTTCGTTATTGGACGCTGAGATCAAGTGAAACCTTTGTACATGACTGTTCAACGCTAACTCACACCACGGCTTTCTGCTTACTACTGGCTGGCAGTTAAACGAGGCGTCTCTAAATAACTGTCGTCCAATAACAATGGAAAGAGAAAAGACAAAGCCCAAATGTTTAAGTCTACCTCAACACCGAATGAATATGCGAAATACGCTGGGCTCCAATTATAAATTGAGGTGAGAGATTTGGGCGGCTCTTAATAACGAGGTCTAGAGAGCCGATGAGGGTGAAATGAGGTGAGAATGGAGCAGCGCCGGAATGTAAGGGCGGGGGAAAATGGAGATCCCCGATACAACCCGCTGACTAGCGGCATCGTCCGGCACAATTCCCACTTGCGAAAATCCTGAGTGACCCGGTCCAGGATTGAACCCGGTTCGCGGATACTATCCCGGTATGTAAAGAAAAACTATGTTTTGCAACCGGTCAATAATTTTCGACAAATTCAAAATAACACACTCATACTCTAGTAACTACAAGTCATTTTCAAGAAATTAATGAAAGTAGTACAAGTAAGCAATCAATTTATGAAAAAGGCGAACAGTAAAATAGCAATATTAGGATGTGCTCGCTAGTTTTATCATATGTCTTCGCAAGTTACTAACTGGTAGCAGTTCTACGAATGGGGTTCGTATTTACCACAAACCATACACTGTGCACGCACCGAGGGTGCCAAAAGCTAGTAAGCAAACTGCTGTCGTGTAATATGAATCGTCCATGGTGGCTCATATGGCAGCTGGTAAACCGGCTCGTACACCAGGGCTTGTAGTAGCTTGTACAAGAAACAAGTACGGCTGCAGGCATAGACTAGATATGAGGTAGACCGATCTCGCTGGCTGCGCACAACCAATCTCCATGTCCCAACATATAACTGCTTTTCTGCCTATACGTCTAGCGAAACTGGCGTGGATTGGGTTTGAGGTTAGAACACTGCTTAGTAAACAAGTGCTTCTGAGATGTTTTTATACTTCCTCTAATCAATTTGTAATGCTTTTTGATTACATTTAAACTGGTAAAAGTATTTTATTAATATAATAGTACTTGTCATTTAAAAATTAAGATGTAAACAAACACGTACATCACTGTAGACCATGTGACTTGGACAGTTGTGTAGGATTGGGGTAGGTCAATGTTGGGTACATGCGCAGAATACGAATAAGCGGTCTACGTCATCTTTAGTCTATGGCTGCAGGTATCATGTGATATCGGCTTAAGACGCAAACGCAGTTCCCAAAAGCTCGCCCAGCGAATTTGTGATTGGGTACGCCCACGTCTAAGAATGTTGCCGTCGAACTATAAAAATATCTGACACACTCTGGATATCTCTATGACAATATTCATCTCTCTCATAATGCGATAGTTAGAAACCTGCGAAATTCGCGTTATCTTTCGGTGACGTGATAGACTCCATTGCCTTATAATCAAGTAACCACAGTTCGTGGTTTCATTGGCCGCTGCACTGTAATCAACGTCGTGCGTCTGCTTGATCTCCTCAAAAGAGATTGGCCACTCCACCGCTGAACTTATATAATTGGCCCAAGAGTTCTCCGAGGCGTGCCGAACACTCGGCCAATGGCTGACGTTGGTCGAACGCACAGTAACTTGGAGTTCAGTCTGTCCCTAAATAATAACGCGAATTTTGCATTTTTCCCGCGAAAAAGATTCCACAACCTTTTTGTATTCGGAAACACTAAGGTTAGATCCAGTGTCGTGATTGGCTGACTGACTGCTAACGCGTCTCAGTTGTCTGCTCGCGAAACACCAAGTTCAGTATTGGAGTAACTTGATTCTGACTGGTCCAGTAGTGTTACAAAATGGCTACTCGCTGCTCACAAGCTACGTAGCCGATGATCAAAGTAAAACTCTAGGTTTACACCAAGAATTTTGCAGTCAAGCTTGCGTATAAATCTTTTCGCGCAAAACAAGTGGTCCGAACTATGGAGCACTAAATTGAAACCATATAGCTAGAGACCTGGAAATTTCGAGGATACATTCGCAAACAAGCTAGACTCCACACTCCTTTATGTACTCTAGGTTCAGTTAGTTGTTTATTGGCTTTTGCGCCAGTTTCTCCCGTACCAGGTAACACAGTATTTGGCCGTTATTTTCTTAACAGTTTGTTATTGGTCCAAATTTGTCCAGAGCGTGGCTTAAAAACTGCATTCTAATTGAAAAGAAAGTGAAATGTACACGTGTTTGAAGTTTAGCTTGTCTTCAAATGAAATTGCGAAATTTCCGGGTTTTTACACATAGCCTATACGTGGTTTCTTAACACTATTTAAATCAAACCTATGAAAAATCGCTTCATGTATGACGTGTTTGGTTATTTTCTAAATATGCAATGTACCATAAACGTTTCATACTCGTTTTAACAAAAAAATTACCTTATTTTCGGTTTAATTGAACATTTACTTGTATTTTATCTATACGGTGTAATATTTAATGAATATTTCATGTGGACAAAAATACAGAGAAAATAAATGTGCTGGTAATGCCTAGAGACCTGCAAAATTCGCGTTATTGTTTGGAAAAAAAAAAAGAAAAAAAAAACTTATATCAATGAAATACGCTTGTCATTGGACCATACTTTATTCGACAAACCCCGGGTATATCTGCGTCAATAAATGAACACTTCACAATTGTGTGCTCCAATCACGTACAGTTCACTGAGAAAGGGCGTGAATTCACATTTGGGCAGCAGCCAATGAGGGAACGACGCCGGCTAGAGTATATACAGTACTGTGAATTTTAGCGTGTAGCCAAAAAATAACGCGAATTTTGCAGATCCCTAGTAATGCCTAGTAAGTCATGGTCTTATGCAAAATATTACACCGGGTGCGCACGAATGCGGTACAATGTCTCTTTGGTACAATTTTCCTGACACGGTTAAGCTTTGTTTGCTTGAGGCGGAGGAATATCCTGGAAGTAGAACTTCAACAGGAATTCAGAAAAGTTCGAAGTAACCGTGTATTGACTATAACAACTGTAACAAATGTCGTTATTCGCCTGAGCTAAGCAAGAAGATAACTTCGTCAGAATAGAGTTCTCAACTCGCCAAGATGCGTTAAACCATTACAAAAGAGGAAGCCAAAAGATTTTACAAGTTACCCGAGGGCACGCCACATTCCAAACACGCGCTAAGTTCCACTTTTCCAGTTGGATCAGTTTGTAACACGCCATGGAATACTCTGCGGCCAATTAAACCTGCAAGAAAGTAAAGACAGCCGTTTACCTGGTGCAGTGTAATACATGATACTTAGGAGCCAATCAATAAATAGTCAATACTCAAGTGCTACAGAAGACTCTGTAATTCAGCCTGTAAGTCACTGTAACTCGCAAAAATTTACTTTCTGTAGTAAGAAGTCGTATCAGTTAACTATTTCAGGCCGGTACACATTTACTACCATTCACCATCCACCACTACCGGAGAACGACTATGTTTTGTTTATTTCCACTTTATACAATCCTATTTGTCCATTTTGCACTGGATACTACTCTTTATGTACAACAGTCATTAATGGCTGTTTGTCAGCCAATAAAGTGGCAAATTGACTGAATCTTTATCAAAATGCTTCACCTCGTTCGTTTCAACAATTATTAAAATTACGTGTTTTACTGACGAAGTTTATTTCAGGTGAGCTGCCTTATTGTATGAGCCTGATGCACACTAGTAAAAATATCCGTGCGTGCTTACACTAAGAAAAGAAAAAGTTCGTAAAATTGCCACATCATTGTAAAAGCGCACTTAGAAATCACGAAAAGTTAAAATTTTCTCCAGTACATTCATGGCAGATTCCTACATAAAAATAGTGAAATGCACATCTGCGTTAAGTAGCAGTTCTATGCTTGCAGCCTTACAGATGGAAAATGTTCTACACTATGTATGGGTTAATAATTTGTAATGCAGTTTACAAAGTTTACTGGAAAAAAAAAAAAAAAAAAAAAACAGTGTAGTTTACAAGAGCGAAAGAATGTCCAAATTTAGCGTAGCCCGATACACACTCGGACATAATCGCAAAGTGTTAATACAGATGTTCACATATAAAGGCTGTTCACGATAAAGTGACCACTTTTGAAATCAACCTTACAAAAAAGTCACTGCGACCGCCTCCATATATTTTAACGGGCGCGCTGAGTGATATGCACCCACTAAAGTTGGTAATGATGGATGGAAAGTAGTTCCACATACTAACGTCGAATTAAAAGTGTTAGGTAACAATTTGTGTTAATTTAAATTATTTCCTCCTCTTTCTGTTTTTTAATGCATAGAAGTGTACAAATTAGCAGATTTGTAAAATGTTTACTTTTCTAATAATTTCGCAGTTTAACTTGACCGACGCATGAATAAAGTGATGATGCTCTTGGTAATATTAATTTTACATAAGGGAGAATAATACACAACGTGCATACACGTAGATACTAAGCAGAACTTTCAAAAGTGCTCATTTTAACGTTAACAACCAATAGTAAACAGATTGCTAGTAGGGCCTGTGTTATGTTAGCTTCTTTTATTAACAAATCATTCCATTGACGGGGCCACGGTGACTGAGTGGTTAGCCTGCTCGCCTCCCACCAAGGCGATCCGGATTAAATTCCCGGCCGGGTTACTCCGGATTTTTGCATGTGGGAATCCTCCCGGACGATGCCGTTGGTCAGCAGGTTTTCTCGGGGATCTCCCGTTTCCCCGCCCTCTCATTCCGGCACTGATTCATACTCACCTCAAGATCCCGATGTTAAGAGCTGTCAAAATCTCTTCACTCACTCATTCATATCGACAGCTTAGCTTGCGCGAGTACTGGTAATTCTGATGCATTAATGTTACGTGAAATTGCAGCACATACAGTTAGAATAACTGGACTGTGGCCGATCTTTGCGTGGTCGTCATTCGTCATGCTTAGCAACATATACGAAAAAGAAAAGCCGTGTCATGCCATACAGTTAGGCCTTGCAAGTTTACTTTGTCACTACAGCAGTTAATACAGTCCTCAGTGCGTGTAGACGTAGTGTAGAACATTATCTGAGAACGTGCACAATTTCTGCTGCAGCGTGGTTGAAATACACAACTATTCACAACTATTCACGGTAAAGTGAGCACTTTTGAAAGCCCTCTCATTGGGAATAATAGTCAATAAATAATTTTTATTTTAGCCTTAGATACTAACTTGCGAGTGCGGTGTAATCTACACACTGTCGTTATTACTTACATGGCAGTATTTATTTCATGTCCCAACGAAAGAAATAATTTAATTCCTAAAATAGGCCTATACCAAATAATTTCCGACTCTTGGGCGTGTTTCTGTGTGTCGAAGCGAACTTCTACTCTCGCCGTAGCGCCAATAGCGATCCAGGCACTCACATCGCATGCTTCATCACGAACTCTAAGCACAAGACACTGAAGTCAGAAACTCGCCTCTAAGGGACTTTCATTGGTGACTTCTCGTTTCATGTTGTAATAATTAAGGTAAATGTGTGCTGCACGTTCTTCTACAGTCTGTTCACGGTAAAGTGAGCACTTTTGAAACTAATCTTTGAGAAACGCCCCTACCTTAAGCCTCGCCCCCTTCACACTGTCAAACTTTTTCGTCAAACTGCTTCCAATAAGTTTGGTGAAATAAAGTTGGACAGTTATGACGTCATAAAACGCCATAATCCCCGCCATATTTGCCTGAGAAAGTTGGATGGCTTCAGTTTCCGACAAAAATTTGAAAATTGTATCGGTTCTCAAATGTCTTTGATGTTGACGGGATCAGCCAATCACGACACAAGTGGATGCCAAGAAACTCTAAAATAACGAACAATTACTGATAAGGAAGTACGTTATGAAGATAATTAATTTATGTAGAAGCTATCTGGGCACGAATACTATTTTAAGTGAATATTGCACATAGTATAACGAAATCAGAGGCACTAAATATCATTGTACAGGAAAAATCTCTGATAAATAAAATTCGAATTTAGTAAAGAAGCGATGATAAATTACAACATCCCTTACATTTCATACTTTAAGGGACTAGATGGAAAAAACAAAAGCAATATCAAACTATGAAAATAATGTTTAAATTATTATTCTTATTAAATTCTCACAGTAAAAAATTTGACAGTGTGACACATTTTCAAACACATTCAAGATTATTTGATAAAATTTGTTGGAAGGGAAAATTTGATGACCGTATCTAGTCTTCAAATTTTGTTGTCAAATATAGTTGAAGGTGAAAATTCGGGAGTGTGACAGGGGCTTTAGAGTAGCACGAGTGTGGTCTTGGTTGGTCAGTCAAAAAACGGACAACCTGACAAGCAGCACCGAGTAAAGTTGGCAACAAAGGAGGGAAAGTAGTCCCCTGTATTAACGTCAAACTAAAAGTGGAGCGGTAAACGTTTGTGAGTACTTGGAAATTATTTATTTTACTTTCTGTTTTTTTTTATTGCGCGTAAATGTAACAAGTCATAAAATTTATTAGAAATATATTTTTCTAATATTTTTGAAATTTCACTTGATCGACAAATGAATAAAGTGATCAGGTCCATGGCAATGTTAATTTTACATATGACGGAAGAATACACAATGACTGAATACAAGTAGATCTTAAACAATTCTGAAAGATCTTCATAGTTTTTTTCACCTTACTGTAAGTCATACAGACTCACGCAAAAATTAACGTTGCAGAGGACTAATGGAAGGTATAGGCTATTTTCGGTAAAGTGAGCACTTTTAAGGCCCTCCCAACAGGCACTGACAACAAATCAATATATCCTATTGAAGCCTCAGACGTTAACATTTTGTTAACATGTGGTGAAATGTATACACTGTGTTTGCTGGGTACATTGCATTGATTATATTTAAAAAAAAAACCGCAGGAAGACATAAATTGGGTGAAAGGAAAAGTTTAGAAAGCCCTTAAAAAAGGCTCACTTTACCGTGAACAGCCTATAGCCATGCGTCGACCGTACGATAGCGTGAAATTATCAGCAACATGAATATGTTCCCTTTAAAGGCTGTTCACAATAAAGTGAGCACTTTTGAAATCAACCTTGGGAAAAAAGTCACCACTATTACCTTCAAATATTTTAACGGACCCCCTGAGTTACATGCGCTCAGTAAAGTTGGTAACTATGGATGGGAAGTAGTTCCATATCTTAGCGTCGAACAAAAAATGTCACGTGACTATTTATGATCATTTTAATTATTTATTTCGCTTCCCGTTCTTTTTAATGCATCGATTGTAAAAATGAGTAAATTTGAAAAATATTTACTTTACTAATAATTTCACAGTTTCGCTTGACCAACGCATGAATAAAATGATGCGGCCCATGACAATGTCAATTTTACATAAGGCGGGAGAATACATAACGTGCATACGAGTACATCTTAAGCAGGGCTTTCAAAAGTGCTCATTTTTCCGTAAATAGCCTATAGGTAATTTTTTGCTCTATACAAAATAAAAACGCCATTTCAGTTACCACCAATTATACGAAGGTGAGGCCAATGAAAAGAATTAAACATATTTTATCGAGCAGTTTAATGAATACAGAATATGCAGAATCACATTAATTCACCTCACAAACGTCCAGCTGTGCAAAACAAGTGTTCCAGTGTTTAATTAGTGCGTAAGACACCCCAAGAAAAATAATTATTTTTGGCGTCCTGCGTAGCGACTCGTGCACCACCAGCTACTCTTTTGGTCGGACTTGAAATATGCGTCACCAAACAACACTTTCATTCTGTGATGAATTTCGACGAGTTTGATTCCTTTCCGGGGGGGGGGGGGGGGGAGAGGGGCTCTGGTTCTCTTTGGCGCGTATTTACAGTGCAGCCGCTGTATTGACACTTCTGCTGTACCCTCGCGTTGCGCGCCAGCTCTGTTATGCCACCTGTTGTCGGCGATTGTCACACTACGCCCCTTACTCGTACCATATACGACACTAGAAGTGCGTTCCTATTTTCGTAGCAGGATTTAAATGATTTAGTTTAACTCAGCCTCATATATTCAAGTCTTCTTCAGAATATAAGAAATCGAACTCCTTTCCGCACGGAGGTTGAGCGGTTAACCTTTTTCTTTTTTATTAATTTCATTAACCCTACTTAACAGTAGAGCCATCCAGGGTGTTCAAATCTATCATGACTAATAAAATTTAACAAACAGTATATTAGTTATATATATTCACAATTTTTTTTTTAGCGGCTAACCTGCTCGCCTCCCACAAAGGCGAACGGGGTTCAATCCCCGACCGGGTCACTCCCGAATTTTCGCAAGTGGGAATCGTGCCGGACGATGCCGTTGGTCGGCGGTTTTCCTCGGTGACCCCCCGTTTCCCCCGCCCTTTCATTCCGGCGTTACTCCGTACTCACCTCGCTTCACCCTCATCGGCTCTCAAGACCACGATGTCAAGAGCCGCCCAAATCTCTTCCGTACGAGGCGCGCCTAACCGGGCTGGAGATGTTCTCAGCGTTCCAGGTCGAGAAGCGCGGGAGCGATAAAGTCTACATTGCTACGCGCAATACGTCCGCCGTCGCCTCTACGTGCAGAGCCCTGCTTAGTGTTCTCGTCGTGCTGCGTTTACCTATAGGCTGTTCACGGTAAACTGAGCACTTTTGAAAGCCCTTCTTAAGATCTATTTGTATCCAATTTGTGTATTCTTCCGACGTACGTAAAATTAACACTTTATGGGCCTCATAACTTTACTCATTCGTCGGTCAAGTGAAACTGTAAAATTATTAGAAAAGTAAATATTTTACAAATATGATAATTTTTACACCTAGATGTATAATTTCAGTAATCACAAATGGTTAGTTAGCTAAGACTTTCAATTCGACGTTAAGACACTGAACTACTTTCTCTCCATCGTTACCGACTTTACTAGGCGCATGCCAATCAGTGCGCCCATTAAAATATATGCAGATAGGATCAGTTACTTCCCTTCTTAGGATGATGTGAAAAGTGCTCACTTTATCGTGAACAACCTTTATAGGACTTTTGGCGGTGAGCGTATGGGTTTCTTTTCTTTTGTAAAGTGTGTAGCATAGTTCAATGCAGTTGTCTCCATAAGTATATATCTGACCCTGATATTTATACACACAGCGCTCTGAAATGGTGTTTCTCAGTGTATGTAATCTGAACTGGGTGTTCTTTCTTTCATCGGCACATAGGACGCTCGTTAAAAAAATACTGTAGAAAAAATTGTATTTAAGACACTATGCAACGAAGTTCAAGTGCCGACTTGGCGAACCCCTCTATTCATCTAAAAAATTAGTTTACAGCGTTTACGTTAAAATATACGCATTTACAGCCAAGTGTCTGACTAACAGAGAATCACATACTTAGAGACCTGAAGAATTCGCGGATTCATCTTGGGACACGTTAGAATTGTATTTATATAACTTTAGCCGTTGGTCCACACGGTGTTTGACACCTCCTGGAGAACGCTGGCCCAATCGTATCCTTCCACTGTGACAGCAGACATCCAATGCGCAGTTGATATCGACATATTGGTACATAATAATGTAGAGTCTAGCATGCAGGTCATTGAACGCGCGAATTTTTCAGGTCCGTTCACATACTTATTGAAATACGTGGCTTTTTTTACTGTATTTCTGTACAGTAAACACTTCTGTAAGTGTTTCTAAGACTGCCAGTCAACCAAGCTGGACTCACAACCATCTGTATCTTCCGTCAGACGTCAGTTCTTCAGGTGGTCACGTGGTCTTCGACCAATCGTAGGGCAACTTTTTTTTTCTTTTCGTCTATCCGTCAAATATATCTCAAACTTTAACTTTCAACGGACCGACGGATGGGCCACCGCCTTCTAATGCCGTTCCTTGAACATGGCTGTCGGAAAACAGTCACTTGTTTCTTTGTCTGAATATTTTTCTTTTAAAAATACACAAGGCAGCGAAGTTATTTACTTTTTTTACCTTCTACCTTTGAACTGAACTGAAGATGACTTGTAGATTTTCAAAGGAAATGCTGATAAATTATGTTAAGAAAAAGGATATATTTATGACATTCATTAAAAACATTACTCTCTGCGCGAGAAAGTTCGTGTTGTTGGGTGGTAACATTGAAAGTTTTCTGGCCATAAGGATCGACGGAAGACGGACTGTTGTGAGTCGCTTTCAATTGACGGACGAGAAGAAAACTGACGGATGGCTGACCGACAGGCGCGACCGATGGTTGTGAGCCCAGCTTTACTCTAAACATGAAAAAAAAATTATTTTCTCGTTTAGCAGAGATGTCTGAAGTTTAAAACCCGGCCCAGACGCTTTTCGTCCTCCGTCGTTCAAAATGGTGCCCAGGGTGTCTCGTTCGTATGGCGAAGAGGTCGAACCCCGACATAACTAGTAATTTTTGAGTACAGACCAAGGTTGTTACTACATACAGCCGCCTTGGTACAAGCCTGGCAGTCGTTCGGCTGGGAGGCCTGTCATCTTTATCCTTTCTATGCGTAAACGTGAGACTTTGTCTCTTTGTCTCTGAAGTTCCCCTCCAGTTAGAAAACCCCGTACGGCAGATGTTGCAGAGCTAATTCAATATTTCTAAAAAGATAACCAAGACCTTGACAACAGAAATATTTAACCCCAAATGCCACAACTTCGTTTCCAATGTTACGATTATCGAAATGCTAACAGATTTCCTTTCTTCTTCTTCTCCTCAACCTTTAAGTTGGTGGGTAACATGCATGTCTCCTAAGAGTTTCCTTTGTTTGGCTAACAGTTTCAAATGGCAATAAGTGTGCTAGCCTTTAATGCTGTCTATACAATTTACTCTTGGTCTTCCTTTTCTACTTTTACCTTCCAGCTTCCCCTCGAACAAGGTAGTGCGCCAGTTAGAATGACGAACCGAGTGGAAAACGAAGCTATTTCTTCTCTTGTTTAAGCTTTCAACCAAGATGCGTGTTTCATTTACTCTTTTGTGAGTTTATCAGTCTAAGGTATTTTTAGAAGTCGACGCCAGCTCCACATCTCAAATTCCCTGAGTCTCAGTACTTCCGCTTTTCGCAGGGTCCATGTTTCTGACTCATAGCTTACAATACTCCATACAAAGCTTTTCATGAAATGTTTTCGTACCTCCATGTTGATGGTCTTATATATTAATAGACACTTCTTTTTTGAGAAAGTTTCCTTCGCCTGTGCAATTCGGGTATTTACTTCTCTTGTACACTTTCCATCAGATGTGATTACACTTCCCAGATATTTGAATTCTTTTACTGGGTATAGTTTTTCTCCATCCATCAGCACAGTGGCAATTTGAGCACCAGCTCTAGTGCACGTCATTATTTTTGTCTCCTTTTTGTTTATTGGCATATCGCACCTCTCTTTTACTAATTCGTTAATGTGATTTAGTGCCTTTTCCATGTCTCTTTCATTCTCAGTTATCAATGCTATATCATCTAAATATCGTATGGTACTATACAACTTGCCATTAATTTTATGCCATGATTGTTGGTAGCTAAGAATTCCTTTATGGCTTCTATATAGATGTTAAGTAATAATGGTGATAATCCGCATCCTTGGCTTGTATCCTTTCCAACTTTTGCTTCCACAATTTCTTTGCTAGTTAAAACCGCCTGGTTCTTGTCAATGTGGTAGAGTATTCTTCTGTCCCTGTAGTCTATTTTCTGCTTTTTTAGTATTGCGAACAGCTCATTCCAATTTACGTTATCGAAAGCCTTCTCTATATCAATAAACGCTATTACCATTGGTCTGTCTATTTCTAGGGATTTTTCGATAATGACTAAGACTTAGGATGGCTTCTCGTGTGCCTTTTCCTTTCCTGAATCCAAACTGTTCTTCTGAAATATTATCTTCCATTTTCCTTTCTATTCAGTGGTAGATAATTTGAGTTATGATTTTAGAGGAATGGGAGAGGAGGCTCAGCGTTCTATGATCTTAACACATCTGTGCTCTATGCTTTTTTTTGGGATCGGAATAAGGATTGTTTGCTCAAACTCTTTTGGGATCCCTTCTGTTATGTAAATTTCATTTATTAGCTTGTATAGATTGTCTTTGGCTTTGTCTCTTAAGGCCTATAAGATCTCTGCAGGGTTTTCATCTGGTCCTGAGCCTTTCTTTGTTTCAAATATTTCAGGGCTTTATCAAATTCTTCTCTGATTATTGGTGGACCTACCTCATCAACTTCCACTTAGTCCTAACTTTCAAGGACCTCTGTATGTAAAATTGCTTGGTAGAGTTCTTTTGTGTATTCCTTCCAATGTAGCGCTACTTCACCTTCTTCAGTTAAGACTTTGCCATTCTTACTCCATATGATGTTCAACACTTTTTTTCTTGTTCTAAATTGTTTTCGCATCTCGGCGAATGCTCTATCGCTGTTACCTTTCAGCATATGTTCATCTATATCTTTGCACTTCTTTTCATACCACGCATCTCTTACTCTCCTTGTTTCCTCTTACTTCACACTTCCTTCGTTCTCCCAATAACTATAGTATATCTTCAGTGATCCAAGGTTTGTATACTGTCTTTTCATGTATTCCAATGAATGCATCAGCTAGTTGAGTTATTCCCTTTTTTGTATTGTCTCATTTCTCCTGTACACTCCTTCCTGGCATCTTCTTGAGGTCAATTCTTTCATCAGTTTCTTTTTTGGAATCATTTGAAGCTTGCTTGTTACTTTTTACCTTGTTGATGTTCCATCTTTTACATAATTGTTTTGTAAATTTTCGTCTACATCGCAACTGGCTCGTCATTAATACCAGATTATGGCCCGAGTACACATCTGCGCCTGGATAGCTCTTACATGATTTAACTTGGTAGCAATAGCGGTCTTTTATCATTATATAATCTACCTGGTATCTGTCACCATTTCCTGACATGGTCCACGTGTATCTACTTCGTTTTAGTTGTTTTTATCACGCAGTGGGTAAAATATCACATTTGTAAATTGGCTGCTACCACAGTCAGAAACCTTACGTACTCTTTTGGATAATTTTTCATGATTCAATCACTCTAGCACACTCCCCCAGGGCGTATCAAGTAAATTACGATCCATCGACTATAACATTATATTTTTGCAAGTTTACTTGAAGTATAGCCTGTTACAAAATTTCCGGGTCTCTGTTTGTAATGCATCTTATGGATCATACGCCGAAAAATTCAATATGGGTCTCCTATTCTTCCGGGGAAATAACAGTACTCACTCTTACAAGTAGCTACTGAAAATATAAAATAACTATAGTTGACATAGAGCGAATGACTGTTCACGAAATACTCTGAATGCAAGTAGCCACTTCCTTACCTAGCCGGGCCACTTAGAATTTGGTTTCTGAAGGAATACATTACATACTCTGCGTATGCGCAACTACTACGTGCACAGAGAAATGCATCACTCAATAAAAAATATATGTGAAGAGTGTCACAGAGTTTTCAATTACATCTGTTTTGATGCAGCGTGTGTCCACAAAAGTATGACCGGATAAACCTCTGATAGTGCTTCACACAAGTACGACTGCCAAGCGTACAACCAAAACTAGAATTATAACATCACATGTATCATATACTTTGGCTAAGAAGAACATGCTAAATGGTCAAAACTACTTACAACTGAAACAAACTGTTATTTAATTTGACAAACTATAGTCACTGTTGTATGGATATACGAATTGGACACAAGAACTACCGGTTCTTTTTATTGGGAGGAGGTGAAATTCATTTATTTATCCTTAAAGAGTATACAGATCATCCTTCATATTTACTTATAGGACCATTTAAATTTTGTTTCACATTATCAGCAAACTGTTAGATGGGCGAACTATGAAAGCAGTGTGTTCGGCATATTTTCAATGCTTTCTTATATATCACTCCCCCCACTTTACGGGGTCTTCGTAATTTGCAGAACTTTTCAGATGAACGAGTTAATGTTCATTTACAGGAACGCTATTGCGTTTTGGTCACTAACTAAAACATTAAGAATATATGAACTACATTTTTACTGTTTTCTACCGTACAAAACGTTAGCTTATTTGTTACATTAATCTACAAAGAACATTTCCCTTTATCGCGAGAATCTTATAAGTTAGGGCGGACCCTTGTTAAAAAAAAGCCAGTTGCAAAAATTGAAATACTGATAAACCTTCCTTTTCCTGCTGTTTTTCTTGGTGTTCTGTTCATACAGCCAAATGCTGCGCGCAGATTTTCATTTTGTTATATAACTTTTAAGATTAAAAAAAGAACGTAGATTTCCTTGATAATATTTATATAGCATTTGACAGCAAATTATTTCCCGTTTACAGAGAAAAATATTTACATCTAATTCACCACTCATAATTAGACACCTGCAAAATTCGCGTTATTATTTTGGGACACGTTAAATTTAAAACACATATACCTCTGCATAACGTTTGTCATTGGACCATATTTTATCTGAAACGCCCTTGGTAACTCTGCGCCAATAAACGAACTCTTCACAATTGTGTGCACCAATTACATGCAGTTCACTCAGATAAGGCGTTACTTTACGTCTATGCAGCTTCCAATGGAGAAACAACGCCGTCTCCAGTAATTACAGTACTGTGAAGTTCATCCTGATGCCAAATAAAAACGCGAATTTAGAAGGTCCCTACTCATAAACAATAAACGCGCTACGCTTTCGAATGGACGAAAACAAAACTGTGGTGTCTACTAACATGGTGGACTTCCCTTCGCCCCTCCCCTACCATCATCAACTTGACTTTATACCCCTCGTTAGTAAACTGATTTAATGGTGCACCCCCCTCCTCAGGTGATTAACTAGACGCCTTCAGTTCTTCACCTGTGACTATCACTACTCACCTAATGTGCCTCTTCTGCAGTTTGGCCGACACACTCGGCTGAGCATGAAGAAGTTTTCTGGCCAGATCAAGACGGTCGCGCGTCACCAGACTTAGTGGGCGGGAAACACCTGTAGGGACACTCACTACATCGCAGCTTGATGACTGCAACAGGACGGCAACGGTAAGAATCAGCCAAGACAACACACGTAACAAGAGACAAAGGAAAAAATTCCGCGAATTCGGTGACTTCACGATATTCCGCACACTCGGGACAAAAATTATTTACCCAATACAATACCTTACAGTTTGGGAGACACATTTTTATTCAATACTGACTGCGCATGATTCGTCCTTCTTTTGTGTTGCCCGAAAGTCCTCCACAGCATGACAAATTGCAGAATGAGCAGAAGCTTACGCGTTTTTGAAGGCCAATCTGACACCGAATAAATTCGGAATGAGGTTTACCAATCCCTGCATACACCTCATTACAACCATTAGAGACTGTTCACGATAAAATGAGAACTCTTGAAATCAACCTTAGAAAAATATCACTGCCCCTGCATCCATATATTTTAACGGGCACACTGAGTGACATGGACCCTGTAAAGTTGGTAATGATTAGGGACAGGAGTATTTCGCAAAAATATTTATGCTCTGCTAGACTTCAATATCTTACGTCCACAACCACAACTTCGTTTGGTTATTGGCCGCGTGTCTACTTGAAAAGACATGTTCTTATTTGGCTGGGCCAATCGTAATAAAGTACTCCGATAGTGAACGTCCATGATTCGCGTACAGACACTTGAGGCTCGTGACATTTAAAAATCGTCCAACCACGAAAGTGCATATGGACAATGGTGTTTTGGAGTACAACTGGTCTTGAAATATTTTCGCGAAAAACAACTCTCCCTAGTAATGATGGATGGAGAGAAGTTCCATATCTTAACGTTGAATAAAAAGTGTGAGGTAACCATCTGCGATAACTTAAATTACGTCTTTCACTTTTTTTAATGCAACGAATTGTAAAATTGACCAGATTTGTAACACATTTACTTTTCCAATAATTCCACAGTTTCACCTGACCGACGCGTGAATAAAGTGATGAGACCCATGATAATGTTAATTTTGCATAAGGCGACAACATACATACCGTGCATAAAGTAGATCTCAAGCAGGGCTTTCAAAAGTGCTCATTCTAGCGTGAACAGCCTATAAATCGGAAATTCTTCCATAAAGTGGCATTCAGTATCACGTGTCGCTATTTTTTTAATTCTACTTTCAGCAGACACATTTAGGTTTTGTTAACGAAGTTGGTATGATGAAATAATAGTTCGGATGTAAGGAATTCTGTAAAAAGGTAATAAACATTTGAAATTGAAATTAACTTTAGCACTCTCTCTATATAAATATAAATGAGAGTTATAAGCACCGATACAATATTCCTAGTAGCACGCGGATCATTTAGTAAATTACTATACACCAATTCACTTCAGAGTTTAAAGACTAGCTTTAGATAAATTTGTATTTTGACAATTTATGAAAGCACGGGTGTGTCGTCACGAGTCCTGAACAAGTGACTGTGTTCGAAATTACACACTTCTTAAAACAAATTACAACTAAGGACTAAAAAATTAGTTAACGCGTTACATGGAGAGATATATTTAATACACCTGCACGTTCGGATTAATATTGCAATTCTATAGCAAATTATGAACAACTTGGAGGACTTCGTCAAAAACCAACAAGAGCATAGCAAAACAAAGGAGTCACGTGCAGCCCATGCAGTCAAGAGTCCTCAATGTGGGCCAGCAGGCGATAGGCAAATGACATCAGCTCGAATTTACAGACGTCTGTTAAGGTACCGAATCGGTGGCTACGACTGAACTCACAAAAATTCCCACACTCTAATATTACAGCTTGGCATTTGTCGTTATAATTAGACTAGCAGCCCGCCATCGCTTCAGGTTTTTTGTTGTTATTAAAACACATACCTATATGTGGTTTGTAAAATTTTTAATTTACTATCGGAAATAGTTTTATCGTCGTGTTAGAGTTGGTTTATCGATAAGATGTATTTTTATTATACGTGACTACCTGCTACTACTTACGAATTTTTTAATATTAAGATATACAATTTCTTCTAACATTGTTTCAATTCATCTTTAATAATGCTTAGAAAGCAGCCAAGTAGCTCATTCTTCTCCGACTTGGTTTACAAATTTTGAAATTTTTCATCGAATACTTTTTTTTAAAAATTAAACACAGTCATCTGGAAGAATGTAGCTTCCTAACAGTGAAATAGTTATAATAATCGGCCCTGTAATTTCTGAGATAAGCCGTTACATATAAACAAACTCATATAACCTCTTTATTATATCAGTATATACAACAAAGAACCTTCCTTATATATGTTATTACGCTGGACCTACGTTTACACGATACGCCCGGTATGACTGCGAACAAATATTAAACATTTAGTATTTGTGTGGCTGGACTGTGTGTGCTCGAGCAGAGCAGGCGAATGAGTTTTGACTATAGCAGAAGCCAATGAACAAGTAACCTCTGTTCAAGTACGCGGAGGGCCGCCAAGTCTAGCATTTTATAAACGTGGATAGTGATCTCTCTTAAAACACAAACAAATTAATGACTCATTTCTAACACGGTCTCTACGTACGTGGACGCTGGTGGAGCCCCTGCAAGTGCAAACTTTTCAGCAACATGCAATGTTACACGTTGCAGCACTTTGTCGCCCCGTCGCTGTCATGTAAGTGGGTGGCCAGTTACACCACTGGGGTTTGGTTGGAAGATCATCAGAATAGCATCCCCGTGCATTTACTCGTCAGGCTAGTCCAGATCTGCAACAGAACATTCCTATAACAGAACAGGGAAACCGACAGATTAGTAGGGCCCATGGTCGAGTGTACTTGTGACGGTGATTTTTTTTTTAGAAAATTTGTTCGCTCTTCATTGTGTAACATCTAGTACTTTATTTTCATGTTTGTCTCGCGTTTAAGCATCGTAAAACGAAAATAATGCACAAATATTTACAGATAACTTTTTTTGTGACACTTGACCAAATAAACACGTAAGTAGTTTATAGTATTATGTCAACTACATATTATATAACATTTTATCTGACACAGTAAAGTTGCTTTTCTGTCGACTAATAGCCAGAAAATAAAGAAAGATGAAACATTACAGAACGCAAATCCGTAGGGCCATCATGCGTTAATCTATTGTTGTCGCGGTTTTATTACTGTGATTTTTGTTACAGCGGATACTTTATCCAGCTGCGAATGTAGATATTTGAAATACACTTTTCCCGGTACGTATTTATCTTAAAAATTTAGTAAGTAGAGGCCCTTTGTCATTTTAATTATTTGATCTTTAGCTTTTCATATTAAAAAGAACGACATAGGTACAATGAAATAAAATATTTGTTAGTGGTTACAAAACATATTTGACTGATTTTTCGAAGACGAAATTTGGTTACTGGTAAAAAAAAAAAAAAAGCTGGGGTGCACAAACATGTACATTGATACGCACTAAAGCCATTCTGCTCTCACTAAAATATTTGATAATTTAAAACATATTTATTTGCTGCAATCAAATATTTATACGGCATAAATAGTATTCGTATCGTCCAGAGCAAAACATTCCACGTATGTGAGTTGGTGTATTGAAAGTGGCCACCTTCTGGTCTGGCCACGATGCCAGATTTTATGTGCACGATCGTTTCGTATGTTATGTCGTTACCTTGTCCTGAAAGAAATATTCAAGGAATGGGAGACGAATTGCAGGGTAAAAGTTGTTCACGGTAAAGTGAGTACTTTTGAAGCCCTAATTACTTTTCCTTTCAGTCAGTCTTTATCCTTTAACCAATATTGTGAATGTAAGTGATAATACACTCGGAAGTTAACATCCAAGGCTAAAATAAAATATATCCAAATGAGAGGGCTTGCAGAAGTGCTCAATACACCATGAATAGCTTTTAGAAAATGTCACATAAATGATCACAGAAGATAGTATTTTTGGGAGGCAAAGCGTTCAGGCGTTGGCGTATATGCCACTTGTTTTATTTGATGTACAATGTAACGTGCTCGCTGCTTCGCATCGCGCGCGGGCGAGTGGAAAAGAAGGAAAGAGAGTTGTCATACGATAGCGACGGTTGGAAGGCCATGCAATGGCGGGTTTCGAATTACAGACGCGCGCCGCGGTCTCTGGTCGTATTGTTTTCGGCCGATGTCTGAAGAATGCTCTGGTTACTGACCTCGTTCTCTCAACGTGTCTCGGGGTGCGTCGAACCTTCCAGATGGTAAGGTACATCACTATAAAAATTGTGGCAGGCCTCCAGGCCGAGGAGTTTGAATTGGAGTTGATGAATGAATGAGTGGCTGAGTTCCGAGCGATAGAAGAACGAGCGCCGACCAGCGAAAGGGAAGTCTGCGACTGCAGGTATTCAGCAGTGCAGTGTGCGTCTGGCAAGCTGAACTATTGGACTAAATGCGCAAGTGAAAGTCATTATAAATGATGGAAACAGATAGACTGAACATGTGTTAATAATGAGTATGAGTAATTTGGCTGTAACCACCAGAGGCAATTAAGAAGGACGTTAATTAGAGTTGAAATAGACATTAAATATTGCGCTCACTGTTAAATAAAAAGAGTAAAAGTGGAGACAGCTTATTAATTCTGTTAATAATAGCAGAGTGAATAAATTAGAATTCAAATTTAGTTTCTTAATTTTTGTTATAAGACCTTCAACCCTCACGAACTCAGATACGCTCCTCAGGTGTCTTCAGCATGTGTATATATATATATATATATATATATATATATATATATATATATATATATATCTAAGCGAAGACTCGCAGCTTCCAGCGAGGTGGCACAGTGGTAGCACACTGGACTCGTGTTAGAGAGGACACACGTTCGATATCCGATGCGGTCCATTGCCTTCGGTTTTGGTAGCTTCTATAAATCACGCCAGACGAATGTTGGGATGCTTCCTTAACAAAAGACCACGGCCGTTTCATACTCCGATAGTAGCTTACTGTTCTGTTTCTAAAGCCAGCAACCCGCAATACTCTTTTGCGAGCTCCACTAAACAGTACGGACAATTTTCTCTGCGACTAACGAAAACATTACTGCCTTACGACAAGATGAGTTTATCGGCGACCATCAGGTAATTTTGTAGTTGCCAAGAAGCATTGCCCTGACAAAAGAATTTTGTGATATCAAAAAATATTTAGCCACTAAAAAAGAGTTTTTCATTACAGGTGGTAAATATTACTGAAAAAATATCGACTATACTGCTTGATTTAGGCAACATGGCGGCATCATTACGGGGAAGGTCTTTAGTTCGGCTGTGAACAACCAGACACGTATTTTTCTCCATAATGGTTTTCTATTCACAAAACAGACAAATGACAGTGCATTTCTAAATATGTGGCTACCCACTCCTGTACAAATCATTAGCAAAATAGTGCATAAAGAGTGTTTTACTGTAGCCTACCAGAGCCAAGATCTGTAAGGTAGCCCGTAAAAACCGAGCATGCAGGAAATGCTTTATAAAGTCGCTTCTGAACTCGTTCGTTCAAGTGAATCACCGTTATTGAAAGGAAACTATAACTATCGCCGTAACCTTGAATAGGCTGCGGAAAGTATTATGAATTTGGAGATAATGTTCTTAAAACATTTTGTTCATTTTAATGTGCTTGTACAAATGAAGTCAATGGGCTCCGGCTAGACAGCTCCGCAGTGACACAGCAACTACTGCAAAAAATGTGTATGTATGCAGGGGACGCTGTACCATTATATTACATCCATTGTACCTATTCTTTGCCGAAGAAAACCTGACTTTCTTGCGGTTTCCTTTCAATTTTCTCTTCATTTTTGCATTTGTATTTATATGTTCGTATTGCACCACGATATTTCCTATTCTTTGCTGAATAAAAAGGCGACAATCTTTCAGTTCCCTTTCAATTTAACTTCATATTTATATTTGTATTTCTCTACGATATGTCTATGCCTTTTTCATTCCGTCAGTTTCTGTTGTGGTTTCCTCGTCTTTATAGTTGATGCCTTTCTTAATCTTTATCCATTACATATTTTTCACCAAAAATTTTTTATTTTTTTCGTTTCATTAGGTTCTAGTTTATTTTTTCCTCGCAGTTTTACTCCAACAGTTTCCATTTGTCTTTTATAATTTCCCTAGCTAGCAAAACTGTTTTGCCTTTTTCCTTGTTTAGTAAATATATAACCCCACCCTAACCCAATTTTCTCACCTTCCTCTATTTTTTTAGAAATTTCCTGTGTTTGTTATACACTTCTAATTGTTTTCAAGTCTTACTCAACTCCGTCTTTCCGTTTATTTACTCAAATATTTGTTTCGAACTTTCCTGATAAAAATATAAGTATTATTTAACTTCTCATACTTCACCCATTCCATTTTCTGCTGTCGGTTATTTTTCCGCTTGCTGTTTCCAACTTAGTTTGTCAACATGCTCTTAAAATACTGTGGCCTATGGCGATCTCTGCTTTGGTAAGGTTCTGAAATTTTTTTTTGTCGTTTTTGAACATTGTGATGAGCGCACTGAATGGTCAGTCTGACATCACCATATTGTATTTTAAAAATTTACCTACTTTCACTCAAGATCCTTGAACATGTATTTGCTATCAACATGTTTTACTTTCTCCCCTTTCTTTTTGTCCCTCTGTACTAGCCTTATTCCTTACTAAATTTATAATTACTATATTTTTCCACGAGCTAGCAAGACCTCCGAACACCAACATGTCCTACGTCAAGCGCCGGAAGGATATGGGCTAAACCACCGCGAGACCTTCACATACGTACACTGTAAAAAACATTCTGGTAAACTTCCTAAACTGTAATAGTAGTTTTTAACCTATACACTGCATTTTAATAATATCACACATCAAGCTGCAGATATAGGAATGTTTAGCAGCGCTACTATGCAAAGTTGGGAACTTACCTATGTATTTGACTGTTTCCTGAGCAAATGTAGGAACGCTACAATGAATGTTCAGGGGAAAATACTACCTTTCCTACTTTCTCACAAAGCGTATACACTGGTATCGTAAATTTCCGAATAATTTATTAGAGTGTACAGTTGACACAACGAGTTATTGTTCGATGTCGTGAGAATAGCCAGATGGTTTTAGTTCGATCCCTCACATAGGAAAGCGGGATCTTCCGTGCCTACTTCAGGACTGATAATGAAAAGTTAGTTAGTTTTAAGATGCGTCATTGTGTAGCTGTATTTTTACAAAATCTTCCGGCCAAGTCACCACAAATTAAGGAATTGAAAATGTGTCAGTAAATAAATTGGATTATACAAAGTCATAACATTATTGTTGCCCGATCTTCACCTGTAAACACCTTTGCAGAAATCATCAAAGTAACTTAAAAGAGTCCATTTTAACCAAATATAACGTTAATTTTGACAGGATAGGCCCTACATGAATACATACTATTTAAGGAAACAAAATGTTTTGGCATGGGATGTGCTCATCCTTTATGTAGTTATAGTGTGGTCATACAGCACCAACTGGTTATGTTGAGTGCAAGAGTGGCCTAACCTAACTTACACCAACTTCATCAACTGTCTACCAGGTGGAATTGTGTTTCTTTGTGTACAAAACACACCTGAGTAATCAATGACTTACCTAGACAACATCGATATGACGGACATGATCAGCCGAAAGGCTTCAGCCATATATAAGGACACTACATCAAGTACAGCTGTTATTGGTCAAGCCCCAGTTATATATTCATGTGAAAAACGAAACTGCAAAATGGTTTTGTCCAGTCAAAAATATTACAGGTGTAATATAATTCTCAGTGTGTAGTTTGTTTGGGAACGGAATATCTTTACACGCTCATCTAGAAGGGGCTGTAAAATAACAGTACAAGCAATTTATTTCGCCATATATAAGACAGCTCATTTCCGGACACGTGACTTCAGTATGTAGGTTCTGTCAGGGTCGTGGCTGGAATAACAACACAAGGAAACATCTGAGTATTTCCTTACGTTACTTGCAGAAAATCGCCAAAACAATTCTGTAGTAAACGACATAACGATGCCACTCTTTTACTGCCAGAACAACCTTATTTTGAATTTTTTTTGTCCTTGGAAAGAAAAACTCGCGCTGATAGAGATTCATTGTTTTAACTTATTATTCAAAGCGGAATGTTAAAACTGGTTGGCACCGTAGTAAGTTAACTTAATATTTTATTCACTTCAGACTTAGATGCTAGCGTTATTAATGTATAAAACACCTTCACCGTGTCACATGATCGAGGCTTTGATACCGTAGAGAGAATATGGGTTTTTTGGAGGTGTATGCTAAATGCACATCACTAACCCCAATCCTACTCAAGAGGAGATATTACTTTATTCTTACCCAAGTTAGAACAGAAGAATCATACCACCAAGATGTAGGCTGTTCACGATAATGTGAACACTTTTGAAAGCCCTCTCATTACGAATAATAGTCAATAAATATATTTTATATTAACCGTAGACATTAAAATTCAAGTGTGGTGGAATAATGCACACTTTATTTGTTACTTACATGGCTATATTTATTTAAAACAAAGATGATTAAAGCATACAAAATGACTGAAAGAAAAAAGTAACTAGGACGTCAAAAGTGCTCACTTTAGCGCGAACAGCCCTTACAACCAAAGACTGTAAGACGAAGTTGTGTGGTAACATGCTTGAGGTTGTAACACGAAGTCTCAGTGAAGGTAAAATTTTATTTAAAAAATTCGAAATTTTTTTTCCTCTTCTGTCTAATATCTTTCTTTCAGTTACTTTCAAGAATACAGTAAAAATAATTGAAATGCAGGCCTTTAATTCGTAGCATTAATAAATATATGTATTGTAATTTTTACAAGATAACTTTCTGTAAGTACCAAAAAATTGTTTGGCAACTGGTTTTGGAAATTTTTTAGTATTAAAATATATATAAAAAAATGGCAGTATTGTGGAGGCATTTAATTGCACTCACAGCAACAGCCAGGGAAACGAAGAACTGAATTAACAGTTTCTATGCCCCAACATTAGTCAGCTTTCCTTCCAACAGATTGTCAAATCCACGTGGATCCCTCTAAGCTCACTCACTGTTTACTTAAAATTAAAAAAAAGTGATTTGATATACTAGTACGGTATTTTATACTAAGTTGAAACGCAAATACTAAAGAGTAAAATTCCAGCAAAACGTCATTAGGGCCTACTTTTCGTAAAAATGCGGGTATGAGGTTAACCCAAATGTAAACTTCACGTCGTTGTTGGAAACACGTGAACTTGGCGGTTGTTTTGGAAAATGTTGGAGTGAATACTGGGGGTACGGGCAGCAGATCGAAGTCGTCTTCCTCGTCCACCAACCCCTGGGCTTGATCCTTTCGTAATGAAAAGCTTTTGTTGACTCCTAACTGCTATTTCTAAGTTTATAGTAGGTATGACAATAATTCGTTACTAATCGTAAAAACCCATTTTTCCCAATAAAAATTATATACTTGAAAAATATAAAACAAAATGAGCTGAAAACGTTGTTTCAAAACATAAATCTGCCTAATTTATTGTGATAGAAGTAATCGTGAGCGTGTCTTGTCTTATTAATCAGACACGGTCTTCTACATGTTACAGGCTGTTCACGGTAAAATGAGCACTTTTGAAAGCCCTGCTGAAGATCTACTTGTATACACGCCGTGTGTTCTTCCGCCATATGTAAAATTAACATTGCCATGGACCTCGTCACTTTATTCATGCGTTGGTCAAATGAAACTCTGAAATTATTAAGAAAGTAAATACATTACAAATCTGCTAATTTTTACAGTTCGATGCGTTAAAAAAATATATAGCGTAAGAAATAATTTTAAGTTATCATAAATGGTTATCTAACACTTTTTATTCGACGTTAGGCTATGGAACTACTTTCCATCCAGCGTTACCAACTTTACTGTGCCAATGTCACTCAGTGCGCCCGTTAAAATATATGCTGCACGGTCAGTGAATTTTTTTCTCTAAGGTTCATTTCTAAAGTGCTTACGTTATCGTGAACAGTCTTTAACTGGAAGTGTCATTCATACAATAATCTCTATACTACCGTATGTTTTAATAATAATAATAATAATAATGATAATTTACTGTAAGTTGGAATAGTACTATCGTAGTAGATAAATATCTACGAAAACGTACCGCACAGGTAAGTCGTACGATTCGACAGAGCAGTGAAAACACGGGTCTACGACGTGCAGGTAACTGGTCCAAGGCCTTTCAGACACGACTGTGAGGTACAAATTAGGTTGGATTGCATTGGCATGTAAGCCGTACTGGAACAACGAAACCAGGGAAATGGAAATTATTGGTAAAATTCTTCACGAAGGTACTGAACTGGAGGCTTTTTGTCACAGCTATAGGGTTTAGTTATAACAGTAAATTATGCTGAAAGTATTATCATATAAAATATATTATAAACTAAGACAGAAGAGGGGAAAACCTTTTCTAATTTTATTTATAAAAAATATCCGCTGGCACTGAGAATTCGTGTGACAACCGCAAGCACTTTCAATGATTCCTGGACCCTACAACCCAACGCCTACTATTCCTACAAGTCGTAAGTACAATAGTACACTTGTGTATTTTCTGTAACACGGGAATACTTGTTGCTACAAGTGTGGGAATTGTAAATAGGTACAAGTGAGATTACATTCTTGTAGAAAAATTCTCTAAAACAAAACTTTTAAGTTAGGCTACAGAAAAATTTCCTATTTTTTACTTGTCTAAGACACTATAGGTAGACACTATTTACAAGAGCATCTAAATTATTATATATTTTTAAGCTTTAACTTCGTTTCAGACTTACAATAGCCATTTCTTCAATAAACTCGTGCAGTCAGCTTCCGAAAATAATTACACTCCCCCCCCCCCCAAATCCACCCTCTCACCATTCCGCCAAACCACGCCCCATTTAACACTCGTGTTGTCCGCACACGAACACCTAACAGCAATATGGCAGGCACATTTCTCTGTGAAGATGGTCTTGTAAACACAGTGACTACTAACGAAACTAAGTTACTACACATTTGAAGCAGTGACGCAAGTCAGTGGAACGCTACCCCAATAAATAATTCTGTTAATATACACCCTATAAAGGCAGTAACAAAATTATTTATTGCTGACTTACAAGATTCTGTGGCCAGTAATTACAAGAATACTATCTATATTATGTCCAACTACAAACACTTTACAATCAATAGAAATAAATTCATTACGAAAAAAACAACTCTGTGGTTCCGTATTAAAAACGGATTTTTCAGCGAACAGTAGATGTTATTCCCTGCTTTGTCCTGAGGAAAATAAGAGTCTGAAATTTGTTTCTACATTTTTAGTATAAAACATATGTTTTCGTTTTGATGTAAACTAATAGTCTAAAATAAAACATGACAGTGCTAAAAAATCAATTTAAAAAAAAGAAACTACAGCAATTTAAAATTTAAATTTCCCCCGTACAAACCTCATAATCAAACGAAACCAATGCGATTAGGTTACAACTCAGAATAATAGTCCTTGTCATTATAATGCCATGGCGAAAATCTTCTTGAAAAATTTTTACGTGGTTCGCCCGGATTTCGATTTCGACTTACAAAGATAAAATTTAAAATCACAATGGTTAAAAATTAAACCCTTATTGCAGGTGAAACGAATGTCGGATTTCAAAGAAATTGCAATATGTCACTCCTCTGACTTCAAAAACCCTTCTAAAACAATACTTCGTGTAAATAAAATGATTTTTGCAAGTTTAACGAATTAAGATTTTAGGTTGAAATTATTATATTTGCGCAAAAGAAAAGATAAATTTTGTTTTTTAAATAAATGGGATTTTTATCAAGTTATTATTGATATCGTGTCGTGAAACCATAAAATATCCGCAGAGTGTAGAACGAAAACATTTTTGCTGTTTCTTACTTCCCAACTGCCGTGAAACTTCTCTCATTTGCATTAAAAGGCAGTTCGAGCTGTCAAGAAATGTTTCCCAGGACACCAGGATGTACGTCAGAATTGCTCACGAGGGTGAACTTGTTTATTAATGACACTAGCTAGACAGCACGTGCTCTACGCTTACCCGCGAACTGAGGGGCTGTAAAATGTTTGTGCTGCTCTTTGTACGCACATTTTAGTCAACTTTATCTGGCAGAGGCTCCGAGGGAAGTAAACGACGTTTTACAGTATTCTGCCCCCATTACAAGCCTTTGTTATTAATTTGTTTTTCATTAAATTCGTTTAAAAATTGGCGATGAAATGTTCAACACGTCAAAAACTCCTAACAACAAGCAAGAAACATCGAAACAACGGTTCCGCTAATTCATACTACTTAAATATGTATGTATACAACTTAAGCAAAACTGCACTTTTCAAAGAAACTTTAGAGTAACTCCTCAAAACCACACGGTCCACATTACCATTGTGTTAACATAAACGTACATTATTTTTTGATTAAATTGAACTTTTCTTACATGTTTTCTATAACTTATAATATTTCATTTGTAATTAATATGAATTAAAACAGGGAGAAAACAGGAACACAGGTGTGTTGGTAATAGTATGAAATAGTTCTCATGCAAAATTGTATTACACTGAGAGAGCACGAATGCGGTGCGTTGTCCTGTTGGTGTAATTTCCTATACTTTGTTTAGCTTAGTTTGCATGAGGCGGAGGAATATCCTGGAAGGGTAACTTTAGTATGGCTTCAAAAATGTGTGAAGTAACTGTGAATGTAACCGTGTAACTGTAAAAAAAATTCTGACGAACTACCTGAACTGCAATGAAAGTTTTAAACCTATTCAATGTATGGAAATAGTACCACGTAACAGAATGAAAATATTGGAATGTTTAGCCTCGCTACTGTAAAAGGTGGGAACTTCCCTACGCATTTGACTCATTCCAGCAACTGTAGGAACGTTACCATGCATGCATGCATGCATGGGAAAATATTTTACCATTCGCACTTTGTCACTTTACGTATACACTGGTACGGTAAATTTGCAAATTATTTCCTAGAGTGTAAATTTTGGTAACTAGCAGGTACATCGTTCCACAACCCTCTTTTACAGACGGCCCAGGTTCACAATTCCCGTGATTTATTTTTATATTTGATTCAGAATGACGCAGTTATATTTTAAGTTGGATAAATATGTAAGATGTAGCGTCATTGAAGAGAGAAGGTAATACATTTACAGGCCTATAAAAATTTTCTGAAGGGCTTTATATGCTTTAAAAGTACATAATATGATCAAACTTTGTTTCAATCAACGCTTAAAGAATTTGATGTTATTTATTTTCTAATTTTTGGCTTTTTAAGAAATAAAATGAAAAATGTATTAAAAAATATTATCGTTTAATAACATTACATTCAATTTAAAAAAAAAACTTCCAGTGTTGGATCTCAGGAGCTTTGAGTTCCGATCACGTACGTTTCAAAACACTTCATCTTCTGTTTGCGTTTACCGAAACTAAGGTCTTTCGAAGTAACAATTTTAGAAACAATTTCTTTGGAAACTAGTAGCAGAAAAATATTTTTCTGTGACACTACAAGCGAAATATCGTTTTTAGAACACAGAGATATATAAAACATACAAAATAAATTTAAAAACGTCATGTTTTTAACAAACATCACATGTGCGGTACTCACTAGTTGTAATACACAGTAATTTTCTATGTTCACGTAAAAAAAGTGTAGTAAAATTTGCTCTAATACACTTGTAGTGTTACAGAAAAATTTTGGTAACTGATCTCCAAATCAAAAATAGTTTGTCAAAATACAAACTTTTTCACTGTGTTCATACCAATGGGGAAGGGGGGGGGGGAACTAAATAAAATAGCAAACTAATAACTGCCGGGGGACAACATCCCCTCGTGCAGTCATGCCAGGGGTGTATCCAGATTTTTTCTGAGGGTCAGGGGACGAGACTGACTACAAATATCGACTCTAGTGCTTTACCCAGAGCTGTTTATTTAGGGGCTAAAAATTAAGTTGCGGTTATTATCGAAAATTAACACTGATACAGATAAAACATGCTAATTGAAATTGCCATTTTAATGAGTCTGAAAGTAAACGATTATATTATTAGCCTACAATGATATAATTTCTGTAGTCTGCAATCCCGTAGTCCTCACTCCCCTTAGTTACACCCATGAATCGTATATATTTCGTGATAAACCTCCACCTTAAGCTGTAGTGAGAGCTTCACAGAGTAACAACAGCTGTGTTACCTGGCGTCAGTTACCGCCGGTAGGTACTGAGATAAATATTTGTCTGAGCAAACAAATATCTGTTTCACAAAAAATTTAGGGAAATGATTTGTTCGAAATAGTAACATATAGATTTGACCAATTAAAAATTAAAAACTCAGCTTCTTATTATGATGACGTTCTCATTTGTTCGCACAACAAATATATATATAATTTTAAACCTTCCTTTACTTTACGTACATATTTAATATTGACAGTTTCCTTGATAACGAGGAAGTTATCTTCTGTATTTTGTTAAATCGATTAATTATATCTACAATACAATGCAATAAACCCACAAACATTGTACTAAAAATGCGTTTCAATCTCGAAAACTCATAGGAATATTGAATACTGAATAAAATGCAGATTCATGTTTCGTGATTTAGTCCGAATAGTAAATTTGCATACAATTTGTTTGTAAATTAGTAAAGGGTCACATTTTACCTATTTTTCACTCTGTAAGGTAAACGATCCCGCCTAGACACTGGGAATCACTTGATAACACACAAAGGAATCGAATGCACGTTTATAAATCTTTTTTCAGAATGTTCCAAACTTATTAGTAAACTCGACTTGACCATTGTATGAATTTCACACATGGATTGAAATGAAATGAGAATGACGGCAAAGTGGATTTAAAGTTAAAAGACAGAAAGCCTCAAAAAAAGAAACTAACGACCCCGAATACTAAGTTTTACTTCAGGATCTAGCATTAAAATTTCTGATACAGTTAAGTTCTCTTCCTATACTAAAATTTATGTAGGCCTACGCGACTGTCTGCACATAAAAACTATCTCTAATGTCTTACTCTACCCAGACGACTGGACTATCTCATTCCACCGTTTTTGATTCCGCAAGATTAAGTTTAAAACAGTAATCTTCAGAACACTCAAAGTTCAAAACAGTCTGCACAAATTTACTCGAAAAAGGGGGGGGGGGGGGGCGGGGGGGAAGTTAATTATATGACTTAACAAGTATAAGATCATATAAAATTTCTAAATGTGCCATATGTTATAGTAACCTTAATACGCCTATTAAAAATAGCTGAATATGCCACATATTAGCTCTGAGAAACTTGTAGTCAAGTGTAACACAATTTTCAATGTTTACGTTTTTTGGTAATAAATTTTTGCTTGTTTACATTGTATAAAGTTCATGACGACGTAACTAAAACAACTTAATTTTTCTTTTAGATAACCAACATTATATACTCAATTCTCGGCAGTTATAAATGTTGATCGCAAGGAGATCCCAACACAGTAAACGAGTTGAGAACTTCTTAAAGGACATTTAAGGAAATAACATACGAATATATAATTAACAATGTCCCTTCACACACGTTCATTACGTCTTTAACAACTGTGTATACTATGAAGTCTATTGCTCTACGCGATTTTTTCAGTATTAAAAACATACGTAGATTAATTTTTTTACTCTGAATCGGCGGTAGGCAAGCGTCGTGTCAGAAGTTCCTTATCTTCTTCCGGCGGCGGACTCGATAGAGGTAGGTCTGGAACAGTGAGGTGTAACGATCTGTTTCCCTCCCAGCCAATAGCACGCCAGAGATAAGTTCATTCAGTTATAAACTCGCTTACAACATTTATTTATGTTGGGTCATCCTAGGGTTTTCTACAGGGAAATAATTATCTTCAATAGTTATGACTTCGGTATAAAAAGCCTGTATTTCGGGAGATATAATCATTTACGCATTTACATTCCGAGGAAGAAGAAGAAATAAAAAAAAATTTGGTATTCAAAAATAATTGTTTAACTATTTTACCAGTAAGCCTATAATTCGACTGTGTGAGTGTGTTATGTAAAGTTATTAAAATAAAAATTAAAACGTAGTTCGTTAATGACCTAGTATGTGTTGGATGTTGGGGGAATTTCAAATAATGTTAGCATTTCTGTCAAGTTTATTTCCTGCGAATTCGCTCGCAGTTATAATTGTTCTGCAATTGTGCTAAAACCGGTGAGGGGGGGCGAAGGGGGGGGGGCGAAGGGGGGGGGGCGTAAAAGCTCCTACGATTTTAACGTGTGAGAGATACTGGCGATTTATAATTTTTTTTTATGTGAGGTATGCCGTGTTCAGCAAGAATGGGGTTCATAATAAATCTCTCTTTGGCGAAAGCTGTGAAAATAATAAGCGGAACCTAAATTTTAACCCTTTATTTGCGGACAAATTTAATTTATGTAGGTTCATTAAAAAGGCACTTTCATACGTTCCTTCCATTTTCGATTTACGTACGTGAATAGCATAATTTCTATCCGGTTTGCAGTAGACCACAGACTGAAATTAAATATTTATTTTTGTAATGAAGAATTAAATTTCCCAAAGGAAGAAAAACAAGCATTAGCCTATTTGTGTGAAATGTTCCAATGGTAAACATCTACGACACGCCATTAATAACTCCATATTTGAAAATGTCGATTTCTAATTGCTGTGTAGATATTTCTGGAAATAAAACTTCGTTTACATCTTTAGAGAAGGGAAGTTACTTGTCCCCCAAATAAATTCTATGGTCCGACGTTTTTGGAACGTTCTGTCCTCGGAATAAATCTCTTTGTTTGAGTGGACGACAAGAAAATAATTACAGATAAATTATCGATATCACGTGTGTTGTTTCGAAAGACTATCATCCACTCAGCACAGTTTAATCAGCTATCACTAAAAGTTTTTCGGGGTCACGTTAATCTCACTTGTTAAATGAGGCGTTATTGAAACCAATTTAAGAGCTCTGCCCATTTACCAAGACAAATAAAATGCATTAAAATAACTGGACTATTTTCTAAACATTTAAATTGTTTTTGTAATACTGGTGTTTAAAAATCAACCACTCATTATCGTTCGATCCCGATTTCTTTCAATTAATAAGACATTTTTGTTTCGTAAGCACGGCTGATGAATCGCACCATAACATTTCACTTCTCAGCACACTTCACTGTCGTACGTTCGTAAACATAGGTCTGATATTGCTAACTATTACTGACACGTATTCCTAGTAACCGCAAATGTTATTTCTAGGTTCAGAGGGTTTCAATTAGGCCTATCTTCGTCTCTGACATCTTATAATCACGATACCTACACTTTTCATGGATAACTTAGCGCTAAGTATTTTAAAGGAAGAAAGACCATCCTGCAAACGTCAGCCAAGTATCGTAACAAGTAAATAATATACCGTAAATAATAATTAAAAGGGTTAAATTTTTCATGACATAGGCCCAACTGTGATACGTGATCGTGTTATGGGAGAGGTAACATTCGATGAGTACGATAAACTACTTGCTTCTAGAAATTGCGGAGTTATAGGAAAAGATTTCGTAAGACGCACATACTAAGCCAGTGATTCAATTTTACGAGTAGTAGAAGTATTAACACATAACATATACATTTCATACACTGAGTACAAACTTGTTTGATGTTTCACACATAAGACCCTACAAGTCGCCTAGCTCATAAGCTTCTTCCACATAAGAACACGGACATACCTGAAGAACTCGTGGTTGAGGTTATGGTGAAGTTCTGGAAGAAACAAACTGTGTTCTCTGCGCTCGCAGATTTTTCCCGCCTTTTCCGTTTCCTTGTCACGTGACGTCAGTGAAACATCAGAGCGTCGTCGTCCTCACCTCGCGGCGACGAGCGAGATGCGCGAATCATAGCGAACAACAATCGGTCGTTTTCACAACAATGGAACAGGAAGCAGATTCACGTGAGGCGTTTCCCGTTGCTCTTTACTGCCACGTGTGCCAACCAAATAAATATACCTGCTGTTTTACAAACCACGTGCACCAGCTACGCTCGAAGTTTGTTTATGTCATGTGACAGGGTTTACTGCAACACTAGCCTGCCTTTACTCTTGCACGCCGACAGAATTCCAGCTCGATACGGAAGGTCGTCCGTTCCCGTATGACACATCGTTTTCCAACTTCAACGTCGTCGGACGGACATCTGCATGCTGACCCGTCGACTCGGACTTTAAATGTGAGGAATTAATTTCTACTTCCGGTCGCGGAGTAAAACGTCAAAACGGCAGAGAAGCAACACGCCGACGTGTTTGTTTGCAGATGTGAAACACGTCAAGCCTCGCGCGCGTTTCAAACCACACTGTTGGTCGTACTCCGCCGTGGTAGAGAACGCTTCGCGACACTACAGACATCTACTGGCCTGGCGGCGAACGACTGGGGCGCCCGCCTTATCCCACCCCTCCTCCTCCTTCAAACACCCTCCCTCACAGCACGAGTGTCCACCCGCCAGCCTTTATTACGTTGATGAATCCCCCCACAACCCCTCCTTTCTTGATTCCCGCCCCTCTCTTCACTTCTACCCTCCCGCACTCGGACGAAACTTCTCACTCACTCCTCTTCCTCTCTGACCCCTCGGGCGCTAGCTCCCCTCCTAAAACATACAACGCGCATGACCGAGAATTATAATTAGATTCGTAATGTCCAGTCATTATTCTTACGATGTAGCACCCTTCCTGAAAACATTCTCTGCGTTTCCAGACGCGGCGCCGCGAATTCACCCCAGCCGCGCGTCTTCTCCTTCGCTTCGCAAACCTCGTTGAAGCATTTACTGCACTCATACATCACAACAGAGTCGTTATTACGTTAAATATTATAACTTAATTGTTAAACGAAGTCGTGGTCCTTTACTGTCTTCGGCGAGTGTGAATATGTTGTCAAATCATCCATCCCTTTTTGCGTTGTACGATGTTCTGGCAAAGTCTGTCGCAAAGATGTACAGTACAAAATTATGGGTCCCGAGATAAGCTCCGTATGCTGGCACAAGATGACGATGTTGGAGTAGCAAGGTGTAATGTTATCTAGGACTTTTAAAAATACCTGAGTTCCTAAAAGTAACTTCTTAGTCATTGTTTTTGTTCCGCAAGTAAACATTTTTCTCTACCTTACAGGCTTGGGCGGTATTTTTTCTCATGGTGAAGCATAATATGGATGATGCAATTTTTGAATATATGCATAACTACAGTTTCCACAAAAATTTATCCCAGCAAAAGTGTTATAAAAATAAAAGAAACATTCACGGAAGTTACATAATATAAGTTTCAAACGTACTATTACTTTTTTCTTTCCAGTGAATAAATACGTAAGTTTTCCCAAGTTTATAAATCAACACAAACTATTAAAATTTTAATGACTTCCCAGTACGAGTTTCGCCTCTGTTTCCGAAGATTCTGTGGTCTGCCTTCTTGCACAAGCCGAATCGCTGAGTCTTGAAGGAAGCAGTTTCAGAGTTTACTTTGTAATAGGAAAATTCCCTAACTCAAGGGTGGTAACATCTACAAAAATAAGTGCTGCAAAGGGTAAACTCACTATCCCCTTCCTGAAGTAATTATTTCTGTTGACAGGAAGGGATGAAACATTAATCAAAAGGGGAAGGTCCCTCCCTTAACACGGCTCCCCGGAAATTCGTTCTCTGAAAATAAGCAACTGCCCCGAGAAAACTTAATTTGCGCATAAGCACCGTGACATAAAACGCTGGTTGAGAATAGGAAGGGCAATCCGGATATAGTTTTCGCCCTAGGCAGCGCCGACGTGAAGGAATGAGGTCGTTACTAAGGGCCCCAAGTAATCTGACGTGACGTCCAGAGAACTCGACACTTGGGGAAAAAAAAAGAAGAAAAAAAAAACACTCGGCTTGGCTGGCATCTGGGTTAGAATTAATTCGGCTTAAAAGTCACGCGGCCTGAAACCATTTTACACTACGTGGCGCGTTCATGTAGTTTCTGGACGGCCTGAAGAAGAAAACAACACGATACGAGGCGGAACAAGATGATAAGTGGGCGGAAGGAATACAGAGGTTGGGTACTGAAACGCCCGGGTAAACATCTCATGCTGTATTCACAGTAGTACAGCAAGCACGACACGATAGCTCCGACACGTTGAGAAATTTTCAACACACTGCAACGTCACCTCGACAAATTCGCAAATCCGACGGCACTACAGAAGCAGATTTTTTTTTCTACATTCCGTTGTTTCAGCTCGTCGGGGTGAGCAAAGAACGCAAATGTAACATATAGAATAAAAATTCGTGCATATTTGCCTACTGTATTAAATAATAAACAAATTAACATAGCACCAAAACCCTATTCCGCTTGTTTTAATATAAGTTGGTTTTTTATGTATTTATTCTTTCTCAAAAGTGAATAATTATTCATTTGTTTTAAGCTTGATGGCGTAAAAATGTATTATATATAAGTGTTTTGCTATTTTAGGATTTTGCCAACTGCCTGACGGACAGATACTGTCGGGACATTGTGAACACTGAATAAAATATTATATGAACTTTCGTCGTGCTCTGTTGTGTCGGGCTGTTGTGTTGTTTTTGTCTTACAGGTTCTAACCGCCGAATCGCATCAGGTATGCGACGTGGGCGTCCAATAACTGATCCATTCTTGTCATATACGAGCGAGAGTATCATCTGACTTCGACACTGACGGCAAAAACCCACAGAAATAACAGTTTATCTAAATTTATCGTAAACCGCTGAAAAGGGATTATCCTTACACCCGCCACGCTACTTCTGTACCGGTTCTTGTTTGTTAACAGTCAGCAGTTGGGATATATTTTGTTTCGTAAGTATCCTATAAAAACCCACTTTTTACAAGAAAAGATAAAAATTAATTACACATGGCCGTGTTTTTTCTTTTTGTCTTTTTATTGTCATATAAAGTATATTTTAAAAAATCGTTAAAAAAATAGCACTACTTTACCTGCGCAGCTCCTTGAGAGTTACAAGACGAGTACAATATATGGACGTAGTTTAATCTGCGAGCTTTCATCACGTGTTAGTAATAAAGTGCCACTGTTGAATACGTATAATCCATTCGCGGTTACTTCAGCCTTTTCTGAAGCCCTGATAAAGTTCTGCTTTCAGGATATTCCTACGCCTCGTGCAAACTAAACTTAACATAGCTTGAATAATTACACCAGGGAGACAACGCACCGCATTCGTGCGCACTAAGTGTAACAGTATTTTGTATAAAGACTATTTCTCACTAGGCGGTACCAACATACCTATTTTCTCTCCGGTTTTTATTCAAATTATTTATAAATTAAGCATTATAATTTATTGATAAAATATGATTTCAATTTAATACGGGAAAAAAGTAAGTTTTGTGAACACAAGTATAAAACGCTTGTGATACAGGTCGTATTTAGGAAATAACTAAAAAAGTCATACATGGGGAGATTTTTCAAAGGTTTCATTCAAAAAGGCCGAAGAAACCGCGAATGGACTATAATTTGCAAAGTATAGAGCACCGACGGAATCACCGCACGCCTTGAGCGTTGCAGCAATGAGGCGCTAAGGGTGCGTGTTAGTGTCGCCCGTACCTCTATCTCTCTTCTCTCTCTCTCTCTCCACACTTCTGTACCTTGAACACGTAAGAAGCCCTCGAGCCCACACGTGTGCCTAGGAGGCCAGACCTATGATTAAACTTGATGGTTGGCTAGGATTCTGCGTACTGTACACATGTCCGACAGTTTTATTTCCTTATTGGCTTGTCATGCATGCATGAAGCTACTGCCTCATTTCACTGGGCCAATGGGGATTCTGATACTGTAATGCAGAACGTCCGTGACTGGTCTGCAAACAACTTGCCGAGTCATAACCTTTTTCATCCGATTATGAAGGAATAAACGAGTCGGTCTTTTATAGAAGATATGTTAGCTCAAAATTTTTTCGCGATTTTCCATCACCTCTACGTATGATATTCCGCACACAGCCTCCGACAACATTCAATTCTGAGTTCCCAGTGGGTAAGAAGTGACACCAAGCCTGCTGTAATCATGGAGTTCTCGTGGTTTAAAACTTTCTATATGCCTATCCGTCGGATATAAAATTCGACTTCAAATAGAACTTCACATCAAGCAGTTAAGTCCATACAGCCACCTGCTCACACTGGCTTGGTTTTAATGTGACACGCCTTACAAAACTTTGATCAGTGACTCTGATCAAGTCAAAGAGGAAAATCATTTCTATCTGCAGTGGTCACTAATGAACATTTCACATGTTGTTGAATACGCATAAGACTACGAAGACTAACATAGTGGTAACATGTACTTCTCTATATTAAGGTCTCTTATTTTGAGTCACAGATAAAGAAAAAATCCTAAATAAGTATCCGAACCGATATTTTGGGTCACAGGGAACGAAAAATATCCAAAATGAATTTCCTAATCGTGGCCGTTAAACGTGTGATTAAAATAAAATTTGATACATACCAAAAATTCGGAAATAATTTTTTCTTGTAATTAGCAAACACACTGCCTTTCATAATCCTTCAAATGACTGTGGCGTTTTGTATGATATCTCTAAAAAGAATATAAATTCGCAACTTTCCTCACGGCAGAGTAAACTAACCTGTTTTAATAAGTGTGATAAACACATACTTGAACATGAAACGCTTCAGAGCATAACTTACACTATTAATTACCCATTTTTACGGGGCCCGCTTGTTTTGTGGTTAGACTACTCGCCTCCCTCCTCGGAGAATCTGGCTCTATTCCCGGTGTGGTCGCTCCCGGATTTTCGCACGTGGGAATTGTGCCGGATGATGCCGCAAGTCGGCGGGTTTTCTCGAGAATCTCCCGTTTCCCCAACTCTTTTGCATTCCGAAGCTGCTCCGTACTCACCTCGCTTCACCCTCATCGGCTCTCAAGACCTCGATGTTAAGAGCCGCCCAAAATCTCACCACTCCACCAATTTTTTCATTTAGCAAGCGCAAGATTTTCTGTTTTTATTTAGGGCTGTCTTAATTTGCAGGTTTGTCTATAAATCCTTTAATATTATGAAATGCATTATTTACAACAATTATAATATTCAGTTTAACATTTACACTTCAAAATTCATTACTTTGTTGGCGTACTGCCACGAGACTAGTTGTCCCGATGAATCAACTTCTTAAAGGAATTTTTCATCGATGCGAGGAATTTTAACTGCCGTATTCTGTACTTAGGATATCTGCATGCAGTGAAATTAAAAATCAAATACGACGCGAAAAATATGTTTGTAAAAGAGTGCGGTAAATCAAAATTGAAGTGCTTAAAATATTTACTTTAACTCTCCTTTTAAAAATTGTACACGCAAACACATTCACATGTGTGTGATCTCTTCCAAATTTTATTTTTTTTACACTATGAACGTGCCAATCGATAAAATTTATATGGCAGCGCCTGCGCAGTGAATTTGAAACTCAAGCAAAACAGTTCTTTTTGGCAGCCGTCAAATGGACTTGCTCAGTGGCCGCAGGTCTACTGCTGCCTTTCCTTTGAGTGGCGTTGTCAATGACGACAACAGTACTCGCCATTATAGGCTGTCCACTGTAAAGTGAACACTTTTTAAAGCCCTTTCATCAGGTATGAACCACCAATAAATAGATTTTGTTGCAGCTCCAGACGTTAACTTTGGTTAATTTTGAAATTTATAAACTGCGTTTGTTAGTCTTATATGTATGTTTATATTACAAAGTGACAGTAATATAGAAATCTAATGAAAAGAAAAATTTAGCAGGGCCTTAAAAAGTGCTCAGTTTACCGTGAATCGCCTATAGTAGAAACTTTGTGTGACCTCTAATTTTTTTTTATCTGTGGTTTCATGATTTTAATTCTTTACTGCCCACCGTGACAATGAAGTCACGTGTCAGTTATACCACTATTCATATTTTATTTTTTATGGCACGAGTCTGTGGTGTTTTCTTGTAAAGGAAGAACTCCTGCTGATTTTGGACATAGACGTTAACAGCTCAGTGTTAGGCTTATCCCAGAGTCACATAAATATTTTTAAGGAAATATCACTCATAAAACATCACCTTAATTGTGTCTATCATCTAGAAATTAACATGCGTGCATATAGAATAAAAAAAGTATTATTTAATTTGGACGGCAAAGGGTTATTTTCCAATAGTAATTTTCTATAGCGATACAGTTGCCGTTCTGTAAGTGATAACAAAGAATATTTTTGCGAATTTGCAAAACTGTGCACGGTTACAAAACTCACATTTGTTTAAAAACTGTTTACTGTGACAACAAAAAAGCAGTTTGAAGTTTACACTGTTTCCAAACATACTGCAAAATTGTAAGGTGCATATATGAAAATTGCAAAATTTCGCAGAGGAGCGATATAGTGTCTCGAAATTCACTCTCACGCTCTAAAATAGAAACAGTTGAAACAGCTTCAGATCAGCGAATCTGAGCTTAGATTTGTTGGAACTGCTGCAATTGAAACAGTAAAATTCTCCTGATCAATTTAGTTACAGGCAGTCGCCGACTAAACAGTAATTTCTACTGATTCTTACACACTAAATTCGAATCAGTGGAAAAACCACTGATTCGCAGTGAAATTCAACTACTCGAACTATTTGCCGTTATATTTTTATCATCACACTGCGAAACGTTTTGATCGTAATCAGCCGCTGAAAAGCCTGAATACTGTAAGGTTAAAAGTGCAAGATGGAAATTACTACTAACAGAAGTTGCAGCTGATGAACATTAGAATGCTTATCACGTATGCAAAATACTGAGATTACCTACTGTTGCCGGCAGTTATCTGGGCGAGCCTCAGCGCGTGACATTACTGAAGCGACTCGGGTTCGATTCCGCCGGGGCCACTATCCGGATTTTCGCATGTGGAAATCGAGCCGGACGATGTCGCTGGTTGAAGGGTTTTCTCTTGTAGCGTCATATGGCGGCGCTACACCACTTTAGGTCGTGCGGGATATAGCTGTGGCCGGGCGCTGTGATGTCGCAATCTTGCCCTACTTGGCCCGTACGACGCTGCCCCCCCCCCCCCCAGAGACGGCACCTCGACGTTAAAACTATATACTTGTGAGTGAGATTGCAGGCTGAAGAGGAAGCAGACGACTTAGGCCCAGTGAGCTCTGAGTCCTAAGTCCTACCAGAACTTCAGATATATCGGGTGAGCATAAACGCGTTTGCGGTAGGGAGCCAATCCCGTTACGAGTCATCGTCCTCATTCCCCTTGTAAAGTAATTGCGGCAAGGTTAGGGCATTGCTGCGGATATTGAGAATCCAGTTAATCATTGATTGAGAGTAATTTATAACGGAACTGTAAACTCATAGTTGAGCTGTATTGTAACTGTAAGTCCTTTGTGGCATAACGTAATTGAATCCTTATTGTCAGTAACGTAATACGTAATTACATAGTTGTCCTGTAACGTAAATATATCGTGTCTGTTTATTCAAAATGGTTGTTATAGTAAAGATATATATTTTCTTAAATTATACTACTTATTTAGCCACCATCTCGACTACCCCTCCCCCCATGTACACCCCTTGCCTCCTATTGCAGTATACGAGAGTTAACGTTGGATCGACTATAGAGAACTCGGAGTCCAGAGAGATTAAGTTTAATTAGTATTCAGGAGGAAGGAGAGTGGTACACTCTGGTTTCCCCCGCCACGTCATTCCTGTGTTGCTCCACACTCGCCTCGCTTCACCAACATCGGCTCTCCAGACCTCGATGTCAGGAGCCTGGGCGGCTCCACTCTCTTCACACCACACTCCACTCCAGTGAAAGGAGTACAATCATAAACATTTGTCAAGAAAATGAGGTGTATCTAATTATAGGCCGTATATGATATGCTTAAAGGTGCCCGATTTCATGAGCTGTGGTAGAAGTATCCATGTTAATGACATGTCAGTGGAAAGTATTTTGAGTTATACTGTATTTAAGTTATATGGTAGTATATAAAACTGTTAAACATTTGATTCGTGAAATAATTTCATACATTGTTGAACTTTTCCATGTATTCACAAGTTTCATAATCTACGGATTCATTCCACCGTAACGACATTTAATGGATCTGAGCCCCGTAGATACAAAATACGAAATCTCTTCGGTATTTCAAACATCTTCGGGTTTTAGACGCGAACAATGGCGAAGCTATACGAAGTGTTGTTTGCCACTGTAACGAGACAATTGTCGTTCACGCGACTGTTAGGAAATTAACGCCACTTAAATCTATTCTTTAAAATATCAAACGTAGCACGAGTCACCTAAAACAATTAGGAACACTTCAAACTCTCAAAATTACTAGAAATTGAAAAAGTTTCGTGGTTTACTGTAATATTTATACATACGTTTGCATGTTACTATTACAACTTGTTAACAATATGTGGTAGCATAGATGGCCGAAATTATGGGCTATGAAATTTTTGTCTCGTGGTAAAATTCCACTTCGAAAAAAAATAGGCTTATTAAAATTTCTTTTCAATTTCATTTTTACGTGCTTTTTAAGGCCCGCATAACGAAAATTAAATATTTTTAATAAAATTTTTACAAATTTCTTATATTAGGCAAAAATTAACAAAACGGAATTAGCTATCTAAGGGAAATGTCGTGAGTTCAGGTAAAAGATAGTAAAACATACGAGAAGCCCGTAAGTTAAAAAAAATGAAAGAGCAAGCGCAGCTCACTAAAATCGGCGATTTCCATCAAACTAACATGAATAATCAACATAAATATTTCCTGCTATTTTTAACGACAGTGCAAGAAAAAATCTAAAACATCAATTTTCGATCCTCAAAAACAAGGAAATTGAAGCGAAAATCATGAACTTTTTAGCTAAAAACAAGCAAACTTTTCAATTTTTTCACAAATGGCAAAATAGGATTTGTGAGGAAAAAAAAAAAGTTTCTCGATTTTAAGCAACTTTTTCATGTTTTCTAGAAACACTAATTTTGCAAGCGAGCAAATTAAATCAATCAAATTTGAGCCAAAATCAAGAGAAATATGCCAAAATCAATTTGAATATTATCTAATCATTCTTTACAGATTATATTCGAAGATCTACTAACTTTTTAAAAACTTCTATCTTCTCATAGTCGTCACCTATTTCATGAAGTACGTATTTATCGTCAATGTTTTCTAAGAGCAATATTTGTAAGTTTGTAGATTTAGATGAAATTTGAAAACTAATTATCTGAGTTCGTCAGAAGCATGATCTAATTTATAGGAAGGTGTATATGAAACATCGACACCTTTAAAAAAGTTTGCCATACTGCATGGTAACACACACATTTGAATTTTTATTTATAAAGAAAGAAGTTTATTAAGAGAAAAAGTATATTGTACAGAATAAAAACGATACACAAATCCTGCACAAATAAAAATTACACACATATCCTACAAAAATAAAAATGACACAAAACCTGCACAAATAAAATTTACCCACAAATCCTGCACAAAAAAAAGACACACAAATCCTGCACAAATCAAATTGTCAAACAAATCCTGCACGAATAAAAATGACAAACATGTCCTGCACAAATAAAAATGACAAACAAATCCTGCACAAATAGAATTTACACACAAATACTGCACAAATTAAAATGAAAAACAAATCCTGGACAAAAAAGAATGACACACAAAAACCTGCACGAATAAAAATGACACAAATCCTGCATAAATAAAACTAACACAATAATCTTGCACAAACAAAATTTACACACAAACCCTGCACAAATAAAATTTACAAACAAATCCTGCAAAAATGAAAATTACAAACAAATCCTGCACAAATAAAATTTACACACAAATTCTGCACAAATAAAAATGACACACAAATCCTGCACAAATAAAAATGTCACACAAATCCTGCACACATAAGAATGACAAACAAATCCTGCATAAATAAAATTTACACACAAATCCTGCACAAATAAAAATGACAAACAAATGCTGCACAAATAAAATGACAAACAAATCCTACAAAAACAAAAATTTTACACAAATCCTGCACAAATAAATATTATCAAAAAATACTGCACAAATAAAAATGAGACAAAAATCGTGCACAAATAAAAATGACAAACAAATCCTGCACAAATAAAAATGAAAAACAATCCTGCACAAATAAAATTTACACAAAAATCCTGCACAAATAAAAATTACAAACAATTCCTTTCACAAATAAAAATGACACACAAATCCTGCACAAATAATAATGTCACATAAATCCTGCACAAATAAAAATGACAAACAACTCCTGCACAAAAAAAAAATGTTACAGATAAAATTGACACTAGGAGAAAAATCTCATTTAGGTTTAATAACAACTACAAATATTGTTTCTATTGTATCTAGAAAAAGAATAAAGATTTCCCACAAACTTTCTTCACATGCAATTAAAGAAATAAATTATTTTAATAATGCTTTTCTAAAATCTACCGAAAAAAGATTACAAGAATGGGAAAATATAAAAATCCAAAACAGAAAACTATAATATACAAACAAAATAAATGCTATGAAAGAAGAATATAAAATTGTATTAGAGAGAGAACAAAAAAAAGGTGAAAGAGAACAAAAGAATTGATTAATTATTTTAGACGACCGTGGATAGATTTCGATACAAATGGAGTACATAAAATATATGCTTTTGTTGTAAATATTAAAGGTAAATTTATATACGTTGTAGTTTTAGCTGAAAAAGATGGAGTAAAATCTGTTTATATTGTTAGGGATCTAGTAAGAATAAATTTATAATAATTAAGAATGCTAGAAATCTTCTAAAATAAGAGGGATTCCATTTAATAGTTTTAGACAAGCATTTGAAATTTTCTGTTATCCAAAAGGAGATCCATTTATGGAAATAAAATCAAATGGAATAGCAACATATAATTGGAAATCTTTTCCAAAAATAGACAGCATAAAACATTAGATATTTTCGAAGACAAAGATAGTTTATTGTACAAAGTAGATGATAAAGAAATGATTGAAAATATAGAAATGGGAAATATAACTGGGAAAGTACAAATAAAAGATTGTAAAAGATTAGAAACCAAGATGGATTAGATTTAATTATTTACAATATTCCCATTAAAACTTATCGTGGAGAGGAAATATGTATTTTAATATTTGAAAACATACAAGATTGTTTTTGTTCTAATTATTGGCTGGAGAAAGAAATACAAGAAAAAACGATTTATATTATAAGATTTAAGTTAAGTTAGATAAAATTAAAACAACACGAAATAAACATAAAGAGAGATTAGTATTTGTTGCTTAATTTTTATATATTAACATTTGTAACTTGGAAGTTTTCTGGTATACTTATATTATTTTATTTAAAATAACTTAACGTCTCTGTTGGATAGCTGCTATTAATTCCAAATAAACTTTCGATATATTTTTATATAATATTTTCCAAAAATATATTTAGGACGAATTAATATACCATCTTCTGGCGAGTAAATGTGGTACACATTATAGTCTGAGTAACTATACAACAATAACCAAAATTCTTATTCCATTATATTTTTACTTATACCTCTACAACTTTTTCGCAAGGTACAATATCTTTTGGGACTGTTAACTTTTCTATTTAATTGCTAATAAATATTTTAAAATTAAGTAACTTTAAAAATAGAATATTTTAAGTAAATTTTTACGTTTAATAAATGGATTACCAAGATCTTAACTCCAAAATTTTAGCTTTGTTCTACAGCAATAAGAAAGAAACATTGCCAAGATACCAGAGAAAAATTAAATAGATTGCTAGAAGAAGAGTATTAAGTAGAATGTTTAGATGTAATTTTACTTAAGAATGGATGTACTGAAACTACAGTTTACGATAAGGAAAAAGAAGCATTTCTAGAATTTTTGGATTTAGATAAACAAACTAGATTGAAATATATTGGAAGAATTCTGCACGCCATTAACAATTGTTTTAAGGGATAAGAGGATAATGCAGAAGACGAAGGAGAAGTACCTATAAACATGGATAGTAAAATAAGTACTGGCTATCCATATTACTTCAACAGGAGGAAAATATAATGCACTATTAAGCACTTATAATTATTTTATCTTCTCTTTACATTTTCGTTTATTTTCTTCCATGGAAGTAAGTACGTTAAAATTGTATTGCAGCATAAGACTATTTACATTAAAATTGTGTTAAAACACATTTGTGTTCCATGTAAAAATGAATGTTAAAAACGAATGTTAAAATGTAACGCTGAACATGTTTTATGAACTTAAAAATGTAATGTTGAACGTAAAAACGTAACATTTTTACATTCAACATTACATTTTTACGTAAAATTATATGTAAACATTCTACTTGTTACTCTTCTAGCAAACTATTTAATTTTTCTTTGGTATCTTGGTAATGTTTCTTATTGCTGTAGAACAAAGCTAAAATCTAGGAGTTAAAATCGTGATTATCCATTTATTGAACATAAATATTTACTTAAACATAAAAATTTACTTAAAATATTTTATCTTTTAAAGTTACTTTATTAAAAAATACTTGTTAGAAATTAAATGGAAAAGTTAACAGTTAAAAGTCGACAGTTACCGAGTCTTCAAACTCGGTGTTACCAAATAGGTCCAGTCTGACAAAATAACACGCACGTAGTTTAAATTATACAGTACAATGTAATATAATATCAAAGTTTTATGATTAAAAATGATTTAGAAACATAATATAAAATATCACTCTCAATAGTATGACGTTTACATAGTTTAAATTGCACAAGGTAATAATAAAACTATACAAAGCTTAAAATTCGGCGTTACCATACAGTTAATATAATAATACTGTCATTAATATTACAATAATATAGTACAAAACATCACTCGGGAAAGTGTTTTGTTTCCAATTAATTAACTGTCAGACTGTGCCATACACACTTAGTATATTTCTGTCGTACATCAACTCGAAATCATCCATCTCATAATTATCATTCCTTGCTGTGGCTGGAACATTAGCTGCAGTCTGCTGTTGAAACACTTGAGTATAAAATGAGAGCTTGGTGTTTTCTTCCTACTTCTCTCCGAAGTAAAGTGTCAACAATGTACTCACATAATTGATTTTAGCATTCTCACCCCCCTCACTACGTCTGGGATCTGGAAATTCCTCATTGTTTTACCCTTTTTGGAAATAGTTGTGGGTTCACAACTTTCAAAGTTATAAAAGGGCTCTCTTTGAACCAAAATGCTTTTCCCAGATTTGCTCATAGTCAGCACAATCTTCTTCGTTTTCTGAAACTGGAAGTGCCACTTTCCAGGTGGTTTTAAAATTTCCCGTGAATGTAACTTCCAGTCACTGACTGCACAATATTTTCGAAGATTATTTACAGTACCAAACTTGTTAAAAACCTGGATATACTTTTCCGGGTTCTCAATAGTATTTTCATGTCTGAAGTATCGTTCCAAATTTCCAAATACCCCATCAGAGTGTATGTATTAATGACCGACAATTGGAAACAGGAGGACTATGTTTTTAAAATGTTTAGGTGCTTCCAAAAGCATCCAATGTGAGAGCATTCCGATTATGGTTTGATTTTTATGTTTGCCACCACAGCCATCAGAAAAGGGCCTGATTGTGGTGACCTCATCAAGATTCAGTTTGTTAAGCCTGTGATGTAATGACCATGCTATTTGGTTTGAGCCTTTAGCATAAGCATCTTCTGTCCACACATAAAAATATGTGTTGTTCTTGTTTTGAGAGGAGGTTGAAATACCTTCGCAGATTGTGAAATTAAAGAAATACATTTGCCTTTTGTAATATGCCGCTTGGTCGGGAAGTTTTGGCAGAATTAAGTTCTTCTGACAGTCATAAGTGAGGACCAACTCACTGTCAGATTACTCCCGGAGCTTTTGATAGAAAATATCTGCCCCTTTTTTTTGTGTGCCAATAACTCAATTTGAAGAATGTATTTTACTGTCTTGTCCCTTTCATCATTGATTTTGTTCTCGAGACTCATGCAAGAGGAACATTTATCGGTATATGGGGCATCAAAGTTGATATTGAAGTTTTCATTAAAAATAGTTCGAAAAAACTCATATTCAACTCGCAAAATTTTCTACCATGTGTTTCTCAAGGTACATTTCCCACATTTTCTTCACATTTAACTGGCTGCTTAAGCACTGGCGCACCGTGCTTTTCCCTATGCAATAATGAGACTGCATAGGCTGAAATGTTTTTACGAATTCTTTTTCTGCTGTCCTTTTCAATTAATACTTTTCTGCTTAGCGGATTTCTCCACGAGTTTCAGGTGGAGTGACACTAAGTCGAAGGTATCTTTGACACAGTCTTTGGAGACGATCACGACTCACATTTAGAACACCTAAGAATGCTTTTCTACACACTTTTAGACGTTCAGTAATGCCTTGTCTTTACCTCGGTAATGAATAACATGTACTTACTTGTCGTCTTGATTGACCTTCTGGCAAACGACTTCTTTTGGTAGATGAGACTGCCACATGTTGGAGGATGTAATTTTTCTTTGATTCAAGGTCTGCATTTGTATAGTATTTCTGATGGATTCTTCGTACATCCTGCATTGACAGCTAATGACACTGAAAACTACCCTTAGTTCCATGTCCACAGGACGGCATAGCTGGAAATCCTTTTTGGGCGATGACTGGAACAAAACCAAACCCATTGTTCTGCCGAATTATATACAATACCAGTAATTACTAATTTGCATTGTCTCTATTTGTCATAAAATAAATTTGCCAATATACTATCGGACAAAGTATTATGATAGTGAATATTAAGCTGTAATAATATCATCTCCTTACTTACCTTACCTTCTTTGCAGAATTTCGTTTCCAGGTATCAGGCTTCCTTTTTCGTTTCCTTGATTTCTGTACTGGAGTCTCTGCTACAGTGTTAGCAGGAGAATCATTTGAATGGTACTCTTCTCCATACATTATTACTATTTAGCAGCATGTACTGAAAACACAAACAAGTAAAATAGCTACTCGCATCACACCTACTCAGGTTACACTAATATTTTGGCTCCAAATGTTCGGTTGAACAGCTGTTTTATAGAATATGCTTACTTACTACCAACATAAAAGTGATAGCCAACACACTTACATGAAAAATATTTACAAACCCAATTTAATTTGCATGGAAAATTAAAGCACCTTCTGAATAATCAGTTATAACTGGTATTGCAAATGGAAACACGTCGTGGCTGCCATGGTAGTCATGGATATAGCGGCCATGGGCAATGAAAATAACAATCGTGTTTTTAATAGGTATTGTATCAGCTGTCCAAAGACACATAACAGGTTTTGCAACTTTCCTCACTTTTCTCTTTAATATTTGACTCGGTTTAAAACAGGGTTTTCCACTTGTTATTTACATCAATTGGAAGCCTATGAAAAGAGGAATCCAAAGATACCATAACATAATTTTCAATTATATTGGGATTTAGCTGATTTTGCATATGGTCTACTCATATTCTTGTAACCTTTTTTCGGTAGATTTTAGAAAAGCTTTATTAAAATAATTGCTTTCTTTAATTGTATATGGAGAAAGTTTGTTGGAAATATTTATTCTTTTTCTAGATACAATCGGAATAATATTTGTAGCTTTTATTAAACCTAAATGAGATTTTTCTCCAAGTGTCAGTTTTATTTGTAACATTTTTATTTGTGCAGAAATTGTGTGTCATTTTTATTTATACAGGATCTGTTTCATTTTTTGTGCAAGATTTGTTTGTCATTTTTTATGCAGGATTTGTTTGCCATTTTTATTTGTGCAGGATTAGTTGTCATTTTATTCGGCAGGATTTGTTTGTCATTTTTATTCGTGCATGGTTTGTGTGTCATTATTTGTGCAGGATTTGTGTGTAAATTTTATTTGTACAGGATTTGTGTGCCATTTTTATTTTTCCTAGGCATAACTTTCCGACTCGGATTTTATTCAATGTAGATATATGTGAATAAACCAAGCACCATTATATTCGCTCTCTCTCACTATATATATATATATATATATATATATATATATATATATATATATATATATATATATATATATATATGGCAGGATATAACACCAGCAAGATTTTTTAAATTATATATCTACGTACTTCAGACTACAACATAAGAATTGAATCCTCACATTTTTCCACACAATTCAAATAGTATCTTTACAGCAGGACATAATTAATATAAATTGCTTATACACAACTCAAGACAGTTCATTCTAGCAAGCATCTAACCAGAACCCTTGGCCATATATTCTTTGTGACAAAGTTTTACGATTGCCACTGTCAAACAGCTCCATCCATAAAACGAACCCGTTGGCTTATATACTCGCAAGCAGGCACTTTAACATTCAATGTTCCAGCCACTGTAACTAATGCAAGCTATTTGCTCTACCAACCATCACCTATCACCAAACTTACATAGACCAGCAATGAGTTTTTCTTTCCGTATTTAACCTTTTAAGTAGATATATATATAAACTTATATATTATATGTTATTACTATCCCAGACTTATTTTCCAGAATTTTTTTATTAATTATTTACCACCAGACCAGATCACATTCACCTAATATCACTTCTTGAGAGGGTATCCATACAACCCGTGCGAATAGCAAATTTACCGTTCGCTACAGAACATATCTACTAAGCCATCACATTACATAAAACATTCATAGATCTCGTCCATCACACATGAATGTTTTATGTAATGTGATGGCTTAGTAGATTTGTCCTGTAGCGAACGGCAAATTTGCTATTCGCATGGGTTGTATGGATACCCTCGCAGGGGAGGTGCGCAACAAATGTCTTGTCGTCGACACGCACCTCCCCTAGCGGTAATGTTGGAACTAGTCTCGCCCTCCCCTACCCTAGGCCTTCATCTCCTTTACAAGTTGGTCGGTCGTACTCGCGTCTACCGTGCGAGAGATCTAACCTCTCGGGAGATTTGCTAGAGATGTAAGTGCCTCCAATCTTGTTTTTTTTTATTTTATATATATTCTAATATAATAACCTGGGTGTATTCATTGGTTGACTGGTTTGATGGTGTGTCTTGCTTGTATGGGCTATGCGTATGGTAGTAGTGAAGTCTTAGATGTGTGATTGGGACGTTGCTGTAGTTTGGGTTGCTTGTAGGAGGGAGTATATTTTGATGGAATATCTTTGTCTCTGAATATGACATGCTTGTACGGCTGTTAAACAGGAGGGCAGGAGGTATGATGACAGGTGCAATGGTTAGTATAGAAGGTGGAAATGTATGATATGGGTTGAATATTATTTTGACCAGTCTAATAATAATATGAATTGTATTTAAGCTCATAATTATTAAAAGTGCATTTATAATATTTGTACTGTATGACCTCTCTGCATGGTTGTTATAGATAGCTTGTTTTTGGTAATATGTTTTGTTAGTATGTCTGACTCGTATGGTCTCTTGGAATGGTTGAAATGGATGGAGTGCCATGATGGTATTGATTGTTGGTGTGGGCTGTCTGTTTGGTTTGGGGCAGTATAAGGCTAAGCTGGTATGGTTGGTTAGTATGATTGGATGATATCTGGGAATTAAAACTGCATGAGTGTCATATGTGATTAAATTAATAGTATTGAGCATATTGTAGCATGGTTGGAGCTTATGTTTGGAATATTTGATTGGCTTGGCTGTTAGTATAGCTTGTTTATATGCGTAACTGGTGAAGTTAGATGGCTGTCAATATAGTAGACTATTATAATTGATTAGTATGTTTGAGGTATTGTGGTTGATAAGGTCGGTATCGTTAACAGCACGATTAAGGTATGTTTGGGTTGAGCGAGTGATATGGTTTGGGCTGTATGATTTTTGTTTGTAGGTGTGGTTATCTGCTGTGGGGATTCGTTGATATATTCAGATGGTATAGTAAGTTAGTATGGTGGGTTGTATGGCTTTCGACATTGCATGGCTGAGGCAAGCTAATGTTATGGTGAAAGGTATTATATCTGTTTTGGTACTCAGAAAAATTCGATATGGTTGTTAATTATGCTGGATATATTTTACCTGGTAGGTTTTTGTTTGTTGAATGAGCGATTTATATTAATGTCCAGTATGCTGGAGGGTTGTCACCTAGTATGTTTTTGGTTGGTTGGGTTAATGGATGGCGTAGGGGTGGTTTGAAATTAGAAGTGATTATATTGCATACACAATGTGATTGGTGTGGTATGACTGAAGTATGCTGGGGAAATGGTTGGGTTATTACTCCATACTCCTTATCAGCAGGGTTACTCATATTTTTGTATGTATGTGGTGTGGTGGTCAGTATTTTTTATTGATATGGATGATATAATCAGGTGGTTTATTTGATGGGTGGTATGATATTTTGGCTGGTGACTGATGCTATGATAAACATGTTGACTTGCGATTTTGTTGGGTGAGGGCAGTGTGGGCTGAGGTATGCTTGAATTCTAGTGTGAGTGGTTCGTATATTTAGTCTAATGATGGTTGGTAGAGCAGATGGTATGGGTGGTATGGTTGAATTTAGTAGTTCATTGGTTATAGGTGATGGAATGTTGGCTGCCCTAGTATGACTTGGGTTATAAAGGTTGGTATGATTGTATAGTATCTAGTATATATTTGGCTGGTGTCTGATAGTATGACACACACGTTGGACTCGTAATTTTTTCGGTATATTTTAGTGGGCATGGGCTGAAGTATGATTGAATTCTAGTGGACAATATGAGTGGTGAGTATATTTTAGTCTGATGATAATTTGTATAGCAGATGGTACGGGCGGTAGTGTTGGTGGTGGAGGTGGTTGATGGTGGTTTTGGTGGAGTCACTATTACCATAATTGTATCAGTTAAACTTTGTTTATATATTTCATCGTATACTTGAAGTTGACATATCAGAATCTATTAAGGTGGTAAATGCGGTGCCTGGAATGCTAAGTGCGGTGCCTGCAGTGCTAAGTGTGGTGCCTGGAGTGCTAAGTGCGATGCGTTCGGTGCTAAATGTGGTTACTTTGGTGCTAAGAGTGGTACTTTTGGCGCTAAGTACGGCGCCTTTATTGCTAAGTGTGGTGCCTTTGGTGATAAATGTGGTGCCTTTGGTGCTAAATGTGGTGCCTTCAGTGCTAAGTGTGGTGCTGACCTTAAAATGACTCCTTAGTGATTCCTAAATGACTCCAAAATGACTCCAAATGATTCCAAAATATCTCCAAATGACTCCTAAATGGCACCAAATGACCCAAAAATGATTCGCTTTCTTAACTCCATAGCTCTACAACTCCATAACTTCATAATTCCATAACTCCATAGGTCCATAACTCCATAGGTCCATAGCTCCATAGGTATATCTTTCCACAATATTACAAAAAAAAATTACTTAAAAATTTAAAATGAAAAAAATTATTCCAAGTTCTTACGTTCATCACTATAGAGTGTGGTAATTAGTTTAAGTGGAGTTATGTTATGTTAACATGTCTTTCAAAAAGTCCTGACATGGGGTAGAATGGGTGTGACTAAGTTAAAAATATTCCAAGTTCTTCACAATATGAAAATACTTTCTAAGTGCTACACAAGTGTGAGGAGTGCATACGACAACAGAGGAGTGATTAAATGGATCTGTGGTTAGGTTAAAGTGGATGCCGAGAAAAAAAAATACAAAGTCCTGACCTGCGGTGGAATGCATACAAGTATGACTTGTTTGTACAGTTAGTTTCCTGCTTGTATGTTTGGTATATATGTTATATTGATTGGTATGACCTGATCACATGTTCAGTTATTTTGGCAGTCTGGCAAAAGTGTAGCTTCGATGGTGTGAGGAAAATGGTTTAATTGCGTGATTCGTTTTTGTAAGAGCAGAATGGTTTGATGGGATGTTTAGTTAGTATGAGAGGGGCAGAATGCTGAGCTGGTATGGTTGATAGGTATAAGTGGTGTTGGTTGGTAGAACAAGTAGAATGGATGTTATGGGCTGGCCTCAGCTGTATAGTTGCTCGAGTTATGATGGGTATTGTGCTTGGTAGATTGGGTGGTGCAGATGAATTTAACTTTTCTTTGGTTATAAAAGATGGGGTGTTGTGTGGCCTGGTATGTAATTTGGGTTATGTAATGGGTGGATGATGGTCGGTATATATTTGACTGGAGTCGATCAGTAAAGCAGAAAGTATGAGCAGTAAGTAAAATTTTTGGTAAGGTCAGTGTGTGTAACAAAGCTCCTTCATGTAAATAAAATACTTAAAAATCACCATAGTTTCAATCTGAATAATAAATAAAAAAATTCCGAAAAATAAGTCTCGGATAGGAATAAAATATTATATATAAGTTAAAATATACATACAAACATATATATTTACTTGAAATGTTAAACTTGAAAAGAAAATTTTTTGCTGGCCTATGTACGCTTGGTGTCGGTTGATAGAGCAAATAGCATGCTTGAGTTACAGTGGCTGGAACATTGACTGTTTAGGTGCCGGCCTGCGAGTATATAAGAAGTCGGGTTCATTTTATGGAGCTGTTTCACAGTGGCAGTCGTAAAACATTTTCGAGGATAATATATGGCCAAGGGTTCTGGTTAGATGCTTACTAGAATGGACTGTCTTGAGTTGTGTATATGCAGTATACATTAATTATGTGCTGCTGTAAAGATATTATGTGAATTGTGTTTGTAGTCTGAAGTATGTAAATATATAAATAAAAAAGTATTTAATTTCTCGCTGGTGTTACATCCTGCTCTATATATATATATATAGTATATATATATATATATATATATATATATATATATATATATATATATATATATATATATATATATATATATATATATATATATATATATATATATATATATATATATATATATATATATATATATATATATATATATATATATATATATATACACACACACACACATACTTCAGACTACAAACACAATTCACATAATATCTTTACATATATATATATATATATATATATATATATATATATATATAAAGATATGTGAATTGTGTTTTTAGTCTGAAGTAAATATATATATACTTCAGACTACATATATATATATATATATATATATATATATATATATATATATATATATATATATATATATATAAAGATATTATGTGAATTGTGTTTGTAGTCTGAAGTATGTAAATATATAAATTTAAAAAAAATATATATATAGCAGTGTAACACCAGCAAGAAATTAAATACTTATATATATAATATTGAATATAATGTTATTTAGTTTATTCACATATACATGAATGGAAAAAATTCGAGTAGGAAAGTTATACCTACGAAAATATAGTTGAGATAATAAGTTATTAACATTGTATAATATTTAGTCCTGAAGGTAGGAGTTCGATATGTAGCTGAGCGATTTTTTTGCTGTACTCTACATAAAATTTAAGCATAACTTAAAAAAAATTAATATTAAAATTAATTAAATTTTAAAATTTGTTAAATGATGAATTTTTAATTTGGCATAGTCTATGCCTATAAGAGTAATATGGTTATACAGAGCTTCAACATACTTTCCTGTACCTAAAAATTGTGATTCCATAATTTAATTTCACGCATCTGCCTCCTGAGGGTTTGCAAATTATATTAACCAGCTTATAAATATTAGCTTTCTATATACTTATTTTAAAAATAATATATAAATGGAAATAATTATATGTGAGCTTAAGAATTTAGACTGACTGAAAATTACGTAATGTTATAACATAGTACATAGCAAGACTTTAAAAAACCAAAACTACTTTAAAATACAGTATTACTAAGCCATCTATGAGCAAATTATATTTGCATAAGGAAAAATTAAAAATAATATTTCTGTAAATGTTACGAGATTGTTGGTCTAATTGTTAGCATGCCGGACTTCTAATCTAAAGATTGTGGGTGCCAATCCTGTTCGAGCACGAGAACTTTTTTCTTTTTTTAAATGTTGTCTGATGTCATGGGTAAGAGTGAAATTTACCAAATGTAAGAAGCTCATTGTACGGAATTTTCATTGCAAAATACCTTTTTGATACATTTTTACTGTAATTTTGAAATATTATTTTTTCAGCATTTTTCTCAAATGATAAATGAAATAAATTTATAAAATTCTACTTATTTATCAATGCATCGATTCCTAGATGTCTGATTGGCAGGGCCACACAGCAGCACGAGTGATAGCTTAAGTTCGCAAGCACTTGTCTCGCGGTCACTTATACTCTATACTTTCCCCGCATGCCGCCTTTTGATGACGTCACTCTCGCGCATATTGATGATGTCACTCTTGGTGGATCGCAGCTGGCACATCTGACTCGCAGGCCTGTCGGCGCGTTCGTGCATTTGGGGTTACAAGGCTAGGCGACTTAATTTTCATACAATAGTTAAAAGGAATTCAATAAAGTAAAATATTAAGACAAAATATTGTTTTTCAAAATATAAAGTATTGAAAATTTAATATGCTTTACAATATCCTGCCTGGAATGTACTTTACAATAAATTTTTATATAACTTCTTTTGTATGGAAAATTACATCTTTAAATTCGTAAATATACATACGCACTGACGACTCACGCGCTCTAGCAGGTGATGAAGGAACTATGTAGATGTGGAGAGTAACATGTATAAGTTATCAGTGAAGCAAATGTGACTAATCGAACAAGTTAAATCTTAAATAATATATTTGTAAGTTAAACCAAAATAATTAAAAATATAATTTAAAATAATATAATAAAATAACAACTTTTAAAAACTTTACAAAAATATAATAAAAATTAAATTCTTAAAAAATACTTAAACAATACAATAAAAATTAATATAATAAATAATAAACACCGAAACATAATTAAAATAAAATATAATGTACTTAAAAAGATAATATTTTATATGTAATGTCTTTAATGAGAGGCAAGATATGTATTCGTCTTCAAGCTGTATACTAGTTATAAACTCTTGTCTCAGCGACCCAGTGGCGACCCAAGTGCCCATTCTATATGGTATTTTGAATTCTAAAAAAAAGTAGCGCCCCTAGCTGCCGATTCTAGAACCAAATTAGCAGTTGAATAAAGGTGAGTAATTAGTGGAGTGCAAGCGAGAGATGAGAGATCGACTAATCGAACGAGAGCGACACCGGTACTGGTAGTGACCAAAGCCAGAACTAATGGGGGAAACACATGACAAACGAAAAAAAAGATGGCGGTGGAGCACAAGCATCTAATCTTTTGAATGGAGATGAGAGACAAATGTAAACAAAGATGGTGGCCTCCAGTGGCAAATGACAAATGAAAAAACAAAAATTGTGGAGTGCATGCGACAGATGCGAGAGGTAAATGACAAATGTAAACAAATATGGCGTCAAACGAAGGTAAGAGAAAGGAAAGAAGGAGAAAATAAGAAAGGAAACTAGGAGAGAAAGAGAAAGAAAGAATGCAAAAGGACAAATTGGAAGCATTCGGAGAAAAGTCCCTCGCAAAGGAAGAGAGTGAAAGAGATAAAGAGAGGAAGAGAAGAAATAAATAGAAAGAAAGGAAAGAAAGAATGCAAGGGAGAAAAAGTGGAATGACTCGGAGAATACCCTCGGAATTCAAGAGCATGAAAAATGACTTACTGGTTACCAATATGGCAGTCGTACGAATGTGAGTAACAAGATGGCGGCGTACTGGCTACCTACATAGCGGTTCAATTTGGTGGTTTACTGGATAAAATATGGCAGCGTATTGGCTTAAAATATGGCGGTTTACAAGCCTTCAACATGGCAGAGTCCAGTATGGCTGTCGCTTGACAGGAATGACAGAGCGGGAATTCCGGAATCCAACATGGCGGTCATAGCCGAATATCCGTATCCTGGCTCCTGTCCCAGCTCTCTCTGTGCCTTACTACTAGCATAATATAGAAAAAATAACAAATTATTTCAGGTACCTGAACATAAAAATTGAGGTATGTTTTTCTGTGATGTTCAATAATTTTAATATGAATGTATTTTACAAAATAATAATTGCTAGAATCGCAAATAAACCAAATTATCTGTGTATTTACCATTTATGGCAAACATTCAACTTTTTTTTTTTTTTTTCGTGATGACGTTCCCTTTAAATATACTCAGACAAGTAAGAGATATAAATTATTCCTAAGTGTTTCCCGTTGCTTTTAACTTCAGCGATTCTAACGTCGTTATAATTTCAGTAAAAAAAAAAAAATAATAATAAAACCCAGAGAAGTAGCTAATTTTAACCTTATCAAATCAATTACTTAAATAAAGGAAACAGTATTGTAACGATTGAAAAATTCTAATAATGAAATTTGATTCAAACGAGCATAAATTAATGTAAAAGAGACTTCCACTAAATCAAAATTAAAAGAGAGTTTACAAAAAAACGTAACCTACCTGGTAAACTTACTGAAATGAGACACACGTTTTCAATTAGTGAATGAGATAATTAATGTTACATGTCAAAGAATACAAGTAAAATTAATAGAACTCTACACGTCCAGACACCGATATGACACAAAACGCACGTTATTTTTAAAATGAGAATAAATAATTTCTCAGTAAATAATTGACGGTAGAATTTGATGTTCAAAAAACAAGTACAGACTTTGAAAGAAAACTGTGAACCCTTAAAACCGATAAATTTTTTAAACTTTTTTACAAGAATGATTCATTTGACAGCATTAATGATTTCGGTATATCCTTGAGGATTTGGACTACACTTCCATAATATTTGCAACATAAGAACGAAGGTTCAGCATATAATTATCAGCGCTTCATAAAAATTTTAAGGGGTTTATGGGTTGAGGAACATTTACACGCTAAATTGTTAGTTATCAAATTATAAAGAGATGTAACGGATAATGTTGTAAGCTGTTCATGGAAAAGTGAGTACTTTTGAGTCCCTAGTTACTTTCTCCTTTAAGCTATTTTTATAATTTAACCACATTTTAAAATAAATATGGCCATATGAGTAATAAACACAGTGTGTGTATTCCACCGTACTCGGAAATTAACGTCTAAGTTTAAAATTAAATATACTTATTGATTATTATTCCAAATGAGAGGGCTTTCAAAAGTGCTCACTTTACCGTGAATAGCCTATAACTACGCTGACGGTATAAATGAGATTTAGAAACAAAAATAAGTATTCGTTTAAATAAGTCGAGGCAGATTATGTGGCCTGTTAATATTCAGAATAGTAATCACTTTTTACTAGAAAATTAATTTTTTATAATGAAATACAAAGTGAACATTTTAAATGTTGGCTAATACGTATAAGTTATCAAATACGAGTACAATTTTTCAGTTCAATCGTTCCCTACTCTGTGGTTCAACATGTTTCTGCATTTAATTTTAAATTTTTTATTTTGTGACGTACTTGTGGAGTTTTCTACTTACTTAATAGATAAGACGAATAACATTTTTCTTAAATGATTACACGCGAGCCGTTAAGTATTATTAATAAAGCATTTTCAAAAGGCAATTGTGATATGGCAAGCAATATTGAAATTGTGTTGACTTTTTATTCTTTAGTGTGTGAACATTGCATAAGCTTTAAAAACTACAGTTCATTAAAACTTTTTGGTTAGAGGTTGTGTATGTTATTTTTACACATTATATTGTTATATTTTGCAAGGATATTTCAAAATTACAGTTTTCAGGTTATTTCAAGAAGTTAGAATTGGCGCTAGAAGAGTACACGCAGAGAGGTTACCAAAACTGACTCTTGTTCACTGCTGGGGGCTTGAATCATGGCTCTTCTACAGCCGAAAATCTACGAAAACATAACTGTGTTTTGAAAATGACCTTGTGTAAAAAAACAAATAACACGATTTTGGGGACGTATGTTCCATCTAAGGAAAAAAAAAAGTTTTAATAATTCGTAATGGAATAATACCAGTTAAATAACAATTTTAATATTTATTTGAATTCTTAAATTATTAAAGAACTTAATTTCAAGGGTCTTGGATTACTGTACCGTCTCTAAAAATAAGGTTTGCGAAGTACTGGTGCCACAGAAGAGAAACCGCTATAGTCCATTTACTTACAACATTTCTGAAGCCCTGCAAAAGTTCTACTTTCATGATATAAAGTTGCCTCATGCAAACAAAACTAAACTAAATCTAGAAAATTCTACCAAAGGGACAACGCAACTGCTTCGCGGGCACTCACTGTAGTAATATCTTGCATAAGAACTATGCATTACTTACTAGGCATTATCAACGCACGCACCCCTTCTCTTTCTGTTTTTATTGATATCAATTATAAAACAAATATAATAATTTATAAATAGAATGTAGCTAAGTGAAAGATTAATGTAATAAAAACATATGTACTACTATGTTATCAGAAGTATAAAACGCTTGTGATACATGACTTATATAGGAAACCACAAAACACGTCACACACAGAATGATTTCCAAAGGCTTGATTCAAAAAGTGTGAAGAACCGCGAATAGACTACAGAACTTAGCATTGCGTAATATAATTCTAACACATAAGGAATCTTTAACATTAAACGATAAAGAACTCATAAGATAAACACTTATACAGAAATGAAACTCTACGGCCATTTATTCATTTCGCGTTGTATTTTACCAATGAATTACTGTGGCCGGCATGTATCTGGGTGCGTGAGCACCCTAGTCTTTAGGAGTGCACCGTTTCCCCTGCACCGCCAGATTTTCTCCCTTTATCCGGCGACCCCGCTTCTCCGCTGCCCCGCGCTGAGGAGCGCCCAGATAACTGCCGGTAACAGTAGGTAATCTCAGTATTTTAAATACTCGATAAGCATTAAAATGTTCATCAGCTACAACTTCTGTTCGTAGTAATTTCCATCTTACACTTAACCTTACGGTATTCAAGCTTTTCAGCGGCTGATAACCAACAAAACGTTTCGCAGTGTGGTGAACGATTTGCCGTAATTTTTTAATCGAAAATTATGATTACAGTTATTTGTGCGATACGTGTTCATCTCATGTGCAGGTTCATCAATTGTAACGACATTACTCTTCCTTCGACTCAATTTACGTTATATTCACGACACAGACAGTCAAGATGGCGGGCACGCGAGTCAGATACACCAAAACACCATTTGTATTAGTTTATGTGAAAATTATGGTTTCTGCAAAAGTCTTTCTGAGATAAATTAATTTAAACGCTATTATGAATAACCTAACACTCGCGGAATAGCTCAAAATATTTAAAAAAAATAGCAGCAAATATATTTTTTTTTAAATACGTGACATTGAGAAATCGCTTTATATAGGCTACATTTATTTCACACTAGCGCTCGTAAATCTTGCTTAACGCAATAAGGTAATCCGTAGTTACAGACGTGTAATAACAGTGTTCACACGTTCAAAATTCCGTAACCCCGTAATGTTCCGTACCTACATTATGTTCCTAAAACATCTGTTAAAAGTTGGTTATGTCATATGATGAATTCGTCTAAGCGTAATAGTGTTTAGTTATTTGTACAACTAAGTCAACTTGATGTTAAAACATAATTTTCCTTGTATTAGTTACCATCTCACTACAAAAAAACCTTTGAACATAAAACATAACATATGAATTTTTTGGATACTACATAAAATTAACTTTGCATAATGTTTTGACAGCAAAGGCACTTCTAATTAAGAAATGAATGGCCTTTGAACTGTTTTTAAGAATAAGAAATACACATGTTCCAAAAAAAAAATCTGTAATGAAACAAAAAACGTTATGAACACTACTTACAAAAAATATGCACCACGTATTGATCATAATTGAAATCGCTCTGTGCTGTAAATTGATGCAAAAATGTGTTAAGGTCTTATCTCTTACAACGTTCTGAACGTCGTCACAAATAGTTGAAATGCAACTGAATTTAATAAAATCTTTAATGTAATGAAAAAATATATATTTAAGAACATTCGCTTCTTCAATATAGTATGCATAACGCCATGGCGTTCAGTAGAGTATAGATATGATTCAAATATTTTATTGTAGCCTTAGAGATTTTTTTTCCAGTTTCAGGGCATTCTTATTACTAGACAAATTAAAAAATTATCAGCCAAATTAGAAAGAAACTTTACTACGCATTGTTTCAAATTGAAAGCAAAAGTTTATATTAATTTGCATTTCGTATGCTCATACTGTCTATTGTAATAAAGAAATATATTTCCCGCACGTCTAAAAATTTAAATGCAACAACTTAACGTACAAAAGAGAATTTTGTAACACCGTATTTTTTTTGCTGACAAATAGAATAAAACGTTAGAAATCTTTCTGGCTCTGAAAGCGGGTTGTTGGTGATAATGTCTGGCGGCGAGATTATTTTGGGAAGACAAGAGACAACGTGAGTGCCTTCGTGTTTCGCAGGCGATTTCCGAATGCTGCTGCCATTTCCCATTTTGTGCTCTGCTGTGAAGGTGAACGTAACGTGTATACAACGAACAAGGCTTGGCCCACGATGGGAGACGAGTACGTATTAAGGAGTACGTTTCAAATAAATGACATAGGTAGTCATTATACATTTCATGATCGTCGAGTTAAGTGTAGTATATGAAGTGACCCCGACGAGCAAGAGTGTAGGAATTTGCCGAGATTTTATTTCCGACCGTGCGTACGAGGAGTTTCAACCAATAGGATCGTTCTAGAATTAAAGGAGAATACATCATTTCCGTTTTCCGGTATCCTACCACGTTTGCTAGCGATGTTCTTTAGCGCCGTTTTATTGTGTATTTATTTAGTGAAATTAAATTATTTATGATGAACTTTCAATTGAATGTTAACGAACTAAGTATGCTTGCAAGTCTTTTAACAATATTTCAGATCGACGTGAAATGAATTTTCTGTTTACTGAAGAATAGAGCAGTGATAGTTCACTCATATCAGAGTTTGAGGTGAAAATGGCACGATGCTTATATGAAAGTAAATTCATATAAAGATATTGGAACTATAATGAACATGAAGCTTACGTACGACCAATTGTTTGGTTGGTATTCAGTTTTCTCAATTGCTTGGTGGATACATTTCGGTTATATGCTCACCGAACGAATATCAACATTTCTGTTTCGACTGTGTCCATTATTTTTTACCGCTCTGTTTTTAAACTAAAATTTCTGTGAAAACGAATAAAACTAACTAATTCTCTAATTCTACCACCTATTTACTGCGATAATTCATATTAATAATGAGAAGTTGGAATCAAAAATCTTGAAGCAAATATTAAATAAAAAAATTCTTAGAATAATAAAAAAAACTAATCTCTATCTATCAGAAAAAATTCCTTGTTTGAAATTTTTGAGTTTCGATTTTTTCTCAAGTTAGCAACTAATAACATAATTGTTTTTCTTTATTAATCTAAATAGCTCGATTAAGTCACAGAATGAAGGAGACGATTTCAGCATGGGATGAAGTACACACTCTTTTGATTCTTATCCATGACACTTTGATCTAAATCATTTACAGAAAATGTATGCTCTTTATATACCCTCGTTGTAGTTCGAGTCAAACATTTTCTGGTACTTATTAATTATTTTAAGCTTATGTATAAAATTGTATGATAAGCCTTCTCTACAACGTGAAATACGTGGCTTTAAAGAAAACCAATTATAAAAATTACTGTATTAACTCTTATATATAATAACTTTACCTTTGAATGCATTAGTTATAAAACTTTGTCACCATCATGTATTCCACATTTACCGTCGGCTCACCGCCTTTAAAACTAGCGTAGTTAATCAGTGCCTTCTAAATGGATCCGAAAAATGTTATTTGTTGTGTCGCGTCAGTAAACTGTCGGGCTATACATTCGAACAGTCACATTGAAAATGGCCGTTGTTGCCTTACAAGTAGAAACAAGAATATAATTAGAGTAATCACATTAGAGATTACACGTGCAATGACCGTCGACGTGACCAAACCGTTTCAAGGCGATCCCGGCCACGCAAGTTGGTGATAACATTGTCTTTTTTGTATTGTAGCTCATATATGCTTCGCCGTCTCTCAGTTTATTTTTTGCAACCCAGGAGTTGGGGTTGCGGATGACAAATGATACTTTGTTAGTCTCTTGCTCCTCATTTTAACACAATTCTCAAAAGTTTTGCTTGCACGGTTCGCTCGCAAGCACAGCTGTTTGGCAACGTGCCGTTTCCCTTGTCTTAGGTCTTGTCATTGAAGGCACCAGTCCGATGTCCTGCGGTAGAACGGATGTCCTACCTGGACTCTCCTATCCCCTAGCTCTTTATTCCTTTGCTTCTCTGTAATTTTCAAGAAGGATATTTTGCCCCATATAAGTGTTGTTTCAATACCTGTTTCAATGAATTATCGTGGGTAAAAGTACTCAACGACATATTGTATTCCTAAACACTTAGCTCAGATCAACTGTCATAATTAGATGATTTTAATTGCTTCGTGTCTTCACTGCCTGCCCGCGAATCGCGGATGTTATGTATCGGAGTAAGTTAATTTTGGCTAGCTTAGTCGGGTATGAAAATGGCTTCTCACAAAAACATGCGGCCAACAAGCAACAGAAATTTATCAGTGTACACATAAACTGAGAAAGAAATATGGTTTTAGGAACCATCGAGACTGTTAAAATAGGGACAGTTCCTGTACCATCTAAATATTGTTGACATGCATAGTGTAATCGTCCTATATTGCTGTGTATAGTATATAATTTGCATTTAAATCTTGCCCCACGCAAGGGTGCCAATATGTAAATATGTGAAGTTGTAGTAAATGCGCATATACTGTAGGTATGCAAATATCCAATGCCACCATGTTGTGTATCCAATATGAAAAATGATGTAATTTGCTTTCAATATATTCACAAATGTAGTATGGTTGCTTGTAGAGTTGTGTTTGCCGGTTACCATAAGCAGGTTAGTTTACTGGGTTTTCTGCATATACATAGAGCACTTTGTAAATAATTATCTGCTGAGATTACTGTTTACTGAATACTTAGTAATTTTGAGATTTGAACAATTTTGTCGGTTTCCTCAACACCAGCCAGGACCAACTAAATATGCCACTCACGAGCAGTTTTGCATATAGGGTAATGTCAGTGTAATGCCCATTTTTATATTTCTCATTCTCATGGACACTATAGTTTACATACGCAACAATGGGACACACTTGAGTAACCAGGCTGCACAGCTGACTTGCAATAAATCAGTGGGAAAAGAGGTGATCTTACCTAGACTGCCTCTGTATAATTGATCAGTGCAGTCCTGGGCCGGTAGGTGAAAAAGCTTATTACCATTAGCACCCTCTAGAAACTAGCCTTTGGCACGTACACCATTTGTTTACGTACGTCACAATAAGACAGGCAATTGTATTCTCTAGTAAACATATATGTTAGGCACAGGGTAAGAAACAGGTTAACTTGACATTACAGTAGAGTAAATGACAAAACAGATACGCCTTGTAAATATATTTTATTTAACTTTTCATTTCATTTTTCATTGTAATTATGTTTAATATAAGAAACAAGTAAAAACCCTGGTGGCAATATTAGCAAAGCTATAAAGACAACACACTATCCTAACAACGCTAAAAGTGGTCATGCCTAGCCTACTTGAACCATTTGACGGTTGCTTAACATAGTTTGCCAGAATCTGAAGATACCTATAAAAAAATGAACTGTTCTCTCTAGTAAATGTTATTTTAAGAATTTGTGTGCTCACTTAACAGTTTAGCTCTGATAGAAACTACTCTTATCCCAGGTTTTGCAGTGGCGTATGTGTGCTGGAAACTTACGTACTTATAAAAGTCAAAATGGCGTCGCTTGCGTATTGATGCTAACGGACATTGTGCTGATTCAAACTGCAAATAAAATTATGTCCAGATGAGTAGTGTCAGATCGCAGTGTAGGACTTATCTTTAATTCATCAACTGGATGGAAGGTAGGATATTCTGGCAGGAAAATGACGTAGCAGGATTAAGATGAAGGTACGTGGAGTTCAACTCTATACACGTACATAGACTGCGTATTTAAACTATCTATCTCCTGACCACTAAACTCGCAAATGGGCGACCATTGACTCAAGCTCCATTGCTGGTTACTAAAATTACTTAAACTCGGTCCAGGGACACGTCTACACAACCTAAAACTAATTGAAAACCCTACCTCCCCATCTACTTCAGACGGGAGGTCCTGTCCTACGTCTGACGTCGTTGTATGCTGCTGGCGCTAGCTTAAGCGGGCCTAAGGTGCCAGCCAATCAACAATCAGGGTTTAAACCTGCTGGCCAATGGGGATCAAAACTATTCAAACCACCCATATGATCCACTTCTAGCGGCCTAAATGCTGAAAAACCAAAGAATACGTGATTTTGGAACTAAGATATAATACAATAATAAGTAGAAACACTTACAAAACTGAAATCTTACCAAAAATAAATATTAATTATATAAAAATACATACACAATGAAAAGTGAACTAACCTATCCAAATTACACGTAAATATTATTGCCTCCATACGTGTAAGTTTTAAAAATCCTACTTACTATGAAAAATAAAATTAATAAAAATAAATAGAATTTAAATATTAACAGCTGAAATAATACAAATGACACGTGTGAAAAAATTACATAAAATATTGCATGACAATATCCGTAGCAATAACAACAGGAAAAATAATATAAGTTAATTGTGGGCATAAAAGCCCTATTTTTATGGGTGTTACAATAGTAATATAGGCTATTCACGGTAAAGTGAGCCCTTTGAAATGAAACAAAAAAAAGTCACTGCCCCTGCATACGCATATTTCAATGGGCGTACTGAGTTTCATTCGCCCAGTAATGTTGGTAACGATGATGGAAGAAGTTCCATATCTTAACGTCGAATAAAAAGTCAGATAAACATTTGTGATAACTTAATTATTTCTTTCGCTTTCTATTTTTTTTAATTCATCGAAGTGTAAAAATGAGCAGATTTGTAAAGTATTTACTTTTTTAATAATTTCACAGTTTCATTTGACCGACGCATTAATAAAGCGATGGGGCCTATGGCAATGTTAATTTTACATAAGGCAAAAGAATACACAACTTGTATACAAGTAGATCCTAAGCAGGGCTTTCAAAAGTGCTCATTTTACCGTGAACAACATATACCAACAAAATTGTTTGTTGTTTGCATGTCTGGGATTGTATTACTATTGTAAACATGGTTGCTACAGCAGATTACTGCGTTCCTACAACAAAACAGAAAGTACCTCCAACAGAACGACTACAACAATAATTTGAATGTCCCGACAACAATCAGAATAAACCCAATAAAAATGTTCTGTTGTTAGAACTCAACAGTTCTGTAATTGTGTTTTAGGGTAGCAACAACAGAATATTCGGTGATGTTACAATCACAGTTGTTGTGGGAACAATCCAAATATTGTTGAAGTTGTTCTGTCTGTCTGTATCATACTAGGAGCGCAGTGCTCTGTTGTAGCAACAATTTGTACAGGAGTCAGTACAATCATAGATAGGAATGAAACAAAATGTAATGTTGGCATGGCTGTCTATTTTAATAATATTTAGGTGGTAATACAACCCATCAGATGGCTATCCTTAATTAAACACAATAAATGGCTCCTACAAGTATATATTTTTCTCAGTGTAGGTTATTGATGTCAAGCCCGAGGGTGAAAAGTATCTTCTTGAAAAAACAGATAGTCCTACTCTTAAGCCGTAAGAAATGGTCGCTGTCTTCAGGTATGCACTTCTTATAAGTTCTGACAGCTGTAGATGAGTTATTACTCTACTGCCATGCGGTTGGAAGCCACCTGTCTTCAATCTAGTTATAACATGTTGTAAACAATTACACCAGCGCCATCGTTAATGAGCCACATTCAGTGCAAATTCTGGAAAGGTTAGCAATAGGTTGAAATAAAATTTTGTCTTGGGTATTCACTTACACTGTAAAAAATAAAAAATAATGGGAAAATTACCTGACAAGTGTAAGATAATATTCGCAAACCTGTGGGGAAACATAGTTTTCCTTACGGGTATAGTAAAATTACCGCACTCTGGAGTAAAATTCACGTACATGGTAGTGGAAAATCCCATACATGGATGGGGAAATTACCTTACGATGCGTGCATCTCTTCAGCATTCTCAATAGCTGAGTGGGGGGCGGGCGGAAGAAACATTCACTTAACACGTTTATATTCACTAAAGCTATCACGCTGTCGTCGTGATGTAATGGATAGCGCATCGGTCTAACGTGTTAGAGGACCATGGTGCGCCCCCACCCACCAGTATGTGCCGAGGATTTTAGTGGTGTGGTTTCGGGGACACCTTCCAATTCGGCCTTATGTTGGACGATACTGGGGTCCTGGAAAAGGGTGGTGTTAGAAACAAAGGTTTCGTCGTATTTGACGGTGCAAAATTTATATTAGAGACAGCGTTTCAGAAATTATCAAGGCCGTACGATTCTTCGTTACATGCTCTTTGGAAGGGAACTATCAGAACACGGGGAAAAATTCGTTGACTTACCTTTTCTCTGTTTCCGTGGCACATACATTTACTTTGGGGATAAAATGAATGATGCCTCTACTATAATTTTAATGAAACATTCCACTTACAAAATGCGTCAAATATAGGCCATTCACCCATATTTCACACTTTTGGTTACCGATTACGTATCCTTCCGCAACATGTAAACATCCAATCATGGACGTTCAGCATCGGAGTACTTTTTTTACGTTTGGCTCAGTCAAATAAGAACATGTCTTCTCACGTAGACACGCAACCAATAACCAAAGGGCGTTGTGGTTGTGAACGCAGGCTATTGAAGTCTAGCATGACCATAAATAATTTCTAATTTCGGGAAAACACCCGTCCCTAACAATGAGCCAATAACAGACATGCGACAAAATTAGGACCCAATCACGGCATCGCACTGCGACACTAAACAGGCAATAATCAGTTGATACGTACTTAGGTATGCAAGCGAGTATGACATCTAGCCTGCAGGACACTGAACACGCGAACTTCCCCTGTCTCTAGAGCTGTGTTCGAATTTATCAGCCAAGGACCCGTACCTGGTTTCGTGGCTGTGACGCCACATTGCCACTGTCCGAATTTAGGCTGCGGGCACAGACGCACCCTAAAATGTCCGTATCAGGCGCGGGCACGAACAACGTCCAATTCATGCGAATTACACAGTTGATATCGGTTTTTAATTGTTTAAAACATTTTTGCATCATCATCCTGCCATTCGTCGGACACTGTTGATGTTACTACGTAAACGAAGGCAACGTAATAAAATGTGGTGAATTATTATTTTTTTGTTTCGCATATGCGTTGGAGCTTGTAACGATTACGGAAAGAAAAGACCCACACTTCACCACGAAGGGATCAAGGGAATTCGGGGGGGGGGGGGGATGTGGGCACTGAAGGCATCAAGGGCTAATGAACGAGGGTATGTAGCAGTGAATTACAACGCAGCCTAGGTATCGTTTAATTATTGTTATTTTATCACGTAACGAGTTTACCGCACAAAATAATCCCGTTCATAATATAAACGCAGTGAATGTGTAGCAATTTAAGGAATTTATAGATGTTATTTATGCTTTCCCTTTCTAAATTTTCCGATGCGTCTTATAAAACAAAATTCGTGGCTGAATTAAAGACATGACTCCAAAACGTGACGGATCAATACCCTTAACGCTTTCCGTCACCAAAAACAATATTACTTAAGACGCGGCAATACGTACATATTTTGTTTGTAACCGTGCAAATATCAGTAGAACGCTTTTTCATACACCAGAATAAAAAACAGTGTTTTGTATTTGATATTATCGGCAGCAGTTGTTAATGCTATTGGGGATTATAGTCTGAATAACGAGTGTTGCCTCCCACACATGAAGTATCTTTACACATTGGACGCCGCCGCTTCTTGCTGTATAGAGTGTATATGAGTAAATCAGCTCCCTGCGCGACGTCCAATATAGGTTACAGGATGTATCTAAGTTAGACCGACAAACTTCAGCTGCTGGTCAATCGCGGAAAAATAAGGCGAAAACGTATATACGATTATAGTCTAAAGTGATACATAAAAAAAGGGGATGGGAGACATATTTGAAGTTGGACTTGAAACATTAGTTTATTACAAATAGTGGAAAAAATATTAAGATGGAACACTGATCGCCTGGGTAATGTGTAACGTTAGTTGTGAAGTGTGGATCAATAACCCATCTTTGAAATCTCAAGAATGCTTCTACGTCATGGATATTAAGTTGAAATAACGTTAGCAACTGTGAATATTTCCATGAAATAATCTAACGGCAGCGACAGGTGTTTTGGTGTTCGCAAATCTTTGTTTCGTTTTCCATTATTCGTTGTGTTACATCTTAACTATATTCTCCAATAATAGTTCTTCAAGTACACACAACTTCAAATATGCGTACAAATTGTAAGATTCATTTTAGACCATATATATTAGGTATGTATTTTTCAACCTTCTTGCTTCGCGTTTAACCTGCAGTTGTAGGGATAGAAGACCATGACAGAGAGTGTTAAGGGCATTGTCAAGACTTCAACAGCTGGCTCGCTCCAGAAAGCGTGAAATTTCAAAAGCTGCAGATCGTATGCCCCGTGGACGTCATCGTGCGTACAGCGGAGCAGTTGTTGCAGCAGACCCGACGGCGCCAGCGACCTCTGCGCGGTGGCCTTAGGGCCCAGTTTGCCTCGCCAAGGCCTGCAGGGCGAGCCAGGGATGGGAGGTCGTGTCCGAGCGCCGGCAAACAAAATTAGCACATGCACGGACGGCATAATTAACCTTAATTGAGAGCCGTCACCATCGGTGAAACGGCTTATCGATCCTCTTGTGCCGTTTATTCGCAGCAGCGGCGGCTCGGCCAGCTACAAGGGGACTGGGAATCTCCCCGGCACCTGTGGCGGGACCGCGTCCTCCAGGCTTGCGTGCGCCTCCGACGGCGACGAGGCCATGCACACGTTGTGGCGTTGTTGGAACCGGCGGCAGCCACACTGAGTACAGCTTACTCGCGGTTACCGCTGACATTTCTGAAGCCCTGCACAAGGTCTACTTCCAGGATATTCTTCCGCCTCATTCAAACTAAGCTTAACTAGGTAGAAAATCACAACAGAGGGACGACACACCGCGTTCGTAGGCACTCTGTGAAATAATATTTTGCATTACAACCATTTTTTCTAGGTGTCACCAACATACATATTTTCTCCCTGTTTTTATGAACTTTAGTTGTAAATTAAATATTATAATTTACAGAAAAAATATAAGTAATAGTTCATTATTACAATAAATAAGGTATATTTTTATGTATATTATTAAAAGAATAAAACTGTTGTAATACGTCGCATTCTGTCAGTCATGGGAAAACTACTGTTCTTGTGCGAATATACATATATTTTTCGCAATTAGTTGCTGTTCTTTTTTTTTTTTTTTTTTTTTTTTACTCTATTCCCTCTTGGAATTTTCCAGTGTTGTACACATATTTTTATTTTCTCGTCCATAGGTTGCGTGTCATTTTTTAGTATATTTTCTGTGCTCGGTCCTCTTTATTCCATGACAGACATCTGCATCGCAATGGCGAAAGTTCAAAAATCTCCATCTTATCGCGTGCCATAGGTATGAAACAGCGAGTGCGTCATATATGGGTTGAACTTTCCAAGGTTCGTTTAAGAAAAGTGTGAATAAACAGCGAATAGACTATAGCGTCCGATTTTCAACCGGAAAGACGTTGCACAGTGGGGCAAAACATAGGTTTTCCTTGATAACCCCCCCCCCCCCCCAAAAAAAAAAGGAATGTTAACACTGCTGCTCTCGACATAAGATGACGGTGCCTGATTTCAACAAAGTGTTACGGAGTTTGTCGTGTTATTACTACATACCTCATTCTTGGAACGCGTTGGCGATGTAATATTGCTTTCCCAGCAGTTTTGCTGAAGTTCATACCAAGGACGGCGCGAAGGTCAGTCACATATCAACCCAACCATCAAGAAAAAGCGGAGCAAGCCAGAAAATATTTTTTAAGTAGTATAAATGGAAAAGTAGAACAATCAGACAAAACCAAACAGCAAGAGATCTTAGAAAATATCCAGTGTATTGACAAAACTTTAATATCTACAAACATTCAGAAAAATACAAAATCGTACAGAAATATTTCAACATTCTACACTTCTACTACATTGGCTACAATTTAATTACAACACCAAGCCAAACTTATTGCTTCCTACTACATTCCCATAAAAACCAGTACTCTATAAAAATCCCTTCATTTAAAAATATCTACCGAGGATCTAACCTGTTCAAATTTTGGAATACAATAAACATTTATATTCAATATCTGGGTAAATTCTAATACCGGATTTCTATACGAAAAATATTTCCGTTTTCTGGACTGACTCCACAATCAAAATGTTTATACCAATCAAACATCGTCGATAGTACTCCAGGTGCAAAATTACTAGAATGAAAAGAACATATTGAACTGTTTGTTACGCAGGAAGGAACATATGTCACTGGAGCCTTGACAACTCGGCTTTTTACTTGCTGAAAGGCTGCCAGTAATGAACGTTGCATTGTACAATGTAATTTGGACCAGTATAGGATGTTCACGACAAAGTGGGCACTTTTGAAATCAACCTTAGAAAAATATTACTGCTCATACCTGCGTATATTTTAACGGGCGAACTGGGTGACATGCGCCCAGTAAAGTTGGTAACGATGAATGGAAAGTAGTTCAGTGTCATTCAACCATTTGTGATTACTTAAGTTATTTGTTTCACTTTGTTTTATTTTAATGTATCGAAATACAAATATGAGAAGATTTTCTAAATATTTTCTTTTGTAATAATTTCAGATTTACACTTGACCGACGCATGAATAACGTGACGAGGCCCATAGTAAGGTTACTTTTACATAAGGCGGAAGAATACACAATGTGCATACAAGTAGTTCTCAAGCAGAGCTTTAAAAAGTGCTCAATTTACCGTGAACAACCTATAGGAGTGTGAAAAGCGTGAATACAGTGACCAACTATTAAGAAATTAACCTTGTGGTCATTTCATTCTTGAAATGTGCTAAGGGCGTAGAATAATGCGTCATGATTAGATGGAGCACCACAGTATAAGATGGGGTTTATTGAATAGTATGATCATACAATAACTAATTACGTGATTATTTATCGCGGGAGTTTATATGGAATATCATAATGCTAATTGCATCTGTTATGACTAATTACCACACGCCACTACTATCACAATGTAATTGGAAAGTCCCCACCTTATTCATGAAGCCGGAGGCTGTTTCTGGAAGGCGGTTAACGACCGCCGGACATACCCATCTCTGTAGTATTCTCGTTGCGATGGCCCGACGACAAAAGACGCCGCTCCTCGTGTTACGTTGGCCCATATCGGGAATGTTGTATAACATATTCGGCCCCGATAACTCGCCTGTGGAGGAGGTTTCTGCAACTACCGTCGCGAGGTGATGACTGCAATCACGCTCGTGCCCTGGTTCATTGTCTGAAGGCGTGATCAGGCAAGCCGTCCACCTAAGGCTTCATCACCTCATAACACAATCTAACTGGTGTTTCTGCAATGGTGGTTATATTCCTGGATGTTTGTAAACATGTTTCACAATATAAGTGTTAAAATTAGCTTTCAATTTATTCCATACCACAATTTTCCGTGTACAGTTGAGGCCCTTGCTACGCCCATCAACGTAGGGCGACGTAAGTTTCCTTTTATATAAGACACCACGACCCAAAACACCTACCATAAATAATAAAAACCTTTAAAGGCTTTACTATTGTCTAATTCACTAACACATGAGTTCTGAGAAAACATCATTTATATTTTCAGAACAATAATACAAACACTACTACATGCATTATAAACACCGTATGGATATTAAAGTTTGTAACAAAACTTCTACGATACATGACTTTTTTACCATACATATTATGACTGGATTATTCTTTTGAATATATGCTGTTCACTGTAAACTGAGCACTTTTGAGGCCCTAGTTACTTTTTCCCTTTCAGCCATTGTTTATCCTTCAACCACTTCTCAAAATAAATATTGCCATGTAAGTAATAAACACAGTGTGCGTATTCCACAGTACTTGGAAGTTAATGTCTAAGGCTAAATTAAAATATATTTATTGATTATTCTTCCAAATGAAAGGGCTTTCAAAAGTGCTTACTTTACCGTGAATAGCATATAGTAAAAGAGATCCCTAAAATGACCAAATACTGAGGCCTTCTGATATAGTATTCAAAACTAGATATTAAAATGGTAGCCTCCTCGATTAATATCACATTCAAGTATTTCCTACAGGCTGATAAAACATTTAACGGAAATAAATAGCCTTAACAATCTTACTTTCTGGACTAAGACTCCTTGAAAATTAGTTTACCAAAACAACGTTTTTCACTATAATATTCTGCACTAGTAAACCTTTTATTCCTTAAAAGTTTTAAAAGACATCGTTCATAAGGAACCAATTTGCCACATCTATTTTCCGTTAAAAACCGGAAAATATTCCTGTTTACATGGTTTGTAAAATTTAGGTACTGTAATACTGACATTACCAGGTTGAACCATATCTCAAAATTTTGCTAACAACCCTAGTTGCGAATTTCCGCAATATCTCAAGTTTAAATATACATTACTTTTACATTGTAAGGCGCAAACTTTAAGGTGAAAATTCACAAACAGCCTTGTTTGAAATTTTAATATTTTTAAGATTTTTGACCAAATTTTTGGACTACCATGAAGTCCAGTAATTAAATAATTTTGAAAATTATTCTACCAATACTAAGGGTTTCAAAACCCATCTCTACGAGTTTTTGAGTTTCTGACGACCGGTCGGCTGAACGGGGTATTTATATGATAAATATTGCAGATGAGAACAGCCCACCGCAATCTAAATTGGTTAAGCATATTCCAGAATTACAACTACTTCCGGCGCCTCTGGCGCATCCTTTTACGTTTGAATCTCAGTGGCGCTACTATGAACGCCGGGGCAGAGTGGCTAGCGCGCTCGCCTCCCACCAAGGCGATCCGGGTTCTACCCCCGACGGATTCGCTCCCGGATTTCCGCATGTGGGAATCGTGCTGGACAATGCCGCTTACCTACGGGTTTACTCGGGGTACTCCCGCTTCCCCCGCCGTTACGTTCCAGCAGCGCTCCATCCTAGGGTCTCATTCAGGGATGACAGGCACCTACGGGTTCCGGCTGGAAAGCCCGTCACTCGGAGGGTGTTACCTCGCCCTGGGTATACCCCCAACACGAATTAATTAATTTGCTATGAACTCCTTGCGACTAGTTGGCGGAGCCGAGCTGTCGATCAGTATCGCAGATGCCTCGTGTCCGTGCAGTTGCGCTACCGGGCGTTGGTGACGTCGCTTTGCAACACGTACTCGTAATCGTTCGCCAAAAGCAAACCTCTATTGCATCATGAAATGTAAGTAAACACGCTTTCCACCTTTAAACTATAAATCCTTGTATAGGATTTTTATAGACGATTTTTTTTTTCCGTGAAATTTATTGCGCCGCAACACGTTAGCAGTCGGGCGAGCTATTTACGGTAAAGCAAGCTCTTGAGATCCTAGTTATTTTTTTCTTTCAGATATTTCTTTAACGTTTAACCACCCTTTTAAATAAATGTGGCTATGTAAGTAATAAATAATGTGCGTATATTCCATCACACTGGGAAGTTAACGTTTACGGCTTAAATAAAATAAATTTTGTTGCTATTATTCCAAATGAGATGGCTTTCAAAAGTGCTCACTTTACAGTGAACAGTCTATAGTAGCGTGGCGCAGGAAGTCAAGTAGGTCGATCAACTGGTAATTTTCCATTACAAAAATGAGACAGGCGTGTATCACAGTGCAGTGAAAATTGCCATCAGGAAAAAGGCATTGATTCCTTTCGTTTGGCTGTGAATAACTGTTAAGGTTTTATCAAGTTGTAGAGTCGTACATGTCTCGCGGTCTTGTGCTCTTATAGGTGAGAAGGGAAATATAGCAATTACGTTTGGTCAGTTTGTGATGCCAGTAAGGCAAAGAAGAAATATAAATATACACTAATATATCGTGTATTGCCTCTTCTGTATGTTTAACATCGAATCAAACCACATCTCATTGCAATATGTATGCAAAACCTATACGTCGCTTCTGGTCACCCCTGGAGAAAAACGCAGTTAACTGGGAGCTTACGCGCGTGGTAAGAAGGCTTGGTGGGGCAGGTAGGTAGAGGCTGTTCACGATAAAGTGAGCACTTTTGTCATAAACCTTTAAAAAAAAAGTCACTGCTCCTACCTGCGTATATTTTAACTGGCGCAAAGAGTGGCATGTGTCCATTAAAGTTGGTACCGATGGAGGGGAAAGTAGTTCTATCTCCCTTTCTGTATTTTTTATTGCATCGAAGTGTAAAAATGAGCAGATTTGTACAACAATTACTTTTCTAATAATTTCACAGTTTCACTTGACCGACGCATGAATAAAACATAATGTGAAAGAACACACAACGTGTATACAAGTAGATATTAAGGTTGAAGTAAAGCAACTGCCTATGGAACATTGCACCTGACTGTACAATGCGAAGAATTCATAAAAAATTTAGTACAGACATCATAAAATTTGTCAGAAAACGGTTATTTCTGCTGTATGTGAAAGAAAAATGTATATATTTTGCAACATTATGAAATATTTTACTAAAATATACTTTTTAAATGTAAAAATTGAATCGATCGATAAAGTCCGTATTTTTAACAAAATTTGAGCGCATTTTCGTTTTGGATACTTTGGGATGTAGAATTTAGAAGAAAATCTTCTTTAAGAAAGATCGTCATAACATTTAATGTTATCATGTGTAATAAAATCATAGTAATAATGTATTATAACAATTTTATAATTAATTTATTTACGTCAGTTTCAGCCATAAATGTTTGTGACAAATGGGCGCACAATAAATCAATTATAAAAATTATTTCCAAAGTTATAATTACAATTTTCTTACACACATTCATAGTAAACATTATGACGATATCCCATTACGAAGATTTTCTTGCAGATTATGCTTTCTGAAGTATACAGAATGAAAATATATTTAAATTTTGTTAAAAATACAGACTATTTTAATCGATAATTTTTTTTACATTTAAAAAGTTTGTTTAGGTAAAATATTTCTTAATGTTGCAATACATATATATATATATATATATATATTCTTCTTTCATATACAGCATAAATCGCACTTTTATGTTAAGTTTGATGGTGTCAGTACTACTTTTATTATGAGTTCTTCGCGCTGTATAGTCGCGTGCAGTGCTCCATAGGGGGTTGCTTTACTTCAACCTTAAGCAGAGCTTTCAAAAGTGCTCATTCTACCATGAACAGCCTGTAGTGCAGTGGGAGAGGTAAACAGCGTAGTGGTGACGAAGAAGGGAATATACATCACTAGTTGGGCGGGGAAGGGGTTGTTTGCACGATTCCATCTAGGCGATCCGGGCTCAATTCCCGGTGGGAACGGTCCTGGATTTTCGCACATGGGAGTCGTGCTCGGACGATGCAGCTGGTGTCGGTGGATTTCTCGGTGATCTCCCATGTCCCCCGCCCATGCTTTCCGCCGCCACTCCATACTCATCTCGCTTCACCCTCATCGCATCTCAAGACCCCGATGTTAAGAGCCCTCCAAACCACTCCACTCAACTAACAGGCGGGGGGAAGCAGGCGCGTAAGGGTGGGCTTACAATTCAATACTGAACAATTAAGAAGTGTACTTATAACTCGTTAAGTACACGGAAAGTTTTGCAGTTTATGATTGATCTAGCCACTGTTAAGTCTAGACAATCAGAATTGCTGGATACCAAAGCAGCTGACATTACCTGGAAAAATGGGCAAGAGTGAAGATTATTTACTTATTTATAATTATTTGTGGTCACTGTGTGTGTAATGATTTTGAAAAACTTTTGGTATCTTATAAAAGGGAATGCCGGTGCCAACATTAGGTATTTACGTCAATAAATATGTAGAATATTAAGTAAAGCGAATTCAATAACCTCTTCCAAGACATAAAACGTGACCTCGAATGCTTATTTAAATAAAGAGGTATATAATTCATTGCATACGATTTCATGGTACGACATAATTTAAATCCAATATGTAAATACAGTTTCCCACAAACAATAAATGTCACTGGGCTCTGATTGATTGCTTCGTCTTAACTTGTACTTAATATATAAAATACAAAGATATATTAAGTCAAGCCAAGAATGCACACGACCCGTCACGAACCGCACATGACAGTCATAAACAAAAACCTTTGAATACATGGATTCATATTCTAAGCACACGGCACACTTATACTGTTAAGCCAATAACAAAGCAGAGAGCTTAAATTAAGCTGCGGCAAGGATGTAAAGACTTGATCACTGTACTTAATAATACAGTGAATAATTTAGTTATAGTATCTGAGTGGGGACTTGACGAGAACTATTAATCAGACTAATCAGAGTGCAAACAAAAACCAAAGATCTTCGAAGGTGGTTGTGAAAAATCGCAATTTCATGAATTCATTTGACGAAAATTGGGCCTTACTATAGTGTACGTTTCAGTGTATTTTGTGACTAGGTCTCATTTAATTACACAAGTTTCGGGCTGCTCTGAGTCGATAATAAACCCGCAAGTGAACAATAACTGAGTCATCCCTTTTTAATCGGCGGTAAAATCTCTATTCACCGAGACAACAGTCTAGTCTGCGTAGTCTAAGAAAACGTAAATTTATATTTACATTCATCTTAGGGTAGAACGTCATCCTCGAGGTTTCTCCATGTCACTCTGCACGAATAAATAAGGCCAATTTCACTGGTTCAGTGACCTGTAAACTAGACTTGAGATCCTTTACACACTTGAGCGGATAACATTTCTTCGTTAACTGCTTTCTTCGTACGAAGTCATTTTTTTTTTTTTTTGCTGAGCTGCAGTGAACATACACATTACTTATAACGGATTTGATTATTGAATAAGTGTCTTGCCGTATGTGATAGATAAACTGAAGCCCAATTATAGAAAAGTACGCGATTTAAAAGCATTTTAGACAAAACGCGCAAATAAATATATCCGTCTTTAGATACGGGGTGCACTTTATACTTGACAGTTTGAATTTAATTGGGTTTACACTTTAAATTCAAGGTGGGGAAATATTCTATCCCGATGATTACTTCCTCTTCGAAATTACTCTAGTGTGAAGTTGTGTCCAGAAGTAATTTGAATTGTTTGTGTAACTGCGTTCACTCACTGATTTCCCTCATTTGTTCTAACGGCATACTTCCGCGTATGAGCATCGTTTTGCAAGTAATGCGTATTTAGAATATGAGGAGGAATAATAAGCAGCTAGACACTGGAGCCGGTGCACTGAAGACTACTGATTGGAGAGATTTGTGTGGCTCTTAACAGCGAGGTCTTGAGATCCGATGAGTGTGATTGAGGGACGGTGCAGGGCGGAATGAAAAAGCAGAGGAAACGGGAGATCCCCGAGAAAATTCGCCAACCAGCAGCATCGTCCGGCACGATGCGGAAATCCGGAAGCTACCCAGCCGGGGATTGAACCCGATTCGCCTTGGTGGGAGGCGAGCAGGCTAACCGGTCAGCCACGATGGCCCCACTGAAGCCCATTGTGATCATATGAAACCTGAATTTGTAAACTGCAGGGAAAAAACAACGAATCAGAGAATCTGCATCATTATTCGAAAACCTTATTGAATTTCATTCTTAGAAACACGGTGTTATTGTATTTATCGCAATCTCCCTAAATTATTTTATATCAAATAAGTAATCATTATTAAATATGTTTTACTTTATTTTTCTATTAGTATATTAATAGCAGAAGAAAAGTATCATATTTAGTAAAACTTATTTACTGTTTGCGGCTACTATTATCTAAGATAAAAAGCTAAGTTTTCTAAGCACCACACACAAAACTACCCCTTTGTTAAGGCCGAATTTTAGTGCCACTAACGTAATATCTAATCGCGATAAAATAAAGTATGCGAGCACTTTCGTCACAACATAGGCATTACTCATATACGGATTGCAGGTAATCGTCGCACCAGGTCGTTTGAAATGGCTGTCGAGATAAAAACTAACTTTCATAGAATAATGTTGGAGAAATCATTTTAGCCACATAACATACTTATAAGGTATTCAGCATGCTTGATCTACATTGTAAGAAATTGTTTTCAAGTTTATTTGTAGGATTACACGCGTATTGAGAAAGCACCAAAGGTGAAGTTTTGTTATCCACACATCCATAGGAGCTTCACTCAGGATAAAGTAAAACACTAAGCGAAGTTCCCAACTCTGTACAGTAGAGTCACTATGTCTGCAGCGTGATATCTATAAAGTGATATGGAGAATTCGTACTGTTATCTTGCAGAATCTAGTTTGCCTCGTATACATTCGAGCCAGTGGCATTTGTTTATTGGCTTCTGCCAAGGAAAGAACTCCTCTCCTTCCTTTCTGACATGCACATAATTGGGCCATTATGTCGTTAGCTCATTGGTTCACAAACGCACGTTGGTTTGAAGAATTTTCCGTCTTCTTGTAATAACTGGAAAATTCTTGAATTCTTTGAGGAAAGGTTAAAATTCAATAGCACGCACATCCGAGTTTCTGCTTCCGTCGGATCACTGTGTGTTTAACACGACCCGAACGGTTTTTGGCCAATAACGAATCTGCAAGCAAAACAAGTTACGAATCCCATGTTGCTTGTTCTGGAGTTAAACTGGAGCAACAAATGTTAGAGTACACAAAAGATGGTAAGTTAATTTTTTTCAAACTAAAATTACTTTCTGGGACTCCGGCCTGACTTTTGAGATACGACCTTTGGTCATTGGCAGACCAGTTTCTCATGGAAACACCTCGACAAAACCAGTTCGTCTAACACCAATGGAAGTCACACCAGACTACAGGAAGATTAGCATTCTCTTAATCAAAACTGCTACAGCCTGAAAAATTTATTTCCATTCACTGTTACCAACACAAATTGACATTTTAAGCAGAAAATAAGGATTACATCGTGTGAAAAATTAAAATATTTTGGCTTAATAATCACAATGTGAATACTTAAACTTTTTTATTGTCCATAAATATTAATCTAACCATGCACTAAATATTATAAATAACGAGAAATACAACATTTTTCCATGTCACAAATGCGTTATAAATGACTGGAAAAATACATTTTTTTAACTGGCATTACGTCTCACGTAATTTTACATTCTAAAAAATTATAAAGGCGACATATGTTTTTATAGACTACACTAATTTACCACAAAAATTAGAGTAAAACTCATTTTAGTGTGCTGTGCTTTAGTGTATCAGCACTTATACATATCATACTTACACGTTTTTCGTACTACTAGAACGACAGTTAAAACTCTGCCAAAAGTTGACATGGAACTTCGACTTCATTGTTTATATCCATACATGTTTTCCAAAAATTTGAATGTTTCCTATTTCCGATACCGGGTAACATACACCCAAAATAAAGCAATTTTATTTACCCATCATAAGTAAATACTTAAATGCAATTTCGGAGGAACATTGGATGGACGGAATCAGGAAACTACTACGCAGTCTCGCCCACGTGACACTCTCACATTCTAAACGCTGCGACAGTGAAAACGTCAATTAAAGTAGACGTGATCCGATCAAAATACAGGGATATGACACAATGCATTCAGAATAAATATACGTGTATATTTGGATCTTTGCGGAATTTCGTCGGTAACACAACAACTGGCGCACCGGCAAGTTTCAAACAGGAATAGCCAATCAGGGAACTCGACGTCACAGGAGTCACGCGACCGCGGGACATTGGCCGCCACGCGTCAGCTGTAACGATGACACCCGCGCGTGCAGACACACTGCTGGAAGCCGCTCCGAGAGCACGACACAGCCCATTTGACAGGCCGCACCAGTGGCAGCGCTGTTCACGGTCATATGAGCACTTTTGAAAGCCCTGCTTATGATCGATTTGTATGCACGTTGTGTATTATTCCACCTTATGTGAAATCAACATTCCCACGGGTCTCATCACTTTACTCATGCGTCGGTCAAGTGAAACTGTGAAATTATTAGGAGAGTAATACTTTACAAATCTGCTTATCTTTAAACTTCGATGCATTAAAAAAACAGAAAGCGAAAGAAACAATTTTAAATTATCACAAATGGTTATCTAACACTTTTTATTTGACGTTAAAATATGGAACTACTTTCCAGCAATCGTTACCAACATTACTAGGCGAATATCACTCATTATAGGCCTACCCGTTAAAATATATGCATGCAGGAGCAGTAACTTATTTCTAAGGCTCGTTTCTAAAGTGCTCACTTTATCTTGAACAGTCTTTTAATTACAGCAATCCAGGCGCGTACGGGTCTTAAGTCAAAAGGGACCCTTGCCCCTACAGAATACGACTTTGCTCCTATGATGTCGCCGAAGAAGGCATTTTAAACATGTAAGTTAAAAATGTTACTTAGTCATATCTATATTGTATAGCTGAGCTTGACGCTATAACATTCTGTATATATACCTTCATACTTTCAGAAAAACGCATTTTATTTATAGCATTATAGTTTACTTGTCTTAGGGGCCATGGTGGCTGAGCGGTTAGCCTGCTCATCTCCCACCAAGGCGATCCGGGTTCAATCCCCGGTCGGGTTACTCCCCGGTCGAGTCCGATTTTCGCATATGGCAATCGTGCCACACGATGTCGTTGGTAGGTGGGTTTTCTCGGGGATCTACCGTTTCCCTCGCCCTTTCATTCCGGCTCTGATCCATACTCACCTCAATCACCCTCATCAGCTCTCAAGACCTTGATGTTAAGAGCCGTCCAGATCTCTCCCTTATACTGTAAACCCCAACCGCACACGCCAGCAATATGGCCTCACTGCCCAGCAAAATTTCGGAACGCCGTTCGCTGACCAGCGCGTGGCAACCTGCTCATCAGCCAGCAGCCCAGCCACTAGGAAACTCTTCGCAACGCGCAGCAGCCAATGAGATACAAGGCCCATTACCAGAGGCTTGCGCAGCCAATGAAAGAATCATAATTTTCAAAGCAACCGCCTTGGTATTTCGCTTCTGTTCACTAATCTATTGCGTGATGAGGTGGCAATAGACAACATTTCCCTGTGAGTATGAGAGACTGTCATCCTTTCACGGTTACTTCCAACTTTGCTCAACCCCTGCTACAATTCTACTTTCAAGGATATTCCTCCGCCTCATGCAAACAAAGCTTAACCCAGTCTAGGAAATCACACCAGTGATTTGGATTTTAGAATCAACCGCCATGCGCTTCACCTGACGGGGAGGGACAAAGTTGGCAGGCAAAAAAGGCAGCTCGGACTCCTACAGCCAAGCAGTTGTCAGGAAACACATCCCAGTCAGCTGGGCTGGCGAGATGGCCCACCCGTCACACACAAGCCACCTGCTGAGTGCAGAGGCCTCACGGCTTGGTCAGTCCCAAGCATTTATTCGAGCCACCCCAGAAGACCAGAGGGACACCCACACCCCATTCTATTGTAGTCTGCCTACATGTTTTCCATAACAACTATTTCTTACGATGCGTTACCAACACGCGCTTTTCTCTCTGTTTTTATTCAGATAAAGTAGAAACGAAATATTATAATTCAGTGATAAATTTTAAGCAAAAGTTAAGTTTAAACGAAAATAAGGTACTTTCATAACACAAGTACAAAAAGCTTGTGAAACATCACATATGTAGAAAACCACAAAGTGATTTTTCAAAGGTTTGATTCAGAAAGTTGAAGAAACCGTGAATAGACTAACCACTTCAAAAGCAGCTGAGGAAAGCGGACAAAAAAAAAGAGCAACCAATTTAAGTTGCAGCTTATTTTAACATGCACGGATCAAAAGACACACGAAATATTTTTCGCACTTTGCTGCCGTCACTGCTATCTATTCCAATATATGCAGTTACGAGCAGAAATATTTTTTGCTGTGACTGATCCGGAAAGAAGTTCGAATAACCGTGCAATAGCTACAGCGCGTTTATTCTGCGGTGGGAGGAGCTACGTACATTTAAGCGGTTGCGGCTTCGTCCACGCGGCTAGTATGCTCGCCGCAGTCGCTGGTCAGCATGTGGGCCCCTGTTGCAGGAAGCAGCAGGCCCGTTGGAGGGGGAGGTTGGTGGTGGCTGATGACTACCACCTCACCTCACCACGCGAGCGACAACCACGCGGGGTCGCGGATCGCCGGCGCTTTTACGGCGGCGGCCAGGACCGTTAAAAGGCTGGCGAGATGGCCCACCCGTCAAATGCGGGCTCGCCATCGCTCCCTCGCCTCTAACACTCACTGTTTTTGTGGCCGGAGGGGGGGGGGGGGCGGTTTACAGCCGGCCACACTGCGATAACAAAGTATAACCTACCCCTTCTTCCCACCAAACCACCAGCGAAACGTCACCTGACCGCCAGCAATTCACGCGCGCTTTTGCGGTTACATACACTTGTCCTGTCTCGTCCACAGTAACTCCAGGGTCTACTAAGGGATCTCCACGGTAATACGAGCACTTTTGAGATCCCTGCTTAAGGTCTACTTCTCTGATTGCACTGTATCTTTCCACCATATGTAAATATAACATTGCCGGTTGTCTCATCACTTTATTCACGCGCATACCAAGTGAAATTGTGGAACAGTCAGCACCGTAAATGTGTAATTTATATGCAAATCATTACTGTACTGTGAATAAAACCAGAAATATGAACCTCACTGGATATACAGGTTGTTTCGTAACTTATGTTACAGGCTTTGGGAGGTGACTCCTTACAAAAAAACGTTACGAAAATGCAGGTTGACTTAGGTGCGGAAACGACATCGAATATTGGAAAACGCCCCCAAAAGCTGGGCTTTAAAATTAATTTTTATTAATTGAAGAGGAAACAAATTAATATTAACTTAAGATATTTAAATATTGTAACATAATATTACTTTTTTGCCATTTTATTTAATAAAAAACTTCTTTTAAAGCCCAATTTTCGGGGTGTTTTCAACCCTTATACGTCGTTTCCGGATATACGTCAATCGGCATTTTCGTAATGTTTTTCCACGAGGAATCACCTCCCAAAATCTGTAACATAAGTTACGAAACATTCTGTATACTTAATCTTTATGCTTGCTATATAACGCCGAGTCTTCGGACTAATTTTAATTTCTAGACCGCCAATTTAAAACTGGGAGTCCGCGTGACAATATGCACTTTAACGTATACGTAATTACGGCAATGATTTCTTATCAAAGGTTGATTTCGAAAGTGTTCACTTTACTGTGAACATCCCATAACCCTCCATCTTCCCCTTAAAAAAACTCGCTCGTACGAGGTTCAAGCTGCCCCGTCTAAGGAATTTGTTTTTACGTTGATGTGGAAGCACTTCGCTTCAGGCACGAACTAAAATGAAATTCTTAGTTTAGCACCTCCGATTTTATCTGACTGTGGCACAAATCAGTCAAGTACAGCCGTACGCAGATGTAAAAATCATTTCGCAAATGCGCCAATGAAACGGCCCTCTCACTTGCATGCAGTAGGATGAAACGTCATTTCCCCAGACAACGTATGGGAATGATATGGACAGCCGCTGTACAGACCGTAGACTATAGATGAGGTAGACCGATCCGTCGCCTTCTGAGCGTGTACCCAACATCTACCTGCCCCAAACCAGTACAATAATTGTCAAAGCCTTATTATTCTATTTTAGCAAGGGGCCTCTACCAACTTTCTATATTCTAAAGGCTGGCCTAACACAAATGGCTCTCTAGCTAAGATAGACTAGTAGGGACGTAGTTTCTCTTTATTTAAAACCTTAGTTATGAGTTTATCTGATCTGGACTTATGGTTCTGTCTTTAAACTTCTATATAATTACTCTAATATCGAGGAATACTCTTTATGTAAACGACTATCCACAGATTTATATAAAATAACATTTACTCTGCGACTCAATTACAATGATATTGGTAACAACCCTCAATAGTATAATCTCCTCAACTAAAGTTGCTATCAAAGCTTTATGACAATCCCTCCGATATCCACTCTATACAAATTGGACTCAACATAGTGTAGTGTCATATGGCGGCGCTACACCACTTTAGGTCGTGCGGGATATAGCTGTGGCCGGGCGCTGTGATGTCGCAATCTTGCCCTACTTGGCCCGTACGACGCTGCCCCTCCCCCCCCCCAGAGACGGCACCCCGACGTTTAAAACTATATACTTGTGAGTGAGATTGCAGGCTGAAGAGGAAGCAGATGACTTAGGCCCAGTGAGCTCTGAGTCCTAAGTCCTACCAGAACTTCAGATATATCGGGTGAGCATAAACGCGTTTGCGGTAGGGAGCCAATCCCGTTACGAGTCATCGTCCTCATTCCCCTTGTAAAGTAATTGCGGCAAGGTTAGGGCATTGCTGCGGATATTGAGAATCCAGTTAATCATTGATTGAGAGTAATTTATAACGGAACTGTAAACTCATAGTTGAGCTGTATTGTAACTGTAAGTCCTTTGTGGCATAACGTAATTGAATCCTTATTGTCAGTAACGTAATACGTAATTACATAGTTGTCCTGTAACGTAAATATATCGTGTCTGTTTATTCAAAATGGTTGTTATAGTAAAGATATATATTTTCTTAAATTATACTACTAATTTAGCCACCATCTCAACTACCCCCCATGTATACCCCTTGCCTCCTATTGCAGTATACGAGAGTTAACGTTGGATCGACTATAGAGAACTTGGAGTCGAGAGAGATTAAGAGTAATTAGTATTCAGGAGGAAGGAGAGTGTTACAGTTGGAATATTATATAGGCGGGACGTTCAGGCCCGCACCGCGGAGAAGGCCTCAGGATCTTCTCGTGGTGGATCTTCTCCTCTCGTGTTGTCGCCTCTTGTCACCGGAGCTCGAAGTCGGTCAGCGGCGGCAGCACCCTGCGCCGTCAGTGGCCCGGAGTGTGGAGGAGGGTGAAGATGGTCGACACCTTGGAAGAGAAAATATTTTACAAATCTAGTAATTTTTACGATTCGATATATTAAAAAAAATAGTGAAATGAATAATTTCAGTTATCACAAATTGTTAACTACCCCTTTTTATTCAACGTTAAGTTATGGAACTATTTTCTATCTGTCATTACCAACTTTAATTGGCACATACCACTCAGTGCGCCCTTTAAAATATATACAGGCAGGGGCAGTTACTTTTTTTGTAAGGTTTATTGCAAAAGTGCTCACTTTATCGTGAACAGTCTTTTAAAGAAAAGCACTTTTACATGAATACTAATTGTTCAGACGGAGTATACAAAAATCTTTAAGCCCAAATTCTGTCCGCGACGTTTACGACAGTTGTGTTGACAGGAAAGCAGTCCAATGTTGAGGCACGGGGTCTGCGCAGCCAGCGAGCTCTCTCTACCCCATGTTCTCTCTACGGACCAGACCAACGGTAAAAATTTTCACTCCACCGCACGGTCAATCAGACACAAGAGTCTGTGGTTACTCTACACGCGTTTGTGGGCGGCGATCCCAACTTAACAGGACCATTCAGACTAACCTAGATTGGTAGGTGAATCTTTTTTACAGTTTAAAATAACAGAAATTAACAGAGAAAACTAGTTTAATGAGCGTTTTTGCATTTTAAACTAACCTGCGATAGTAGGGGAGTAAGCGAGCCATTTTCAGAAGTGTACGTGCAGTAGAGTCATTGCCACAGAGTCCAGTGATGCTGCTCAACAGGAACAACGACCGCGATCCGTTACTACAGACGAACACTGAGATCACTGGCGGTTCATCAGCGTTCGTCAGCAGGGTGGGTAAACATTAAACGTTTTGTTCGTCGTTTCGGAACTCTCAAAAGGGGTATTCATTTCAAAAAAACATAAAAAAAAAAGATTAAATAATAAATTTTGTATAAAATTTTATTTCTCTATTGATTGGAAATGCAACTTGCGCATAAAAACTGCACTAATGCCTGTCTGACTGCAGAAAATAAAATTTTGTATCAACATAAATAACAAAAGTTTACTTGTATGGCTTTTGTGCGGAATTTCAATCAGGACTATTCTGTATTTAATGACGCTACCGTCTGCACACCTGTCAATACCTAGGAGGACCTACGACTTGAATCGCCCACTAATATCTCGTTTCATTAGCACAGCACGTCCTCTGCAGCTTCAGCAAACTCAGTGCTTTTAGTAATCAATCTAGCTTCGCAACGAGTACCAGAGATCGCCTGTGATGGCCCACAGTATCTATCGGAACATTAGCTGGCATTTAGCGGCCATTCCACTGGCGCATGTCCGCGAGAATAAGGTGACGTCAAGTGCTCGTGCGGTCCCCCGAGACGACGTACACCTTCTCGCGACCCGGTGTCTTTTCCACTGCAGGTCAGACTACGCACGACCCGCTTGCTTGCGAAGACCCGTTCATAGAGGCGGTGGAGGAGCATTTCTACCTGAGGCCGTGTTGCAAACGTAGACTAAAGATGAGGCAGACCGCTTATTCGTCTTCTGCGCATGTACCCAACATTGACCTACCCCAATCCTACACAAATGTCAAAATCACATATTCAACAGTGATGAACGTGTTTGTTTATATCCCAGTTTTTAAATGACAAGCACTATTATATGAATAAACTACTTTTACCAGTTTTAATGTAATCAAACTGCATTACAAATTGGTTAGAGGAAGTGTAAATACATCTCAGAGAATTTGTTTACAAATCAGTTTTCTTACCTAAAATACAAACCACGCCATTTTCGCTAGATATGTTGGCGGAAAAGCAGTTCAGTGTTGGGACACGGAGATTGGTTGTGCGCAGCCAGCGAGATCGGTCTACCTCATCTTTAGTCTATGGTTGCAACTGGCACTTTTCGTTTACGAAATTGTGGCGTGACCCGTTTTGTATACAGGATCTACACTCCAAGAAATTATTCGCAAATTTTCTAAAAGATTGTAAACGTAGAGTAACAAAGCACGAATGGTAAAGTCATTTCCCATATGTCCATGCTAGCGTTCCTAGTCAGGAAGTAGTCAAATGCGTAGGAAACTTCCCAACTTTGTATAGTAGTCTCTACTATACAAAGTTGGGAAGTAGCCAGATGTGTGGTAATATTTCCATACGACATATGGGTTAAAAACTTCCAGTCCAGTTTAGGAATTGTAGCAGAAATTTTTTTTGCGTGTATGACGAATTTTTGTAATTTGCGTTGTGCGTTTTGTCAGCTTCGAACCTGAAAAATTACAAAATACATTATTATCAAACCTCCGCCATATTAGCTTTGCCTCTTTTAAACGTTTAAATACACATAATGTGAGGTTATTGGAAAAACGAAATTTGTATTGTACTCACAATAATTATTTCACAAAGCAAGTTGCAAACATTTTTGTAGTAAGCTAGGTATTTCCTCTTGAAACGATTTTCGTCAAGTAGAAATTTCACATCATATTTGTTTTATTTTTTCAGTTTTAAAACTGAGACGGCCCTCTATCCAATTTCGGGAATAATTACGGTTTATTGTAAGAATTCGAGAACTTTTAATTTGGCAATCATCATAACACCAAGACAATAGCAGTATAGCTTGCTAGACAGTTGAATGTCGTGCTGTTCCGAGTATTAAAAAAAAAAAAAACGCCAATTGCTAATTAGGAAAAACAAAGCTGAAAATGAATGATAACACGGCATGTGTGACGCACAGAGAGTATCTCCATTGTGCGTGGCTCCCAGCCGCGCAGGCGTGTATTCTAGTCTGTAGGCGACATGGAGCGGGAGGCAAAAGTGCCTGAAGGCGTTACAGCAGCTTATGTTGTTTTAGCAGCTGGAAACCAACTATAGACTGTTCACGGTGAAGTGAGCACTTTTGAAAGCCCTCCATTAAGATCTACTTGTATACACGCCGTGTATTCTTCTGCCTTATATAAAATTTACACTGGCAAGGGTCTCATCACTTTATTCACGCGTCGGTCAAATTAAACTGTGAAATTATTATGAAAGTAAATACTTTACAATTCTACACATTTTTACACTTGTATGCGTTTAAAAAACAGAAAGGGAAAGAAATAATTCGAAGTTATCACAAATGGTTACCTAACACTTTTTATTCTACGTTTTAAGATATGGAATTATTTTCCATCCATCATTACTAGCTTTACTGTGCGAATGCCACTCAGTACGCCCATTAAAATACACGAATTCAGGGGCAGTAACTTTTTTCTAAGGTTAATTTCTAAAGTGCTCACTTTATCGTGAACAGGCTTTACTTCAGTGACTACAGATCGTGCAAAACCGACGTTCCGAGGGTATTTAAGCTGGTCACAGTGAACACATTTGTAACCCAGATTCGTTTATCCTGTCAATAAACACCTGAAATTCCGTTGCATGTAAGAATAGACATGGCCATGCGATTGTATTTTCAAACGAAATGTTTACATTCCACTACTACAAATATTATACTCTTCTGTATTTGTTCAACGAATAACACAATTTACTAATACTGTCACCCGAAGCATAAAATGCCTGCAAACTAATTGCACTTTGTTAGAGATTCAGTATTTTCGTTGATGTTTATTATTTTTACACTGAAACAATAAACACAGGATACGATGTAGGTAAAAACAGTTATAAGGAAATCCCAACGGCTTACGGGCAGCCACAGTTGTCTTCATTCGTGAATATAATACATCACCGTGAACATGGGTTGAAATACATTTTCACCTATCTTAACCTAGAGAAATTTTGTGTTTATACGGTTTAACTTCTAGCACATCATACAACACTCAATGTATCGCAGCTGTAGTGTAGTAATGAAAAACATAGTTAAAAAACATTTGCGAGTAAAATCTAAGAAAATTATTTTCAGTTCTAGAGCTTTGAAGATGTCAATTTATATTTAATTTCAGTTCAGTGTTACAATGTTACAAACCCTAAATTTCTACGGCATTAGTAATAGCAAAGAAAATATCTTTGAAAGTATCGAAATGTATAGGTTCTGAAATACTAGACGTAATCTAATAAAAAACAACCTACAAATTAATACTCCTAAAACATGTTCCTTGCACGTGTATGTTGCTTAAGCTCTTTACCATTTTGTAGTTACAACTCAGAATCTCTGTCAAAAGGTATAATTTTGACAATATACTTTCAAGTTAGTTGTTAAGAATTGATATAGGTTTGGCGGAAATCCGCTCACACAAATAATTCCACAATATATAACATTAAAATTTCCGCTTATGCTCTTTTACTTTTCGCTTATAAAATTCCAATGCTCGTACCAACACGGCTGTAACTTCGAAACATTTATAATGCAACATCAAACTGATAACAAGTTATATGATCAAACTGTGTTTACACGTAAATAAAATATTTCCCTCTACGTTCTTTAAGTTATTGGAAGCGTAGGAATTTACATTTATCCTCAGCTGCTCGTGTACAATCAAGAACTAAAAACTGGCTGAAACTGTTGTGAGTTAATAACACTTTAATGGCTGGTTTCACAAACACATTCGGTTTCACCAACACACCGTACGATTTAAGGGCTACTTAAATTCATTGCGAGTGACCCTTAATGATGTGGACTGTTTAACCAATTTTAAGTGACACTTAAACTACCTTAGGCAGTAGAACTATCTTGGCTCAACCCCGAAAGCCAAGATAGCTCTAAAGACAATGTCCGCGAAAGCCTGCAAACATCTTTACCTTAGGTGACAGTCCTTAATTAAGTGGCCCGAAATCGGTCACTTAACTCCTTAAGGGCCCCTTAACCGAGAAGTAAACTAGAGGGAAATGATTGCTACTTGAGAAATTGACTACGCTTTTCCTCGCCTCGTGGGCTATGCAGTAGTTATTTCTGTAATTTAGTAACTAATAAATAAACATAAGAATTTATATTTGTATCACAGTTATTGAAGCTGGTTGCAAAAATAAACACCTATTTGTTGACATAACCTATAAATTTATGATGAAACATAACTTGAGCTAAAAACCGTTGAGAAGCACACTTTTAGTAGCTATATGATAGCTTTTTAGGTACCGATAAGTGGCAAAGCTAATAAATATGTGGGAAATGGTGCATTATTAGGCAGGTATCTGACTGACATTATATGAATCTACCGAGTACACATCGAAATAGGTAAATGAAAAATTAACGCTTTCATTACAATACACATGGCTCCGTCACAGTTACAAAAGTCATATAATTTTTATAGCAAAAGTGCACCTTAAACATAAGGCCTACATACACGCGATAGAAAAAATCTGATCATGTCAATTAAATTTGAGAACTGGTCATAACATAACACATTTACATTTTGAATTTACCACACACAAGAAATATTTAGTTCAACTTTTACATAAATTTGACTTTGTTTTCAATCAAAAATAAGGCTAACAAGAACCTGGTTAAAGCTGTCTTATACAGATGTGATGATAAAAGCATATAACCCATAAATTCTGGAAATCGACGTCGTTATTGTTATCCTCACCAATTTAACACAGTTGCAGAAAGTTCCAAAATAGTTATTGCCGAAAATCAAAAACAAAATTTACCATTCTACCTAAATGGAGAAATGTATTTTTCTCATAGTGTGCTGTTGGTTAAAGTTATATCAGGGAGATGTTGCATAGTGTATAAAAGACGCATCGTTAACGTAATATTAGTATATGGACTAGTTTTTTCTTTTTACCTCAATAGACGACTACAAAATCGCAATCTAGGTCATTGCTACTATCGAAAAAATCTCGTAAAATATAAATGCCTTTTCTAAACCAAACTTGTAACGAATCTTTAAAAAAACACAAAACAGTTCTATCAGCATCTGCTTAAGATTTGCTTGTATGCAAGTTGTGTATTCATCCGCCTTATGTAAACGTAACATAGTCATGGGCCTCATCACTTTATGCATGCGTTGGTCAAGTGAAACTGTGAAATTATTAGAAAGCTAAATATTTTACAAATCTGCTCATTTTTACTGGTCGATGCATTAAAAAATACAACAGAAACCGAAAGAAATAATTTAAGTTATCACAGATGGCTACTTAACACTTTTTATTCGACGCCAAGATATGGAAATAAGTTCCATCCCATGTTAGTAACTTTACTGGACGCATGTCATTCAGTACGCCCGTTAAAATATAGGTATGCGGGCAGGGACAGTAACTTTTTTCTACGGTTCATTTCAAAAGTGCTCACTTTATCGTGAACACCCTTTGGTAGAAAAGTCTGAAGATGTGAGCAGAAGACGAAGTTCGGTTTACTCCATCTTTAGTCTATGTGTGGTCCCTTCCAAGTATTCACCAGCTGGAGGGACATTCTGCGCTTGCGCACAGATGACAACTGCACTTGGCTCGCGAGGTAGCCGCTGACGTCGCCTGTGTTAGCTACACGTCAATCAGGGTTCCCACGAACTGGAGGGTAACTGTAACGGCTCAACAGATAGTTCGAAAAAATGTTTACGCTTGCGTTAATTGAAAATTTTATTCAATATATTGCTTTTATATTTAACGAAAAAGTAGTAAATAGCATGACAGTTTTCAAACCTCCTAAATGCAGAGTTGCCATGATTTCTGTTTCTGTGCAGTTGGCAGCATAAGTGGAGACGTGAGAGGGAAAAATTTTGTTTAAGTTCCCGGGGTTAGAGGTTTTCCGGAAGACGTATTCAAAGGGTTGATCAAGTTAAATAATAACATTAGACAGGAACTAAGAATTTGAAAATATTTCAGATTTAATAATGTCCTTTTTGGCGTTTTGCTGCGAGATGAAAAATTGCAAAAGTCTAGAAACTATGCTTGCGTATGTTTCGATGTCTGTGGTAGGTTATGTAAGAGACGCTTGGAAATTTTTGTGTGATAAAATAATATGTTTTTATCACTTTAAAATTAATATGAAAAATTGTTGTGGAATATTTACCCGTCGGAATATAATGTAAACTAGTTAAAAACACTCACACTCACACACAATTTGACACGTATATCAAACAACTATTTTTATATTAACCAAAAATAAATAAAAATTCAATGTATTAAAAGTAAACGACAGTTTCCTCGAATTATATTTAAAATATAGGTTTTTCATATGCCGTTCTGCTTTAAATTGTCAAGTGTTTATTCTTCTATTTGTTTTTGCTTTGTAGTTTCTGAAATGAAAAATTTGAAAGTGGAACCAGCTATTATGCAGGTCTTGGACTGGCGCCACGTTGATTGGTGCTACTGTTCTGGTCATGATTGTGGTTACCATGTGGTTACCAGACGTTGCGGCGCGGTACAATAGTATTGGGCGTGAAGCGCGGGTATTAATAAGAATGAACGAAAAAGTAATCACAAATTCGTAATTGATTTTTAGAAAGTGTACACTGTTGTTGATATAGTAAAGTAACTAATTAAATAATAGTGTCAAATACGCGTTTACTCATTTTTTAATGGTTGCAATTTCTTTTAGTCTAGAACGACAGGAATATTTCCGTTTGCTGAACACCCCACAGTAGGATCAGGCAGTAATTCAACGCTTTCCGGCCAAGAATATGAGTTCTTTGCGAGCTGGGGAAGCAGTGGATATTACGTTTGAAGGACGTTAAAACTGAAGGGATCGGTCGTTACGCATCGCCACTTGCAGGTGTTGTGCGGCATTTGCTTCGTAAATGCCAGCCACTCGTTTTACCCGGGTTGTCCAGTGCGAACACCGCTGATAGCCTACACAATTAGCTTGTTCTCGTGCATTTCAAATGCAGCTCTTTATACAGGCAACGTTAAAAAAAATCACCGGCGTTTCTTTAGTTAGCGAAAGGTTTACGATCCAAAGTTACTTCTCTGCTGGGGGGGGGGGGGGGGGGGGGACACGTTTGTGCTCAAGAAGTAAGCTTACAAAAATCCGCCATCTCATCGTAAAAGTAATGTAATGAGTCGAGTAATGCTGGTATTTAAGAGAGGAAAACTGACGGTAGCTTTTCTGGAACTCATGAAGGCGTTCGCACGAAATTCCAGATTTTCTTCGCGTGGCCATCGGCTCCAGCTAACCCGAGGAGAATCAGTGTGACTTTCTCGCAGTTAACTCTAGACTTTTGAAAACCCTGATCAATTCCCTCCCTTTGTTAGGGAACGCATTTCTTCACATTCCTACTAGGCATCAGGGTAGCCGTCAGCAAGTATGTGATCGTTTCACTTGTACTATCGAATGGGTTATCGACATGATGCCTAACAGCGTTATGAATAAATCCATTTTAGCCACTACGCTGTTAGGTATTACGCCTTTAGGCACTCCACCGTCAGTCATCACACCGTTAGACGCCCCGCAATGCGCCCTAAGACACTATCACTTTAAGCACAATGCAAATTCACACCTACATAGTTGCTTAATTTGAGTTTAACATCGGAAGAGCACACGAGTTTGATAAATATTAAATGGTCCTTGGAATATCTAGGAACGAAACTTGGCACGAGAGGGCAGAACTAGCAATCGATTTTATTTATTGAACAAGCATGCTTCCGAAGACTTAGTCAGAATAGCTCTCAAGCTTTCGTACATAAAGATACTAACTCGGAATTCTTCAATACCGAACAAGGCTGCTTTCTAATACTGCTGTAGAAAGGAAATAAAATACTTCGGGTACCTGCAAATTATGTAATAAATAGAAGCACGGTAGTGACGAGAAGTTGTTTTTGTTATTGCCCCAAAATGATTTGCGATTCTAGTAATAACACGTCTGTTTTTTCAGCGTAAGACTATCTGCTCTGGGGCACAGGTTCACTAACAATAACAACTGCTGTTTTAACTACCTATTAAATTAAAAATGGCTACAACGTGGATCTTACCATAATACGTTACGTTTGTCTATTAATAAAATGGACAACTAAGGCAAGCAACTGAAAAATGCGCTAGTTTTTTTACTCAGACAAATGCATGCTGCTTGTTTCAGGTCAAAGTGAAAAAATTTAACTAGGACAAGGAAGTTCAAACAGCGAGGAATTTCTATCAACATTTTACTGTGTTAAACTGGGCTATAAGCTGTATATGCTCCCTTTATCATCGGGAGATATAAGTCCTGTTTTCCTTCTAACGAACTGTCTAATAGAGAGGGACATGCGAAGTATGGTATGTGCAAGTAAGTCCATTAATATAACTGTTCATACAAATACAGAGTATTATCTAAAATACACAGTTGAAGAAATCAGTGATTGAAGTTTGTGTGATTCTGCACATGCTTGAAAATATGCCATTTCGCGAATTATAAAAAATGATTTTTTGATTTCCTTGGATTGTTAAAATAATTTGTGAAAAATTACACAAAATGTAATTGTTTACAAAAATGACAAATTACAAACATTTTGTGTCCACAAAATTACATTTATTATTATATTTATGTAATTACAGTTTAAATTTAGTTAATTAAATACAGAAAGTTTGCAATTCGTGGCAAACTGCTACGTCTTGTCAAAAATATGTCGTCCACAGTGGCCCTACGGTTTTGCGGCATGTTTTGGTTATGGCCTAAGTTTAAAAATCTGTGTGTTACCTTCTAATACGTAATTGGCGTAGTGTTGATTCTACACGACTAAGAAGCCTTTAAGCAAGTGAAGAACAAACATTCAGGGGAGTTTCTTAGCTTCAGAATGAAGTGACATCTAACGAACATCTAGCTGGTTCCTGAGTATTCACAAGACTGCGATGCCAAGCATGAAGATAAAATATAATCAGAGGCCCGAAAAATTAGCGAAATAATTTGGGTAAAAACTGAACTTCAGATCTCACATGTTTAGGCAATTTTCGCAGTTGGTTGCCGACTTTCTGACACAAGGGGTAAAACTCAGCCAACAATATGTTGGTTGTTGTTTGAGTAAGTATGACTGTGAGCCTGTTTAGTCATTGACAGAGTTACGTGAATTTAATGGTTTGGCTTCTGGTGTAAAAACTATGATCCAGCTATGAATGGAACACTAAAGTAGACAAGCTTGAAGTCTAATCTGTCACCGTAAGAATCTGCGAAATTCACAGATCTCTAGTCATTGAAACGGTGCGTTTTTTTTTTCGTTGTCTCTAACGTGAGACTCTAAGAAGGCTTTTAGTCATATAGTTAGAAAAAAAACAAATAATGGCGTATTTTGCAAAATTAATTGGTGCAGTCATTAACTATAATGATATGCAAAATTTGCGTTATAATTTGGTGACAAACTAAACTTCGAGCAATAGAGGGTTTGTATTCCTTTCGCCGTTAGATCACAGTTTATTTCGCGCTTCCTGAGTGGACTCCTAATTAAAAAAAAAAGAGACAACTATGAGACGGTCAAATCGGGTTCATCGAAGTCAGCAGGCAGATTGAGCCCTTCCCATGAAAAACATCGGTAAACACACAGCACTAACTCGTGCCTACAGAGGACATTAATTTGCTTATTGCCGGAAAATAACGCGAACTTTTTAAGAATATAACCATGATACATAGTTAGAACTTAAGGTTGAACTGGCTAGGCTCTAGCCGAATCAATAGCAACCTTTGTGGAGTACGCGGTGCAGCTAGCTACGAAATGCAAGTCTCTTTGCCACCCTGAAGCTGAGACAACGATTTATATCACTCAAATATTATACGCTGAACTAACCTGAACAAAATATCATGGGTTCAAATCCCGGCGAAGCAATGGAAATGTGTGTGAAATTTCTTTGTAGATATAATAATTCGTCTCACGTTGCGAGAGTATAGGCTACAAAGGTTTTTTCTCAACCGAGCTAACCTCCTTTCACTGCTCCGAAAGAAACAGTTGACTCTTCCCTAACATTTATAGTACTGTACAAAGTAGTTCCATGTCATGGCGTCGAATTAAAAGTGTTAGGCTATCATTTGTGATAACTAAAGACTAACAAAATTTTCTTTATTATTTAGGGACCCATCAAACTTAAAACACATATACCTCTGCATTGCCTTTGTCATTGGACCATACTTTATTTGACAAGCCCTAGGTAACTCTTCGCCAATAAATGAACACTTCACAATTGTGTGAACCAATTACATACAGTTCACTCAGAAAAGGCGTGACTTTATATCTATGCAGTATGCTATGGAGAAACAACGCAGTCTCCAATACATACAGTATTGTGAAGTTCATCCTGATGACAAATAAAAACGTAAATTTTGCAGGTCCCTAGTGATAACTTAAACTATTTATTTCGCTTTCGGTTTTCTTTAAATGTATCTAAGTGTAAAAATTAGCAGATTTGTTAAATATTTACTTTTCTAATAATTTAACATTTTCACTGCCAACGCGTGAATAAAGTGATAAGGCCCATGACAGGTTTTTTTTTATAAAGCGCGAAGAATACACAACGTGCATGCAAGTAGATCTTAAGCAGGGATTTAAAAGTGCTCAATTTGACGTGAACAGCCTATACGTGCGTGCAAAGTGATAAGTGTGGAGTGTTACTTGTAGCCAGGTTCCACTCTGAAATACTGTGCAGTTTATTTAATAAAATTATTTCGCCTGACTCTCAGCTACACTTGTTGGAGGCTAGGACTGGCTGGCGGCCACCACAATAATCCCAGTCGGATTGAAACGATGTTTCGTCACTTTGGAAATTAACCCCACGTATGAGGTGTTTGGTTGTTCCTAAATATGTTTTGTATCACATGCATTTTATACTCCTGTTAACATAAAAGTTACCTTTTTTATTTTTTTGGTAAAATTGAACTTTAATATATATTTTATCAATACATTATAATATTTCACTTATAATTAATAAGAATAGAAACGTAGAAAACAGGGCTATTGGTAATGCCTAATAACAAATAGTTCTCATGCAAAATAATGCACATACATAGAGTGCGCATGAACGTATGGTGCGCTGTCCATTTGGTGTAATTTTCCATAGTCAGTTAAGATTTGTTTGAACGAGGCGGAGGAATATCCTGGAAGTAGAACTTAAGCAGGGCTTCATAAAAGTTGGAAGTAACCGTGAATGGAGTATAGTGGCGGGGTCGCAGCTCCTCTAGGCCGGACTCAAGCAGTCCGTTCCAAAGGCTCCTTTGTCGGACGCACTTCGGCTCCGCGTAGCAGTTGCTGCCAGCCCGAGGAGCCGGGCGGTCGCAATTAAAAATTCCGGAGTGAACCTAAATGCAGATATTATGCAAATTATGCGGTTGTTAATTTTCTCATGTAAATGAGCAGGCATTTAATGATTTTCCTTGTAATTTATTTTAACCTCGTCCTACCCCTCTCCGTCGCTGTCTCAGGCGCGGGGCATAATGAAGACCCCCCTACCTCCCCCTACGCTCTTCCCCTTCCTACACCCTGCCCCGGCCAATGAGGGAATGGCTCAAATAATATGTTCGGAGCGGGATTTCTAGGCTTTTTGTTGGCCGACGTTGACATTTCTCGTAAAATATGGCTGTTGCCGAAGGTAGTAATGGCTACAATGAGTGATGAAACAGGTACATGACTCACATGCCAACTTTTTCAATAACACTCGTTTCCACTTTTAGAGTGGGCATGTCTCGCCCTTCTCGAGTCACGGATGTGAGCGGCAATTATTTCCAACAGTTTGCCATTGCCATAATGCATTTTCATAATATCGGGCGGCATAAAAATGTTATGATGGCGGGCTATCAATCCCGGCAGAAAATATAGATATAGTTTTATTCTTACTAAACACCTCCCCCCCCCCCCCTGTTAAGGGGCGTGTCCTTCAGCACTCCACCTTGGACTCACAAACGAACACTGAACAAAGGTTAAGTGCCGAGGATAACAAATGAAACCGGAATTCAAAGAGTAATAAAGGATTGCAGCGTTCGTTAGCATTAGATGCAGACATGAGTTTAAACAGGACAGCGCGTTGCCCTTCTTTGACATGGGAAAATTAAAATAAGTCATGCTGAGTTCTGCAATTTCAGGTAACAAACACTAATCATAGCGTGATAGTTTCAAATTTTTGTGAGTAGCCTACATCGAAAAGGAAGAATAATAGAAATTGAAAGGAACGTACATTCACACATTTTTAAATATTTTAAATGTCTAGAAATAATGAAGGGACATTACAAAATAAAAAGCTAGTGCATCGTATAAAACGATCAGTTAATGTCTGAACTTAGAATCACAGCAAGTTTCCTTTTCCAAAGAAAAATGAGACTGATGGGCACAAAAAATACATACACACAAACACAGACAGACCATAACGTGGTTCTAGAAACGAAATACATAATGATTAACGAGGTGTTACCGCCGCTCACAGGGCTTATTCCTTACATAATTTGCAGTAAAAATATCTCATATACATGTGGGCCCTAGTCCCAATATTTACAGAATAATTTTAAACATTTGATAATTGATGAATAAAATAATAACCCTTTCAGAAGTAAATACAGTGATGTATTATCAGACCGTATTGTTTACAGTTGAGCATCACAATTGCATCTAAGACGCTCACAAAAGATGTTCCAAAATGTTTCCGTCTACTCCCGTACACTTGGCCGCACGCTTATAAACCACACGTGTTGCTCTACGTAGCTTCACACGGCTGTTTTTGATTTCTGTAGCGGCATGCATGATACGCGCAAGTAGTTGCTCACGCATTTGTGCAGTCCTTTGAAAAACACTATCCTTCATCCATTCCCATACGCACTAATCTAGGCTTTTCCAATTTGTCTAATTACTCTGTAAATATCGGGAAGAGGACCCACAGTTATATCACATATTTTGCTCCAAAATATGTAAGGAATACGCCCTGTGAGTGGCGGCAACTCTTCGTGAATCATTCTGTATACACACCCAGAAAATGTGCTGCCTGTTAATACAGGGAGAGAAGCCATATTTGTTGCTAGCAGAATCAGAATATACACCGACTGACAAAATAATAGTAAAGCATTTAGGAAGAAACTGTCCAGATTGGACGTAATTCCTTATACGAGAATACCATCGTTGCATGTGCAAATTATTAGAGATAGTAATCTGCAGCACCTAGAACGACCACCATATTGAATGAGTGGTTCCACTACAGTTATATCGATAGTGTTATAAGGCACGTGCGGAGCATGAGCGAATCTCATCGAACATGCCATGTGCATCCTGGATGCAATCGACAACATTACCACCACTTGATGGAATTTGATAGGAGCCGAATTATGACCCTGCATGAGGCCGGGTGGACCTATCGTACCATTGCTAGGCATGTGGGAAAAACATATTTACCAATGGCCAATGGTAGAACCAGTAGAATTATATAGTATGTTTTGGCACAAGGCGACATGGGGACCCGAGCGCCGGAGCTGTTCATGCTCTGTCATTCCAGTCCCCGGCGGCCATATTGTCCACCAAGTTGGATGTCTGTGACCTTGACCTTTGGACCTTTACCCGGTGACTTTGAACCTTGAAAACCCAAAAATCTATAAAATCTCTATTAGAGAATTTATAACAAATTTATTAAAAAAATTATAAAAATATAATTTTTTTTCGATAGATTAATAAAAATAAAAAAAGAATTTTTATAGTAAATCATATTATTAAAAAATGTATTTTAAAAAACTTAGATTTCTGGAGGTCCTCTTAGCACCACGCCCAGCAAACTACTGACCCCGCTCCACTCAATCATACTGTATTAAAATTACCCTCTCTTTCTCCCTCCTTTGCTCATTCTGTCGAATGCACTCCACCCACCATATTGTTTTTTTACTTTGTAATTTGTTTACATTTTTATCACCTATGTGGTGTTAGTGTATAAATGACTGATATACCCCTCCCCCCAAACAGTGCTAATTTCTTGAGCTAGCCGCCAGGCGAACTGTCATTCTCTTATACCTATGCCCTGCAGATTCCATGTTTGCTTAGCCACCTTTTCTTCATGCTCAGACTTTCCGTGCCAACCATCTTGGGTTTTATCAATGTTTTTTTATTCCATGTCAGCCATCTTAGAAATCATTACTACCACCATAACATCATCACCTTGTTTCCCAATTACTTATGATCTATCATTCCATGTCAGCCATCTGGGACTTAATTTGTCTAAGCCACCTGATGGCAGCTATATATATATATATATATTAACGTATAGGTGGTGCTTTCATTAAACACCATTTTGGAGTCTATTTTCAATGCTTAGGTGGGGCTAATTTCTCGATTTTGCCGCCTGATATCGGCCAGTACTGATTGACGATGACGTCCATCCCCGTAAAGTTTGTAATTTATCATATTTAGATTTTGTTTTGTTCCTAAGATATTTTTAAAGATATTAATTTTTATAAAAGCTGGTAGTTTTTATTGTCAATGCCTTAAAAAAAAAACCATAGCCCTCCTTCTGCATACTTTCACATAAATTTTGTCTCAAACACACTCCAGCAATCGATTGTTTACACCACTGAATTAATAAGTCTATTAGAGAACCAGAAGAGACTATAAAAGAAAATAAGCACACCTTATTAGGTTTACATAAATTTAATTTATATACTTATTATATATATACTATATCTTTCTAATAATTTTGTTCATTCGATCATTATATATCTCAAATATTGGTAGATAATTGACAGTAGCCAACAGTCTCATCTGATATAACCCCGATCCTTCAGTTCATCGATGATTAAAATCATCTTAACAATGCGTGAGAAATCCCAGCGTTTCTGCAGGACAATCAAATATCTGAGTATATCAATAAGTTCATTAGGGTCTTCGGGAAATATGTAACGAGCGTTCTTGACGCCCTCTGCCTTCTTAGCCCTACTTGTCGAAGGAAACTCGTTGGTGAAATGTGTGAGAATGTTGAAAGTATCATCATCCTTCTCATCAGATACTTCAACAACACTATCGCCATAGTCATCACCATTGCTGTCTTCATGATTGTCTTCACCTTCTGTTTCATAATGATCCATAACGACCCATAAACTACTACTAATAACCCCTAATGACCCATTACCCATGACTAATCTCTCACAACGACCCATAATGACCTTTAATTGCAGCGCTGATTGTGAAAAATTGATGGGAAACGAGTCTTTAAATTATTTTTAGAATTTTGTTTGGAATTTTATAAAAGTGTTTGGGATTTCGAGGGCAAAGGTCACCTCCATCCAATATGGGAATGGGGTGATATAACATGTTGGCTGGTATCAGTCGATTATGTTATGTTGACAGATGGTAAGGACTGACATTGAATGTATGGTTGCTTGGGAAGCTGTGTTGATGTCAGACTTTCTATTTGGCTATATTGGATTTTAAATATAATTCTGCTTGATCCGACTGTTTATATGTAAGTGTAAAGAGAATGATACTCGAGGGCTGTTTGAAATATGTTTCTGATGGTTGGACATGTCAAATTTTCTTAAATGGACGAAATATTGCTAGACATGTGGGACATATGTGTGCCTATGATAAGTATAATTTTTATCTGGACTACGGTATGTTATTCCTGATTTATTCTTGCCGTTGGTAGGTTAAGGTAGGTTAGGATTTTTGGGGCTTTAATGTTTGACAGATTGTAGGGATGTTTGTGTCGTGGGTTTGTCTGGACTAAAATGTTCTTGGTACGCTTGGGTGATATGTTTTTTTCAGTTAATCTATCTTGCGATTGTTAGTGTATGTCGAATGGTGTGGACAGTATGTGTGAGTCAACGAACCCTGTAATACTAAGGTATGATTGATTTACAGTAAGAGGTATGGGTAGTCAGTATATTTTGACTGATGTCAGTCGACATAGGGGATGGTATGAGAAGAAGTTATTTGTGTCACTGGTATGGGCTGTATGTTTGCTTTGCATGGTATATGTGGACGAACGGTTTAGGTGTGTTAGGGTTATAGTGGGTGGTATGGTTAGTAGGTATAAGCAGTGTTGGTTGGTAGAACAACGAGAATGGGTGTTAGGTTATGGGCCAGCCTCAGCTGTATAGTTACTCGAGTTATGGTGGATGTTGTGCTTGGTGGTGGTGCAGTTGAATTGAGTTTTGCTTTGGCTATAAGAGATGGGGTGTTGAGTGGTCTGGTATGACTTGGGTTATAAAGGTTGGTATGGTGGTATAGTGACTAGTATATATTTGGCTGCAGTCGACCAGTACAGTAGAAAGTAGGAGCAGTAAGTAAATTTTTGCGAAGGTCAGCGTGGACTGAATGGATGAGGTCTGCTTGAGTTATAGTAAGCGACATGAACGATGAGTATATTTCGTCTGGTGTTGGTCGGTAGAGCAGATGGCATGTATGAGTTACAACGGGTGGAACATTGAATGTTAAGGTGCGTGCTTGCGAGTATATAAGTAGATGGGTTCCAGCTAGGAAGCTTAGTTTGAAAGTGGCAGTCGAAAAAGACACTTCATCTCAGCTCGTGTAAGCAACTGGAATGCAGTATGGAGGCAGAAGTTGCTGACCCATCAATGCCTGAGGTTGGCACAGTGCTATCGACTTCATCATATGGGTCACATGTGGCAGCAGCATCGTTATTGACTTCTTCAGGCGTGATACTGAAAGCCCCATCGACTTCGTCCGATGATACGCCTACAGAAGTGCTGCCATCGAAGACTTCGCCAAGGCTTCGTTGTTGCTACTGTGACAAGGTATTTGCCTACATCTATGGTGCTAGGAAGCATGAAAGACCTACTTGTGTAAAGGGACCTTCCTGTGCTATGCAGCACTGCATCAAGTGCAAATGTCTGTTCAAACACGGTGATAACCTAAAGAGACATAAAAATAACTGCAAAGGTCGAGTTTCAGCAGCTAAGAAACGACCTGTACTAGCTGTTGGCGAAACCACATAGAATGGATTCTACCTGAAACAGTCTGTATTCAAGGTTACTTTAAAGGATTATGTGATTGGAAATAACTTTGTAGGTACGAAAGACACATGCACATACCTTGGCCATATTAAGCAAAGGGTAATCAATCAGTTAACAGAAGAAGTTGAAGACGGTCCCATAAAATACAATGTTTGGCTGGAGTGTACCTACGAAATGCCTCAGCCTTTGGATGAAGCCATCGGTCGTTGAGCATTCAAGACTGCGAATCAAGCACTTTACAATGTTGATAATATCCCAGGGGCTGTAGAGACCTTAAAAAAAAAAAATTGTCGTGAAGAAGAAGAATATATGGCTAAGGGTTCTGGTTGGACGCTTGCTAGCGTAGACTGCCTTGAGCTGTGTATGAACAGATTATATTCACTACATGAGAAATGAGCATTCTAGTGTAAGACACTACATGAATGGCGTGGAAAAAATTTACGGATTCTGTTTTTATGTTTGTATGCTGAAGTAGGTAAATATATATAATATAAATAAAAAAGTTTTTAATTTCTTGCTGGTTCTGTATCCTGAGTACTCCCCCTGATATAGAGAATATGACAGCCTTGGTTTAGTCACATATACATACATTAAAAAAAGTCGAGTAGGATAGTTATGACTACAAAAATAGTTGAGGCAGTGAATAATGTGCAGATTCTGATACTATGTAATATTTAGTCTTCAAGAGAGGAGACCGGAAATGAGCTTGAGAGAAGTTTTTGCATTGTTCCGCTGTACTTTACGTACAATTCAAGTACAACATAAAAAAATTTAAATTAAATAAATTTAAAAATCGAATAATAAATACAGATTTTTTATTTGGCATGCCCTACACCCATAAAAGTAATATGGTTACCAGAAACAAATGCAGGGGACAAAGTCAACATCAGCAGGTATATAGTTAGAAGAGTTTATTCTTTTAGTGTGTTTTTGTAGTAATATATTTTAATAAATTTAAAAACAAAATACTTGAATATTTTATTTCTAATTTTAATCCTGTATCGTAACCAATCTGTTATACACTGTTTTCATTAAAAGCACTATGAAGCAAATATTATTTTAAGCTAATCAATATCATGTGTATAAAGGGCTTAAATATACATTTATGGAGATAGAAATGATGCTTCCAAAACAGAATTTCACGAGACTGTCTGCCTCCTAAGAGATCCTGTGACCTGTGACTAGAAATATTTGTTTGCTTATGAGTCCGACTTGCTACATAATTATTTAAAAATAATATATAAAAATAATTAGATGTGAGCATATACACATATTAATCAGACCGCAACTGAAAATAACGAAATTATTTTAATACAGTACATCACTTGCCCTTAAATAAATAAAAATCGCTCTAAAATATAGTATTCATCAGCCAAATGTGAGCTGATTAAAAAGAAATATAACAAAACATAAAAAATATTTCTGTAACTATACGAGGGAATTCGACAATTTCGTTTGGAAGTTTATACAGCTATTAAGCATTGCTTCTTGCTGTGGGTTCGGTCGTAGAGTCTAATTTCGTTTGGCCCAATACGGAGAGTTTGTTTATTCAAACATATTTTTGTTAGACGAACAAAAGTAATATTGTTGCTTTTCAAATTTTCTTTGCTCAACAATATATTTTGTTAGGGCAACTAAACATATATTTTGCCCTATACAATAAAATATTTTGTTTGATTTTCTCTCAGTGTAACGAGTACAAACTGGTCACGGATATTTCAACACTTTTGAAATGAACGACTGAAAAATGTTACTGCCCCTGCACGCATATATTTTAACGGGCAAACTTAGTGGTATTCACCCGGTAAGGTTAGTAACGACGGGTGGGAAGCAGTTCCATGTCTTAATTAATGTTGAATTAAAAGTAAATGTTGATGAATACTGAAATTACTTATTTTGCTTTCGGTTTTTCTTAGTGTATATAAGGGTGCTCACGATAAACTGAGCACTTTTTAAAGCACTTCTTAAGATCTACTTGTATACACATAGTGTATTCTTACACAGTATGTAAAATTAACATTGCCATGGGTCTCATCACTTTATTCGTGCGTCTGCCAAGTGAAACTGTGGAATTATTCGAAAAAATTTTTTTCACAAATTTGCTCAGTCTTACACTTATATACATAAAATATCAGAAAGAAAAGAAAAAGCATTTCAGTATTCACAAATGTTTTTCTATCATTTTCAATTCAACGTTAATTAATGGAACGACTTTCATTCTGTCGTTACCAACTTAACTGGGCGCTTGCAATACAGTGTTCCGGTTAAAATAAATGTAGGTACAGTCAGTGACATTTTTCAAAGGTTTATTTCAAAAGTGCTCAGTTTACCGTGAATTGTCTATAACCGTTAGAAAGTTTGTAAAATATTTTATTTCCTACAAATTGCTTAGTATCACTTGACCGACGCATGGATAAAGTGACCTGGTCCATCACGATACTAATTTTCCACATGGTGTAAGAGTACATCTGCTTATAAGTATATCTTCATCAGGGCTTTCAAAAGTGTTCAGTTTATCTTGAACTGCATTTAGCAGTGCATACATGACGTAAAAGATAATATTTTACTCAGAGCGACAGCGTGTTCACTAGTTCCAAGTCATGATAAACACACATTGTGTTTAGGCCTATAGCCAGGGCGTAACAGATTTGTTCCTCTTAAGGATCCCTTAGCATTCATTCATATAGGCCGAACTCGTTGCGACAGCAATCTAGATTGCCCTGGATACACTGTAATTTTTTTACATTAATACTAGAAATTATTTGGAAAGTAATCGCCAAAATTAACGTGGAAGTTTATAAAAAAAAAAAAAAAAAAAAAATATTGTGCATGTTTATGCAATATTTCAACTGTAGAGTAAAAAGAAAATATTTGACAAGTAGTTTCTAAAGAATTTCTTGTAACAGATACAAAATATTTTACTGTGTATTAATTAACAACAAACATGTTAATTGAAGTGTAATTTGTTACAGGTGTGGGTCCGTTAATAGTTGAGAATCGAGGCTCACGCTGTCAGCCTCTGTGGATGGTAGGTTCGTGCTCCTACGAGCTACACGGGAAGAGAAGCTTCGTGAAGAAATTGGAGATAAGTTTGTGTGCGTGTTTCTAAATAATGCCACACCTTTCTCAGGTGGGTTATAGTTAATTTTAGAAATAGGGTAAAATCGTCGCTTCTGTGTATATTATTTTAGAAAATAGTTGGCCTAAGCTTTTCTAGCAACTAGGAGATGCTAAGGTCGCCTGCATTATAGGGAGAGCTAGTAAAGCTATTGACAAGGATCCGTTTATAGGCTGTAGGTTAGGTATTTTTCAAATTCTCTTAACTCCCGAAGGGTGCAATTTTTGCGAAATGGTTTTGTGGAACGAATCATCCAAATACGATTGCTAGCCCCCCCCCCCTCCTCCCAAGAAAACAAGACCAAGATCATTTCCACTCCACCAATACCACTGAAATAGAAGGACACAAAGCCACGAGACAACTGTATTAAAATCTACGCGATATGTTGTCTCCTGTCCGCCCTCGTTCAACCTTACAACGTATAAAGTTCGTTATCCGCACGCACGGGAAAGTACCAAGTGAAAATTCGGACAAATGTACGAAATAACACTGTAGCCCTGCGTCAAGTCTGACACGCGCGTCAATTAGCAAACTCAAGCAATTTTATGAGTCCCGCCAGCTGGTGAATGTGCGATGCCTACAATTTTATGGAGTACGATTAAATGCTGTTATTATGGGGTTGGTGTGATTACAGAACTACATGACGTTAATGAACTTGGTTAGCAAGTCTGCTTGGTTATTTGCCACGTCTGTATTTGGTAGCCCAGATTAATAAATTGTTATTTTGTTTGAAGAGGGGTTATTATTTGAAGAGGCAATATTTCTGCTGCAGAAAAAGGTATAACTCGGCCGACACAACAAAATATCTCGAAAGAATGCGGTTCTGCGGGTCTGACCGCGAACGAGAGAGAGGGCGGCTGAGGATAAAACCCAACGAGCCAGTCAGAGGCGAGCAGCTGTATCACGTACACGTACAGTCTGTACTGCATGAAAATCGACAAGGCCAGTCTTGGTTGGTGGTGATAAATAAACGTAGTCTGAAGGAACGCCTATTTGCTAGTGCGCAAGTAGTTGGTCGTTCCAAACGTGTACATATATTTGAGTGCTAGTGTAAATGTTAATAACATTATGGCTTCATTTAGTAAGAAACGTCCCACTATTCATAGCGAAGGCCGCGAAATAATAGGAAACGTTATTCCATTTTTTGATGAAGAGAAGATATCTGGGAAACATACGTATCCAATTGAAAACGCAATAAAGCGAGCAGCAGCTGCAACAGGAAAATCTGAGGCAACAATAAGTAAAATACGGAAGGAAATCAGTGTAGGAAAACTAACAGGCAAAAAACTATGTACGCCTAGGAAGAAACGGAAGAGGAACCCCCGAAAAATTGCGTTAGATGATTTTGATTTGTGTGTTATTCGACCTACAATCCAAATTTTTATGCTCATAGGAAAGAAGTGTCTACATTTAAGAAGTTACTTTCTGTACTACGAACATTGCGGCAAATCGTAAAGAAGCTTGGCTTCCGATTCAAGAAATGCAAAAACAAGAGACTTGTATTAATGGAGAGAACATATATTGTTGCATGGAGGAAAAGGCATTTAAAGAGAATGAGAAAAAAAATAAAGATAGTCTGGGGGAGAACAGGTATCCAGTGGTTTATGATGACGAAAAGTGGATTTATGCTGCGTACCGTTCACAGTCAGCAAATGTTGGCAAGATCCGCACACGCCATGTGTGCTGAAGAACGACACGGCAAGCCAACGATGGGTTATTGGGCATGCTGGTTTGGATGCGGGGTTTTCTCTTGCACTTATCTCATCTTTAAGTCTAAAATAAAAAGTGGCGACTACCACGATGAGATGAATTTTGCGAATTTTTCAAAATGGGTATCCGAAAAACTCTTACCCAATCTGTCCCGTAGATGCATAATTGTTATTGATAATGCATCTTATCACTCGGTGCAGACAAATAAAGCCCCTACAATGACATCACATAAGGCAGAAATACAAGAGTGGCTCAAGTTAAATAACGTTGTATATGAGGAAGAGACGACTAAAGCAGAACTACTCCACATCGTGAAATGTCAATGACCGGCTACGAAGTATTGCATAGATGAACTTCGTAAAGAACATGGCCATGAAGTAGTCAGGCGGCCTCCATATCACTGCAACTTAAATGCCATCGAATATATATGGAATATTGCCAAGTCTCGTGTGGCGAAGAGCAACGTTTCGCAAAGAGCCGACCAAATAGAGCCACTGACATATGAAGCCATAAACAGTATTTCTAAAAAAGATTGGAAATCAGCAGTTTTACATGTGAAGAGGGAAGAAGAGCAGTATTGGAAAAACGATCGTTGCATGGAAGAAGAAATGGAGAAGATTGTAATTAGTTCAGGGGGTGACAGCGACAGTGACTGTGAAAGTGACAGTAGCCACGATACAGCTTCAGTGACAGCAGTGTACATGGAAATGTAACCGGTGGTGAACTTTCAGGCATTGGAGAACTTGAGTAGACTTAAGCATCTATTACCGATGCTGCGTAACTTTACAGCTCACATTATATCATTAAGTGTTCAGGATATTTGTGACACATTCCTTTCAAACAGTCCGCATTTCTTCAGTGTACATTTATCGACACGTGCGGATGCCAGGAGCGCACACCAATGTACCTTCCCTGGAGTCAGACTATACACAACACTTGTTTCGAGCTACGTAGTTATTAACGCTGTGGCGTCACATGCGCTCTAGCCAGCACGTCGTTTAAACCGACGTTCCTCTCTCCGACATGTGATGCAGCGTCTCCCTTATTTGGACATTTTTCAAGAGTATGGCTGGGGTTGTCTGTTCAATTGACGATCCCTCCAATGTATAATGCTTTTTGAAATTCCCCACTACCAAGTGAAAACGATGTTGTTTCCTTGTTTGGGCAAACTTGCCCCTATTGGTAGATTTATTTAAAGGTGATAATTAATGCATTGTAATTGGGGTCTGATTGGTGTCACCCATCTACTACTCAATTGAGAAATTTTTGTATAAATACTGTGTGCAAATGTTCGTTCGGGGTCATACGTTCGGCCTCGAGGGAGCATCCATATAAGTTGTGTGACAGTAAAATTATATCTCTTGCAAATGTTAGGCTCTTCAAGCGAGAATAGATCATGACATCACTTTGACGTAAGGCTAGGTGCCCGATAGGGCTTGAACACTTGTTCAGTATTAATTTTCTTGCAGATATGAATCTAAAAAGGAATCCGAGTAAACAATTTATAGTTCATAAAAATGTTCGCTAGAGAAATCGTTTGTGCAGGGACCTGAAGGTTTTTCAAGTAGTTTTTTTTTCCTCTTCGGAACTTAAGGCTCGCCATTCGTGAGCAGTTGCTTTGGAGGAGAAAATAATTTTTCGAGAGGTATAAAAATGAATGGCAGCCAAGTCCATCCAGACTGGAGTTTAAAAAATATTTTTAAAATGTTTATTGTGTGCATAATGTTTTTTGAAAAGGCAAGAAATGGCAAAGTAAAATTTGGTATCAACTGTTAGTTTAATTGCAAGATGAAATGGCAATTAAAAAAAAATGGGTTGTTGCCCCACACATGTATAGTTTTGATCAGAAAATTAATTTAAAGCCAAGTACATGTAGTATGGCCTTTGAAGGGTCAGGTAGCCAGAGAAATGCATATTACATTAAAAACGTGTTATATAAATTCCATGTTGGATTTCTTTGAAAATAAAAGTAGTTTACTTAGTAGATGGTGTGATAGCCAGAAAAATAAGGTAAAAATAATCTTATTGTTTTTACCATCTTTGAATATTATTGGTAATGGAGGAGTGTATTCAGCATGGCCCTTAGCCTGGTAGTCAAGAATTAAATATTGTCAAGTTAAAATATATGGAATTTTAAATATGCTGTTATTGGAACTTAGCTTTAGCTTTGCTTTTAATCAGACATTTTATACTGGTTGGTCATTTTCTAGTAACTGGAAAATATTATGAATATATCTGCATTGTGGTAGATAATTATTTGCCAGTATTTTTGTAAAATATATATTTATACTTACATGTCAATGTTACTCTTTAAGGAAGTTTCACATATGGTGATTTTTCCCTATATTGCTGTTGAAAACAAAAGAAAAGGAAAGGTTTGAAAATAATAAAAAAAAACAGTTTTCAGCATTTTTCATGTTTTGTATTTTTCACATATTACACTTCAAATCTGAATGAGTAAGAATTTCACTGTTTCAATCAGTCAAACGTAAATGACTGATACAGCAGTCACTTAAGTGAATTTAACTTATTAACCAGTGGAAAAGTGCCATATTCCCTTCACTGATTGATTCAGTGACATTTCCCACTGATTCGTCAGTCATTTTCCCCACTGTTTTCTCAGTGGTTATTTTTTGACTGGTGGACCAGTGAAACATCTAAGCAAATTGCTCCGTCTCTGATTATTTCTGACTGATGTATCAGTGAAACTGCGTGCAAAAATGGTCGTCGAATATCATTTGAAAATGGCCGTTAAACAAAGTGTATCGCGTGAAGTAACTACGAATAAATGAATAAAACTTATACAATATTCTTTCTAAAGTGTGCTTCGCCTTTTAAAACGCCATGTTACGAGGTAATATGCAAAGCCTTTCATTCCGTTTGTACGTCTTTCACTTCGAGTGCATGCAATCGTCACGGCGCTCTGTTTGAAGGTTCAAACTTTATTTAATGTGGTGAAGAGAATGCACTCATATATACTATTCGTTTTAACAATTCTAATAGTAACAATCAAATCAAACGCGAAAAGTATGAGCATACAACTTCGAACTACAGGATTTCGCAGCAAATTTTAAGGCGTATATTTTCCTCTTACATTTTCATCTTCGTGTGGTAGCAAAGGTGGTAAGGCAACGATTTAGTATCGAGTGGTGCGCGAGTTCAATCCCGGTCACCTGCGAAATTCTTTTTAAATTGCTGTAAATTGCACAATATTAATAGCAAACTGTCGTAAATGTTCATTTCACGTAATTATTTCCCTACATCCAATAAAATTTATATTTAATTCGCCACTGCAGTCAGCCGTCACTTATTCAATCAGTAAAATTGTACCACATCACTACTTCAACCAGTAAAAATTTTTCACTCAAACAATCAGCGGTTTTCCACTGATTCTAAGTCGAGCCATTTTCACTGATAGAGTAGTTGAATTTCACTACGAATCAGTGGTTTCACACTGATTAGAATTTAGAGTGTACTTACTGCTACTCTTGTCCTGCTCAATGAAATATATCTGCTACTGGCATTTGTGCCATTGTTTTTTGATGTTCAGATTTTTCTGGAATTGGGGTAGTTCCAGCCTTGCTACGTCCTTGAGTCAAGGGCTTCGCAAGGGTCTGAGTATGGCCTACGTACGTTAGTTTGCGCCGTAATTTTTAACTGTAACAATGAAATATGTTTCTATCGGGCTACCTAAATATTGAAATATTTCAATAGCAATATTTAATTTACAAAGAGCATGCTAAAAACCTATGTTGAAACAATATTTAAACTGAGAACTATTTGTTACTAGCCGATTCCAATACACCGCTGCTCTCGCTGTTTCTAATTTGTATATAATGCGAAATAAACATTACAAGTTATAGAAGATATTACGAAAAGTTTCATTTATTCAAAAATACAGTACTTAAGAGTTAATCACAGTGTTATGTATTTGTGGAACAGAAGTGATTGAACAAACCAGGTTGACATGTTACGCCTATGGTGATTTTTCACTGGTTCGATTCCAAAAGGCTGAAGAAAGCGTGAATGGACTATATTTTGCCTCTTTGTCTCTGGGAGGTAGTTTCAGCCTCACTCGCGACCATGGCTGCCCAATTCCTCTCTGCCACTTGCATGACCCTACCGTTGGCTTTCACCGTAACATTTTAGTTAGGGTAGGTTCCGAAAAAAAAAGTCATTTCTTACTCTTATTACTTAACGATTATTAATCTTGTTAAAAATGTTAAGAAGACAGTATGAATATTTTGAAACTTTTTTTCAATATTTTTATTATAAAATGGTAATTAAATTAAAAACATAATTATACTTAAGGATTTGAGTTTTCTGAGAAAAAAACTATAAAAGGAAATGATTGAAGATAAAAGTACGTAGGCTTGTGTAAAAAAAAATATCGCATCTCGGAAAACCTAGAATATTAAACCAAAAATCCTGTAATATGACAAATTATTGTCTTTGATTATATATATTTCTTTTAATGGGCTAAGCTAAGTACGACCAAAGCGGTTTGAATTTTTTCTAACCAAAACTTTTTGTACAAAAAAACTACATATATTAATTTTGCAGTTTCACATGACCAACGTATAAATAAAGTAATGAAACCCGTGGCAATGTTAATTTGTGATGTAAGTTAGGTACGATTTATTTTTTCGCAGAACACAAATATTTTCTACACAAAAACGTTTTTTATCTTGGCTGGGATCGAACCTCCGCCCATAAAGCAAACCATATCTATTATCCTACTTTACCACTGCCAAAGGTGTGCTCGTATTATGGGTACTGAAGTAAACAATGTAATGTCAAATATTGCTGTAAGTTTCCTGAAGTGAAAGTATTTCTTTTTGTCGAATTATATAGATTTTCTGCGCAAGTACATGTCTTTGCAAAGTTAGAAAGTCAATCCATCTTTAGTTCAGTTTGAGTTCTGTGCTTTAAAAGATAAATATAGAGGTTTCTATGTACGAGGTTATCGATGTCCATTAGTATCTGCCTTTTTACAATGCAACGAGACTCTGCAGATTTAAACTGTCATTTTTAGTGACGGATCAATGATAATTTTACTGACTCGATAGTGCGATGATTAAATAAGAAAGGTGGATTTACACGAACAAAAATTTTGTGGTCTGAGAGTTAACAGATAAAATAATGAGGAAACGACAAATTCTTATAAAATACTGCATTGTTTCTAACGTTTCGCTGTCTAATTAGCACATTTATTACTAGTCAATCTGTCTCTTCAAAAGAACAGTTTCATTCTGTAAAATCTCATTGCATTGTAAAATGACAGATACATAGAAAACACCAACACCGTTAAAACCACTATTTTTCTCTTTTAAAGCACACAACCTGAACTAAACTTAACTTAAAATGACTTTAGAGCCTTACAAAGACATGTACCTACGTACGCATAATCTGTATCTTTCGACAACATGAAGTACTCTCACATTACGAAACTTACAGCCGTTCGCCATTGTAAGTTTATGTTGCTACGCAAATGCGAGACCGTGTATCTCAGTGGCAACTAAAGTTATTTTAACCCTAAGTGTGATTTGAGTTGAAGTGTTTAGTGAAGTCACATAAGTGGCATGTTGCAATCGCTGCGAATTCTGACACTTGATTCCTCTGCAGTATATGTTTCACTTAAGGCTATATTAAATTAAATTTTATTTCAAAAATAAAGTTGAAGTACAGGTGGAGCGCTTAACAAATCTCCAAGAAATACTATCTATGATATTCTTATAAAATAAACAATTAATTTGACCTGTAGCCTAACGTATTAATTTTGTTTAATTTTGAGGCTTTTACAAAAAAGAAATATTTAAATATTTTTTAAATGGAAATTTTCTTCATTGGAATACATATTTTCAGAATATTATTCCACAAGAACGGCAAAGGTTGTAATATTCTCAAAATGTATAAAATCATTTTAGACTATTGTACGTCCTTAAGGTCAATGAATCAAATGTCATCTTGGTCAAATGAAGTAAAATTGATTTTGTTGATACTTTTAGAGCTTCTGTTTTTGTTTAATTATATGCGAGTGGCCGAGCAAAAAAAAAAAAACATTGCAGCATGATTTACTTGATGCGATCACACACGAGTTTGTTCAAACCACTTGAGCTTCCATTCATAACGCTCCAATAGCTCGGGAGTAGGTTCATTAATTTGAAATTAACTGGGCTGAAAAGTTATCTATGTGGCTGGAAAAGCTTCCTTTTAGTTATAGAAGCCATCAATTTATACAAAGGGGTTTATGGAACTTCACTGCATTATGAAGGAAATGAAGGAAGGATAATATAAGAGAATTGTCATGGTTACCTTACAAGAGTTCTACGGAACATTAGAAAGTGCACATATGTAACGAAGTCTCAAGTCATCACTTTCAACTGTAGAATGTTCACGCTAAAATGAGCACTTTTGAAAGCCCTGCATATGATCTACTAGTATGCACGTCGTGTGTTCTACCGCCTTATGTAAAATCAACATTCTAATAGGCTTCAGTACGTTATTCATGTGTCGGTCAGGTGAAACTGTGGAATTATTATAAAAGTAAATATTTTTTTCAAATATGGTAATTTTTTACTTCGATGCATTAAAAAACAGAAAGCTGAAGAAATAATTGAATTTATAACAAATTGTCACCTAACACTTGCTATTCAATGTAAGATATGGAACTACTTTCAATCCATCACTGCCAACTTTGCTGGGCACATGCCACTTAGTGCGCTCGTTAAAATATATGCAGGCAGGGGTAGTGACGTTTGTATAAGGTTGATTTCAAAAGTGCTCACTTTATCGTGAACAACCTATAATCATGTTTGCGTACCTGAGGCATTGCATTATAAAACAATAAAAGCCAGGGATACAACAAGCCAACCCTCCTTAACAGAAGGCATTTGAGAATGGAGGGTAACATACAGCCATGAAAATAATAATAATAATAATAATCAAAAAACAGCAAAAAGTTGCTGCTCTCTATTGCTCCCAGTAAACTTTTCCGGATATAAATGTTATAGGCCTGAGGATTGAACGTGCTCACGATCTGTTTACGTCTCGGCGAGGGCGCTTCTACACTCTACACTCTAAATCGGAATCAGTTATTTTTTACTGATTGCCAGTTGAAACTGCTCCATCCGGAATCTGTAGAAAAAATATATCACTAATTCATCAGTTAAAAGAAATCTACTAATTCAAGCAGTAGAAAAATAGTTATTTATAGTTGGTTAATGCAAGTGAATGGCTTCGCAAATTTCAAAAGTCAATCTACTATCTTTAGTTTAGTTCGGATTATGTGATTTTAAAGATAAATATAGTGGTTTCAATGTACGAGGTTATCGATGTTAACTAGTATCCGCCATTTTACAATGCAACGACCTACTACAGATTTAAACTGTTATTTTTAGTGATATATATATATATATATATATATATATATATATATATATATATATATATATATATATATCAGTGATAATTTTACTGACTCGATAGCTCGGTGATTCAATAAGAAAGGTGGATTTACACCAACAAAAGTTTTGTGGTCTGCAAGTTAACAGATCAAATAATGAGGAAACGACAAACACAGTTGTTACTAGTCGATCTGACTCTTCAAAATAACAGTTTCATTCTGTAAAATCTCGTTTCATTGTAAAATGGCAGATACTACGTATAAAACACCGACAACACCGTTAAAACCACTATATTTCTCTTAAAGTACACAATCTGAACTAAAATTAACTTAGTATGACTTTCGAGCCTTACAAAGAGAATGGAGATATATGGAAATATACATATATGCGTACCTACGTACGCATATATGTATATTTCGACAACATGAAGTACTTTCCCATTACGAAACTTACAGCCGTTCGCCATTGAAAGTTTATGTTACTACGCAAATGCGAGATCGTTTTTCTCAATGGCAAAGTAGCAGAGTTGGTAGAACGTCAGCCAAAAAGAAACAAGAGAATGTGATGCGTTTTGGGGCGGCGGTTCGATACCAACCACTTCCAAAATTTCCTTGTACATGTAGGCTAGTAAATTTGTTTTGCGACAAAATAATTGTATTTAATTTATTTCAAACCGTAATGCTCGGTTTTTTAATCCTTGTGCTTTTTATTAATCGACTATAAATAACTGATTTTCTACTGTTTGTATTAGTGGATTTCATTTAACTGAAGAGATTAGTAATTTTCTTACTCTACTGATTCCGGATGGAGCAGTTTCAACTGATAATCAGTAAAAAATAACTGATTCCGATTTAGAGTGTAAGACTCATTTTCTCGTATATTTAATATGTAAAAGAAAATATTTTCTCAGAAACGAAAAACTTGGGTTCTGTAGCAATGTGGTAATGCCGAAAGTCTAAATTCTATGGGCCGCCTGATTAAAGTGGTCTCCGAGCCAAGAACTATGCGCTCAGAAATGTTGGTTAATGTCAGGATTGCGACTGGAATTTCTCAGCGTATCGCCCTCGCCAGCGTGACGTCTTAAAGAGCACTGTAAATTTTGTTTGTAAATTTTACTGTAAATGTATTTGTATTTTCACTAATAAGTATTTGTAAAAATACAATAAATTACAGCATGAAACTTTTTTTGTAACGTTATAAGATCGCTATTTGTAATACATCTAGCAACTTGTCTGAATTGTTCAGAAATAATTTTAAATAGAGAAGTCAAAGTTACAAATTATTACATTCCGATATAAGAATTTTTCTTCAAACAAGTTAAGGTGTTAACGAATGGCGGGCTTAACAATAATTATTATTGAAATGATGATTAGAGGAGAGGGAATATTTTCTCAATGTGAAGAAAACTGCTTAGGGGGGGGGGGGATGTAGGCTTATGTGGTCATGCCGCTTGTGTATTTCCCATATCAAATACTTTTTGTGACCAATCGAACAGATTGTAATAACATTTCGTAGATATTTTGTATTTTGTATGTATGTAATGACAATAGCTGTTGTCCTGGTGGACAACATTCATGAAACAATATATTCAGCGCCTACGACATTGAAACTGTGCTAATGTACAATTCACCTGCAGACTTTGAATGCCATTATGAAGTGCAGTAATTATCTAAATCACTAACGTGAATTCCTACCAAAACGTGTCACTCTCTCCCTCTTTCCTTAGTTAATATACACTGATGAGCAGTTGAATCAGAGATACCTGCTTACTAACGTGTAACACCCCATTGCGCTCTGATGACGGTGGCATGGCAAGTACTTCAGATGGCACAGCCGTACTGATCCATGGCCGCTGCATAATGCACGGAGATCGGTCGGAGAAGGATCATCCACGGCGCACACATATCTCTCGGCAGCATCCCAGATGTGTTCGATGGGATTGACCTCGGAGGCTAGGCAAGCAAACTTAAGCATGTGGAGTGCTCACACAACTACTCGGTCACAGTTCGGGAGCGGTAGGTTAAGGCGATATTACACGATGCCAGATTCCGTGAAAGCGTGTGCAAGGTCCGCCATAGCGACCGTTATACGGGCCAGTATGGCACCCGTCGTGGCATTTCCCGCCTTTTACGGCTAGATTTCGTACCAGGTTTGCTAATTGGACACGTCCTATTTTTCGTAGCAGGTTTCATGCCAGGTTTCGTACCTGGCCAATCACATCACACTTTCAGAGTGTAGGACGCTTCCCGTGCTACTACTTGAAACGAGTTGATGTAGAAACCGAAAAGGACGCCTCCATCTTGATTATACATCCGTGAGGTTGAAACTCTTTAAAATAGATTTAAAATACGACAACGACGAATAATATTGATGATGACAACTTTGAATTACTGTTTAAAACCGTTTTAAATACTTAAAACATTACGTACTACATAGAAAAAAATTAATTCAAAGAGAAAAATGTAAACAATATATAATTTCATAATTTCGCGTGTAAACTATTAGTACAGTGGTAAAGTCGCGGCACCCACAAATCATATGTGACTTTTGGACGTGAGTTAAAAAATCCGCGGGACCCGAATTTTTTTATCATTAAACTTTACACGTGTAAAATATCCCGGTATGTAAAGAAAAGACCAATTTTTGCTGGTAAGTAATTTTTGTCAAAATTAAAAATAACATATTCGCACTCTAGCGACTTCAGGTAATTTTCAAGCACATGAATGAAACTATACTAGTAACCATCAATTTATGCAAATGACAAACTGTACTATAGCAATATTAAGATGTGCTACCTAGTTTTTTTTTTCATAGGACCACGCAAGTTACTAAATGGTAGCAGTTTTAGGGATGGGGTTCATATTTACTACAAATCACACACTGCGCACCCACCGAGGGTGCCAGATGCAAGTACGCAAAGTGCTGTCGTGTAATATGAATCGTCCACGGCGTCTCATATAGCGGCTGGTATCCCGGCTTGTAGAAGCTTGTACAAGAACCAAGTACGGCTGCAGGTATCGTGTAATATCGGATTTAGTGTATTGTCTTGCTGTAAGTACAACTCTTGCAAAATGCTGTAGGCGTATAAATAGTTTCACATGATCTGCTAGCAGGTCCCTGTATCGTTTGCCGGCGAGGGACGATGGCATGTGTACCCTGGGACACATCTCATCTCATTTCATCTCACATAAACAGTCTCCATGCGAGGATACCTCCACCGGCCTGAATACGAGGGATCCATCGCTTCATTAGCTTGGCGACGAACTCGTACTATGCCGTCATCTGTCCAGGTGTCCTTTTCCCATACGTCGAAGGTCCAATGACGGTATTCCCACGACATTAATTGCTGAGCCTTGTGACGTGCGGGGATCCTAGTTACCACAGTGGGACGACGGCTTCTGTGTGTTTAGTCAGGAGATGGTTCTGGATGGGCTTGGCGTTGTGGCCCAGCATTTAACTGGCGAGTGATCAACTGCTCTGTGGCTTGTTTATCCGCTGTTCCCAACCGAGCTAGCTGACGGCGACCGCTGTCACCGATACGTTATACGCCACGGCAGTTGTCCTCGGCGGCGGTGGTTTTAACAGAATCCATGAACACCGGTGGTCCTGTGTAATCCCCGGCGGTTCCTCCACAATGTCTGAGATCGAATGTCCCATACGTCTGGCCTCAGCGATCTGGCTACGGTAGAATACTTTGAGATATGGTTTCTTCCCCATTCTGTGCTCAGCTGCTACCCAAAGAAAGATTTGGTTGTTGCAACTAGAGATTTGTTTTTCTCTGAGTACAATAAACAGTTTCGGATAATACAAAAACATTTGGAAGCTCAACCGAGATACGAACCTAGACCGTTTGCAGCCGAGCGCAATGACCTAACAACCACGGCTAAAGTAGCTGCTTGTTAATTTGGAACGTTTTAAAACATATACAATACAAATAGTGTCCAGTGTGAGCAAATAAATACTTCAAGTTTTACTGCTGTACTTTATAGTTTCATGTTGAATTTGTTTGGTGTTGAACTCAACACCAGACATATGTTTTGCTATGTTTCAAACCACTCGCACATCGTTATTATACGAGAAGGGGAACTCTATATCGACAGCTGAAACAAGCGATTCGTTTAGAAGAATTCTCTGGGTCCACGTCGCTAGTATTTCCTATGACGTGAAGAGGCTGTACTCGTGTTTATTTCGCAATGAGATATCAGTAGTGCCACCTGTTTTTCGCGAGAAGATTTATGCACAGTCTATATACAGGACAATTCACGAGGAGTTACCGACACTCACATGGCTTATTCCTTACATCATCTGAAGCAAAATATGTCATATAAATATGGATCCTATTCCAAATATTTACAGAGTAATTTGAAACATTTGAAGGACAAATCAAATAATAACCCTTTCAGAAATAAATACAGTGATGTATTATCAGACCGTATTGTTTACAGTTGAGCATCACAATTGCGTCTAACATTCTTACAAAAAGATGTTCAAAAATGTTTCCGTCACCTTCGATACACTTGGTCGCACGCTTACAAACCGCACGTGTTGCTCTACGTAGCTGCACATAGCTGTCTTTGATGTCTGTAGCAGGATGCACGATACACCCAAGTAGTTCCTCACGTGTTTGTGCAATCCTTTGGTATACAATATCCTTCATCTAGCCCTATAGTGGTGATAGATATGGCGATCGAGGAGGTCATGGGTGAAAATCGTCTCGTCCTATCCATCTCTCAGGGAAATGCACATTTAAGTGTTAAACCACAGTAAGGTGGAAGTGAGGAGGTGCATCATTATGTTGGAACATCATACGACGTCTCACTGCTAACGGAATATCCTCAAGTAACAGTGGCAGTTAGTTTTGCAAAAATTGCAGATACACCACACAGTCAGGCGTCCCTGGTAAATGAATGGCCCAATCATCTGATCGTGTAGGACACCACGCCACACATTGATGCTGAAAAGGTGTTGACAGCTCCTTTCCACTCTAGGGTGGGTATGCTGATTGTCGAATTGCTCTGTAAATATTGGGAATAGGATCCACATTTATATGGTATATTTTACTCTAAATGTTGCAAGGAATAAGCCCTGAGAATGGCGGTAACTCCTTGTGAATCATTCTGTATATTACTTCAACATCGTACCTGCTTACTTGCAAATTTCGTTTGGTCACATTGAACAAAAAATTATCCTTACTCTAAACTGTTTGGACAGCTATATTGCTGCTGAACAGAAATTAGTAGGTGTATAGGCCGTTCACAGTAAAGTGGGCACTTTTTGAAGCTGTTTCATTAGACATAATAACCAATAAATACATTTCATTGTGGCCTCGGACTTTAGGTTTTGGGTATGGTGAATGCATACATTGTGTTTATTACTCACATGGCAGGGTTTACATTAACAAGTGGGGGAAGGATATAAATTGGTTTGAAGGAAAAAGTAACTAGGGCTTCAAAAGTGCTCACTTTATCGTGAACGACCTATAAGACGCATGCTTGTGTGGGAGACGGGATCGCACGGCGACAGAATACTTGAGAATGCAGAAGTCAAACAGCCGCTCCGCCTATACTGCGAACTCGCACAAGCCAGCAGAGTGATTTCACTGGATATCAAGGTGTCGGAACGACGTTTCGCCAGCCCGCAGCGCAACCAATCAGGGAGCTTTCACAACACGCAGTAGCCAGTAAGGCCCGTCCACAGAGCCTCGTGCAGCCAGTCAGCGAATAGCTATTTCTACATCGAAATAACCGATAAGTAATTTTACTTCTGTATACTCACATGTTCTCTGTGGTACGGCGTAGGGGATAACTGCTGTCCACGTCCTGAAGGTGGGATGTACTGTGCGAGATATTGACGACGCTCTTCGAATTTACCCTCCCCCGCCCCCTTCCTCCCAGGGAATTGTGGCATCTCCCGTCGTCACGAAGAGTCTGGAGATTTTTGTGACGAAGGCTTGCTATCTCTGTGGTTCGTACTGAAATGCTGCGTCTATAGTTGATATAAAACACAGTAAAGGGAGAGAATAATTATATAACAAACTGGGCTGAATGGTGTGTACTGTATGTGACGTTACTTAACCAAGTGATAGGCGGCGAATACTTTTGGTCGGTCACCCACTCCGTTATAAAACTCGCAAAGCACGCAAAATAATCAAGTTAAAAAAACACACAATTAAACTAGTTATACAGAAAATATGTCAAACAACTATTAAGCTTTTATTTGCTAGATTTCGAAGGATACAAATCGAAGTACAAAGTATAAAAAAAGTAAACAAGTAATTCACCAATTAAAAAAGGTGCCATTTCAATTAAAATACTTAAGTTGTATTCCAGGCAGGCTTTAACTAACAAAACATTTTTTAATCACGTATAGCTGTCAAAATTGCAAAGATCTTTAAAGTTTTCCAAAATTACTCAAAAAAATGTTTATCTTGTTTTTTTATCTGGTTTGGCAGTAGAATATAAGACTATTAAACTACTTTGTGACACCTAGGTACTATTTCTTTACACAAACTCAACACACTGTAACTCAAATGGGCAACCTAAAATTTTCAATAGTACATTTATTTCCTGTGACCACAATCCAAAATTATGTAATAATTATATTGTTTTCGACTTCCTCTTCTTCTTTGTTACTATTTACTTAAAGTCTTCGATATCGACCCAGAATATTAATGCATAAGTTAAGCAAATTTACTTTAATCTATATGCCGGAAATATGTATAAATTAACTGAAGATGCTATAATAACAAATAAATAAGTCAGTCTTTACAGACTTCAGTCATCATGCAATTATTTTTCTGATTTTCATCTGCATAGCTCTACAATACGTGAGATCACTACCAACTGGAAAATCTCTATTAAAGTTCGATTTATCGGTTATGGATTTCTACAAAGGACCTTAATTACAACAGCGAGAGTGCCAAGTTGTTGTTGGCGTATTTTGATTATCTGGTTTATTATAGCAAACCTTAGATGTTGATTGACTCCTGAATTAGCCTTCTATGACTGGACAACAGAAATTTAAAAATCAGTGCATTTATAGCCGGTTTCGATGGCACATAACAACCTTATCCGATGTCAATATGTTCAACAGCCACGTGTCAAAAGTTAATGAATTAAAAATCGAAATAAATATGTAAAACGTAAAAATAGCATGGAATTAATATCGCTATTACTGAACTGCTCGCAAACAAATATTATAGCATCAAATAAATAAATAGCTACAATGATGGTGAACAAATAAATGATAAATATCTCAAACGAGCTGATTCGTTAGTCTCCATGTACCATTATATGGCAAGACTCACTTTCCGCCTTCTCATTCACTGGCTGCAGCCGTCCCTAACTATCGACATAACAGTTATCTTCCATTTAACCAGTACAAACAATTACATGGTCAGTGACTTAACTTTCGAAATACTCGTTTTATATAGGAATTGTGTACGAATGGGTTCACGTATCTGACGTCATGGTGAGAAAGAGCGTAGCTTGTCCGCCCGACATTCCGGAGGTCGTGGATTCAATCCCAGCCAACAGAACAAGTGGGTTTCCATTCCAAGTCCATCCGAATGCTAATGCGGATCGGATCCGTAGCACAAACCTTGTCACCCGTCACATTAAAATTCTGACTCGTCTCGGCACGTACAGATAAAAAATACGACACCATAAAGATGTTAAGCGATTTTGAAAACTAGTTGGCCAACTATTGGGAAAAAGGTAATTCTATAAAGTTCTTGAGTTTAGATTCGTGAAACCTCCGAAAGCGTAATGTTTTTCCTTTTTTTTTTTCTGTGAGATTTGGTAAATTTACCCGTGTTTTCCAGGACAACTGTTAACTTTTTCAATTATAGTGACTAGCATAGATCACCACATACAGAGTGGAATGTAGAGTATGCCATTTGTTTTTTTTATAATAGTTCAAGTTATTAAACACACGTATACCGTTTCTTGAGGTGTAAATGGACATAAGCAGTACGGTTTGGTTGGTTCTGGGACACAGATACTAGATTCGGGAACAAGAGCAAGTTGGTCATGTTGATTGATGTCTTGCTGCTAGCGCGGAGCTTGAGTCTGCCATGTTCAATATGCTTAGAACTTTGGTGTTCTCGATTCTGGCATTTGGCGACTATGGGCCCAATATATTAACACAAATTTAAAAACAATTGTTTAGAGTAAAAAATAAATAAAAAATTCTAAGTTAAACTGTCATTTAACTGCTTTTATATTGTATTTATCTGGTGTGCATTAAAAAATATTTTATGAGTTTTACACTTTTTATCAAATAAATGTTACTATAGATATAATTAATAAACCAACACAACTCCAGTGCATTTTTCACCAATACTTCACCCTATGGTCCGATTCTTACTCCTTTTCGTCACTTACTGTGTCACCCACTCGACATCCGACCAGTGGACAGTTCATTTAAGCCTACCTTCTTTTGATGCCACACCAGACAAAAATATTCAGTCACTTAAGAGCTTGCAATTAAACTCGACAATAATATGAACATCTGCATTTCAGATAAACAAAACACGGTAAATTTATGTAGTGCTGACAGTGAAAGCAGAGAAACCGCCGACAGAAATCGATGACTTAAAAAATTCCGTGGGTCGTGGAGAGTAGTGATGACATTGGTCAATGTTTTCCGTTGTTCTTTACACACTATAGCTGGCTCGAATCCACTTAGTTGATCTACCATACCTCGCGCACTGCCTTATGCATTCGAGGAATCGTTAGTGATACATCTCGTTCCTTGTTACTTTGTTCAAGGCAGCAGATATCTGGCGCACAGTAGAGCTGTTTCCGTTGTTCTTTACACACTATAGCTGGCTCGAATCCACTTAGTTGATCTACCATACCTCGCGCACTGCCTTATGCATTCGAGGAATCGTTAGTGATACATCTCGTTCCTTGTTACTTTGTTCAAGGTAGCAGATATCTGGCGCACAGTAGAGCAGTTTTCGTTTATTATTCCTTTCGTTGCACTGTAAAAAAAATGTAAATTTACACATACATATTTTTGATAGTTTTCATTTTTGTATTTTTTAATTTGCAAACACAACTACAGAGATGTGTAATGCGACACAAATATTCTTACGAATCTATAAAGGCCTAAAGATCGGTTTAAAGCATTTGAATTAATTAATTAGTAATTTGGTGCTCAATTACAAATTTAAAAGTAAGTAACATAGAGTAATTGACCTCAAAATTTTGCATTTTATTACTCTACTGTCATTGTATTAACACGCTGTTTCATTGTAATAATACATGTTACATAGTGAAATTATACAATTATTAAATAGGTGTAAATTTATATTAACAACTTGAGTGAAAATACCATTATTGCAAATAAATAAAGAATCAATTTTCGCTTTCTGTTCTTTATAAAGTTAAAATAAAAAATACACTTGCTATAGGTTATGACATTTTATGATTTAGTGACATAATTGTTTGGAAAGTACTAAGTATCTCTTAACATTTTCATGGCAGCAAATTTTTATTTGCATTTACCGTTGGGCCAACGTTATATAGGCTATTCACGGTAAAGTGAGCACTTCCGAAAGCCTTCTCATTTGGGATAATAGTTATTAAATGTATTTTATTTTATCTTTAGATGTCAATTTCCGAGTGCAGTGGAATATAAAAACGATGTGTTTATTACTTACATTGCAATATCCGTTTAAAAAGGTGGCTGAATGATGAAGCATGGTTAAGAGGAAAAAGTAACTAGGGCTTCAAAAGTGCTCGCCTTACCGTGAACAGCCTATATTAATGTGTACGCTCCAGTCCAACATTTAACCAACCTTTTCCCAACCAAGTACCAACTTTGGGTAAACGTAGGTTGCTATAGGGAATGTAAAACAGGTTGGTCCGGCATTAGGCAGCCACGTTAACTTCTATAATTAGGTATCCAACACTGTTGTAAGCGAACTATGCCAGTTAGTACGGATCGGAAAATATCTCGAATTAATAAATTATGCACCTTCCCGTTACTTTTGCAGTTGATTGGCAATTTAGAAGACGCATACTGAAGGCTCTGGGCCAACAACAAACCTGCAATAAGAAATAAGCTACCCACTGGGAAAGGCTCCAGTGTACGGGTAGCTGAAGCTTTAATATTCAGGGGACTACGGTGTCAATTGTACAGGTCGTTGAACTCGCAACACTTTCGGGCCCCTACAGTTTACTAGCTATTAGAAGTAATGGAGGAACCACTTTACGACTTAACCTAACGAGGAATTACCTTTAAAAGCAAACAAATAATAACGGACTGAAGATACTGCAAATACTCTTGTAGATCCTGGACATTTACTTTCATGGACGCTGGGTGTTTAAAGGCGGAGTGCGGCTTTTCAGGTGAATTTAAAATTCTGCTTTTATGAGTCGATACCTCAAAATTTCGTGATCCCCTATGACTTTACGGTTTGACTTCACAGTTTTCACTGCACACTGCAGCCGTCATCATTAACACATCATCTACTCCTCCCGTAGCCAGTTTTCTCTTGGGTCGTTCTCTTGACAGATGGATATTAATGTTGCTATTATTTACATTTTAATACACTGGTATGACTTAATATATATAGAAATTGACTGTCTTATTTATATTTTTATGTACACTATATACAATATATCGATAGAGAGTATTGCAAGAAAAATTTTTCTCCATAACACGTGTATATAGAACTTTTTTAGTCCAAATAAACCGAAAAGTACTATTGCATCTCCCGATTTAGTCAACTTTACCTACTTTAAGTTATCGGTATTAACTGTAGCTAGTCACTAGACTATATGTTACTGGAAATAATGTTTGTGATATATACCAACTTGCATGCTAGTTTTACATTCATTGACTCACATAAATGTTTTATTTTATTATTTTCAGTACCATTAATTATTTATTGTCGTTATATCGAAAGGCTATTTTCATTTTCCTGTGTAGATTAAAATATTCTGCGTTGATTACTAGTACTCAGAAAATACTTCCAGAATAATACAAGTTGCTACAGCCTAATTAAAAAAATAATAAATGCCTGCAGAAAGTCGCACGTGTATATCCAACTTTACAGGAAATTAAATGATTTGTCACAACCTATTAAACCTGGTATACGATCAGGAGATGTAAATTATATCTAGAGAGAAAAACAAGAAAAAAAAATACATCAAAGAGGATTTGAACCTGCAACTTTTCGTCTACGCAATTTATTCTTTGGCTATTGCTGTTATTGTTGAAAATACAATACATGCCGATTTACAGCTTACAGACATTTATGAAATTATTTTTCACCATGTGTAGCGACCTATCCATTTGAAAATTCACTTAGGTATTACATATGAGATTACACTTAGCCAATGTTGACATTGTTACTAATTGTGAAGAAAACAAGCCGATGCATATTTACGTACACATTTCCACACCCTCTGTTTCTCTCAATCTCTCTCTCTCTCTCTTCTTATATATACACCTAGTTCGCTGCTTTCTTTACTGATCGCATTGCACTCTTAACAAGACAAATAGACTAATTAAACAAATAAAAAAACTCAAACTTATGCTATGGAGTAACAAAAACAGATTATTTGTTATCATAATAAAGCTTTAAGAAAGTTGTAAAAATGGGGATTTGTTTTTTGAATAATATACAAAACAATAGCTATTAGCAGCAAAAGATTTTCAATAAAACCTTTCCCAAATTTATGCACTTTAAAACTGGAATACCACTTTTTACCATGTTAGATGACACTTTTATTATTACGCAAATGTACATATTTATGCGCCAATAAATATCTCGAATATATTACAGTTGCATTAAAACACGGCCATAGGAAGTACACTAAATTCTGCTGCCACTTATAGAAGCGAAGTTGAAGTTTAGGCCGTAAACAAAGTATAATGCTCGGGACATTCAGTCACCAGTCCTAGTGCGTAGCCAGCCTTCCCCCGCTCGGTAGGATGAGATACCGCACTGTTTTCTTACAGGTTACTGTTAACTGAGAGTTGCGCAGGACTAGCAGAAGGAACTGGTATGTACATGTGCACATTCTAAACATAGACTTAAAATGAGGTAGATCGATCTCACTGGCTGCGCACAACCGATCTCCGTGTCCCAACATTGATCAGCTTTTCTGCCAACACGTCTGGCGATAACTGCATGGTTTGGATTTTACGTTAGAAAAATGACTTTTAAACAAATGCTTTGGGATGTGTGTATTTTTTCCTCTAGTCAATTTGTAATAAAGTTGGATTACTTTTAAATTGGTAAAAGAATTTTATTCATGTACCAGTGTAAACAAACACTATATCCCTGTTGACCATGTGACTTTGACAGTTGTGTATGATTGGGGTGGGTAAATGTTGGGTACATGCGCTGAAGGTGAATAAGCGGCCTACCTCATCTCTAGTCTATGATTCTAAACCCACATCAGTGATATCAGTGAAATGCTAGTCACTGAAAGCCCGTTAAGAGACTGTTTCAGAATGGCCAATCAGTAGAATTAACGGAGAGTCAGTTTTACGCATTGTGGTATTCATTGTTGTGGCCGGAGTTATGACATGAAACGAGCTTTTATTTATTTATGAGCCACTGCGGCCCCACTTGGGTTTCTCTAGCCACTGAGCCACTGCGGCCCCACTTGAGATCTCTCTATTCACTGAGCCACTGCAGCCCCACTTGGGATCGTTCTAGCCACTGGAACTCTGCGGCCCCACTTGGCATTACTCTACCCACTGGGCCTCTGTGGCCCCACTGGGAATATGCCTATGTCCATCTGGAAGAATGTAGCTTTCTAACAGTGAAAGAATTATTAGAATCGGCCCTGTATTTTTGGTAGAGCATGTTTAGAAAGCAGCCAAGTAGCTCATTTGTCTCCGACTTGGTTTACAAATTTTGAAATTTCTCAAGTACTTTCTTTTTAAATTTAACATAGCCTATGATCATCTGGGAAAATATAGCTTTCTAATAGTGAAAGAATGATAATCGGCAGTGTAGTTTCCGAGATTACCCGAGACATATAAACAAATAAACAAACTTACATTAACTCTTTATAATGTTAGTATAGATATATTTTCATCCATTCGTGCCGAGGAAGGAGGATTTGATAATGTATTACACAATACATTACATAAACAGTATTTTTGGCTATATTAACATAATAAATCTTAAATATAATCCATGAATAATTTTGAACGTGGATAGTATAACTCACGTTCTCAAGGAGACCAGCCTACTCATAACTCAGTTCTCCTACTTAAGAAATGAGCAAAAAATGCAGTGGCAAACGAACAGTAATCGTTTCACCACTTAAAAATAATTCATGCTTCGGTAATGCATGTGTATTATGCAGCTAACTCGTTCAGGCATATAAAATGTAATTTCAAGTTTCGCAACACGCACATTTCTTGGTTAGAATTGAACTAATGCCACTATAATGCTCTGTCATGCATGTCTGGACCCATAAAAACGCGTTTGTGTTTGATGTTATTGGTGGCATCTGTATGTGCTATTATAGAACATAGTCTAAAGCAACGAACGTTGTATTTTATCCTTTAAGCCCCTGTCACACTATCAAATTTTTCCGTCAAACTGCTTCCAATAAATTTCGCCAAATAGATTTCGACAATTATGACGTCTTCGAAACGCCACCATTTTTGTCTGAGATAGTTGGATAGCTTCAGTTTCCATCAAACATTTGAAAATTGGAACGGTACTAAAATTTATTTGATGTTTGACGGTATCAGCTAATCAGAATCGTGCACGACAAAAATGGACGGCAAGAAACTTAAAAATAACTAACAATTGCTGGAAACGAAGTAAGTTATGAAGATAATTTATTTATGTAGAAGCTGTCTTGGCATGAATACTATTTAAAGTGAATATTGCGCATAATATTACAAACTCAGAGACATTTAAATAATTGTGCAGGAAACATATCTTATAAATAAAATTTTTATTTAGTAAAGAAACGAAAATAAATTACAATACTTACATTTCTTCCTATAATGGACCGCATGGAAAAACAAAAGCAATGAAACTAATTTTGAAGCAATATTTCAAATTAGATTCTGCCAATACAAAAATTGTACAGTGGGACGCATTTTCAAACACATTCAAGATTATTTTATAAAATTTGTTGGAAGGAAAAATTTGATGGCTATATTTTGTCCTCAAATTTTATAAAACAATATACTTTTATCTCAACAGAAGTATTGAACTCTTGTGTTACATTATAGGCTAGTCACGGCAAAATGAGCACTTTTGAAAGACCTGCTTAAAATCAACTGGTATGCACGTTGTGTGTTCTTCCACCTCATGTAAGATTAACATTGTTATGGGCCTCATCACTTTATAGATACGTCGGTCAAATGAAGCTATGAAATTATTAGAAAAGTAAATATTTAACAAATCTGCTCATTTTTACACTTCGATGCATTTAAAAGAAACAAAAAGTGAAAGAAATTATTTGTGTTACCAGAAATGGTTTCCTAACACTTTTTATTCGACGTAAATATACGGAACTACTTCACATCCATCGTTACCAACTTTACTGAGCGCATGTCACTCCTGGCGCCCGTTAAAATATATGCAGGTAAGGGCAGTGACCTTTTGCTAAGGTTGATTTCAAAAGTGCTCACTTTATTGTGAAAAGATTTTTCCTGTTTAGGCAAACAACTAAAGACGTAGTACGTGAAGCGATTTTTCTAAAGTCTGATTCAAAAAGAGTTATAATATCGCGAATGGAGTATGACGTGCCTGAAAGGGTTAAAGGGCTTTCCATTGTTAAAAACCTAACCTGTTCACAGGCACCCGGTTCCTTGCAGCGCCGCGAAGCGAATTTTAAATCCTTTAAATTCAGCCAGTACAACAAGTAAACTGCAACCAGTACAACAAGTAAACTGCAACCAGTACAACAAGTAAACTGCAACAGTACAACAAGTAAGCTGCAACTGATTTCAAGTGGTGCCATTTTTACTAGGTTTCTATGAATTTGCTCTATTTTCACTATTTCAAGTTTGCAGAGTATTAAGAGTGGGATGGACTCCCGCCTCCCAAGGTCAAGAAGCGAGGGAGCGATACGGGCGACACTAACACACACACCTAGTGCCTCATCGCTCTTACGCACAAGGCGTGCAGTGTTTCCCGTCGCAACGCCTTACTGTGCAAATTAGATCTGTAACAGTGGAGTTTTTATTACACGCGATGAAAGACCACAGATTATACTACGCTCGTATCTTTGTACTTTTCTCTTGCCGCTTAAGGAAACTGCAAGTTTTAAAAATGCTTTATTTGACCACTTTCACGATTTTTTTTCTCCAAGAATACACTTAATAATACAAAAGTAAAAAAATAGGGCAATTGATAATTGTATTTTAACTTTTCTGACAAAAAGTCATATTTCTATAACTTTTATTTACTGAGATACGCGTTTACGCGCAAACAACTATTTCACAGGAAACCTTTCAGTACATAGGATCCTTAAGTGCAGCTCGTCCGCAGTGAATACACGAAATTTTTTTTTTCTCTCTCTCTCTCTCTTTCTACATGGCGAAATATTCGAGCCCTGGTGATTGGTGTTCCTGCAAAAAGACACGCATTAAAGCTTATTCCCTATTAAAAAGGGGGTGGGGGAATTAGCGTTTTTTGGAAAGTGGATTATTATGATGCCGATATCAGGCAGAAGTGGACTGGGATACAGCCAGCCGGACATGCAAATACGATCGCACGACATAACTCGGTCCCGCCGCGATGGGCATACATTAAACTCGTTTAACGGGAAATTTATTCATCGCCATTCCGCAAGACGGATACCGTCATTTCGTTTCGTTACTTCTCGGAGCGGAATGCGGGCCGTTTTGTGGCGTCGCTCTCGAGGAATTAATATGCGACGCGGGGAGCGCGACGTATATTTAAGAAACATATTTTTTTTTTTCGAATTATTATGTAAAACAGGAGAGTGTTTTCTCCGCGGTGCACGGAAGCTTTCTAGCCCATTATCAAAAATGATTGATTAGTTATCGCCGTCTCTGGCATGGGAAGAGGTTTCCAGCCAGGGATTGGGGATGTGAGGAGACAAGTCCACTTCGGCCTCCGTTCGTTAATAAGCACTTTTGAAAACTCCGACTAGCTTATTTTTTCGTTATGCCAGGTTTGTAGTCATCCACAAATCTACTGACTGGTAAAGGGAAATTTCGTATATTCATTTGAAGACATGCTGGACATCTAACATCTGTACATACAAGTTACTTTTGCAATTGGGTAGCATTTCATTACGCGTCCCTTGGAAACTGAACAATTCTGAGGCAGTAACAAAGCTATGAGAAAACAAGGGCCGGATCTTGCGTTATCTGGTCTGGCGTAAAATCGGCTTCCAGTTAGGGTAATTACACTGTATCTGTAGTCAGAGACCTGAAAAATTCGCGAGTTCAATGACCTGCAGGCTAGACTCTACAGTCTTATGTACAAATATGCCGATATAAACTGCATATTGGTTGTCTGCTGTCACAGTGTAAGGCGACGATTGGGCCAGCATTCTCCAGGAGGTGTCAAACACCGTGTGGACCAATGGCCAAAGTTTTATTAACTCACGTGGTTTGAATTATAGCTTGTGCCGAAATTAATACACACATTTTTATGGTCTCTATTCGTGGTTTCTTGACACTTTTCGAATCAAACATTTGAAAATCACACCGATATATGTAATGTACCACATGCGTTTTATGCTTCTGTTAACATAAACATATCTTGTTTTTTTATTAAAGTGAGCATTTACCTATAGTTTATATATAAAGTACAGTATGTAATTTGTAACTGATATAAATAAAGACAGAGAAAATAATTGAGTTGGTAAAGCACCTTAAAAATAGTTCTCATGAATAATATTGCTAAAATGATTACTAAAATGATTGCTCTCGAATTAAATGCGTTGTCCCTTTGGTGAAAAATTTTCTAGACTTAAGTAAGCTTAATTTTCATGAAACGGAGGAATATCTTAGAAGTAGAACCTAGCAACGCTCCAGAAAATTCGGAACTATCCCTGATATAATCCATGTAGGCCTACAGTATGGACATTTTACCATGCATCAGGTTGTACATAAATAATTGCTGCTATACATAGGTTGGGATTTCACCACGCGTTTGACTTTTTCTTCAACAATTGTAGGAAAGTCATCACTAATGTATGGGGAAAAAACTTGCCCATTTGTACTTTCTCAGTATGCCCATAAAGTTATGCTGTAAATTTGAAATTTTCTTATAGTGTAATAATCAGCGAGTTTATAGCTAAGGCATTTGAATAAATGTGTCTATGGTTCTACGTTAAAGAGTATTGAACTCGCTAAATAATCCTAACCCACTAATGACAATCTTTCACAAGCTAGCAGGTGACGCTGAGAATTTTTATAGACTTAGAAATAAGTAAATTTTACACCAGTTATCACTCAGATGTATAGAAAATAAAAATAAACCTTGTAATTAGCAAAATATATAAACATTACACTTCTAATAAGAAGTAAAGTCACTGAATTACTTTCCCTCGTTCGCTGCCAGAAATACTGAGGGCAAACATCTCACTTCTTACTTTGAAATATTATTTATGGTCAGGAAAAATTTTATCAAGACTTATTATTAAAGCGTTCGAATAATCGCGAATAAGCTATAGTCAGAAAGGTCGCAGAATATAAAGGAACACATAAGCGAAGTGTATTGTAAATTCTTTGATGAAAGCGCGTCCAACTGCCGATTGGTGGTTTGGTGTTCTGAAAAAATGACTTTATGCTTGACTGGCTGATATGAGTTGTGCAAGCTTCCTAAAGGCTGTTCACGATAAAGTGAGCACTTTATAAATGAACCTTAAAAAACCGTCACTGCCCCTGCATTCGTATATTTTAACGGGCGACATACGCCCAGTAAAGTTGGTAACGATGACTGGAAAGAAGTTCCATATTTTAACGTCGAATAAAAAGTGTTAGGTAACCATTTGTGATAACTTAAAATCATTTCTTTCGCTTTGTGTTTTTCTTAATGTGTCGAAGTGTAAAAATAAGCAGATTTACAAACTATTTTACTTTCTTAATAATTTCACAGTTTAACTTGCGGATGCATGAATAAAGTGATGAGGCCCATAACAATGTTAATTTTCATAAGGCGGAAGAATACACAACGTGCACATAAGTACATCTTAAGCAGGGCTTTCAAAAGGGCTCATTTTACCGCGAAAAGTCTATAGTGACCTTAGTTCGGGCCGGCCGTTGCAGTTTCGTCTCTGGGGCCACTTGTTGGGGAGTGTCTTCGGACTATGCTGTCAGGAAATGAATCTTTTCCAAGGCTCGTGCGTCTGAAGAACAGTAAGGGCCCCACTACAATTACCATATCCCCTGTCCTCAGATGTCCTCGGTCACTGGTCCTCTCTGACGTCGAGAGCACTGATTGGCCCACGTGATCATTTGACGTCATGAGCCATGTCCTCGCATGTCCTCTGTTCCCGGTCCGCAGCAGATTGGTCAATTTTTAATTTTTTGTGTTCTGTTGTCCTCGAGTCTTTCTTGGAAGAATACGAATAATAGTTTACCGCGTAATCTGCAATAGTAAACAAAAACAGTTGTAAACTTTGAAATCGAGGCGAATGTGGAGTGTGCCAGTGCCGAGCGAGACTAATTGAAAATAATAAATTCACCTTGCAGTTACAGCCTTAATTATTTAGTAAAAAGAGGAGTAGTAGGGGCGGGCCGGTTCTACTCCACTTTTGATTAATCGTATTATCGATTTGATATCAAAGGGTTAATTAAATTGATTGAAAGGGCTAATCCGATTTTAATCCCCTCAAAAAATTCTTATTCTGATTAAAAATCTCTTAATCCAATCAAAAATGGAAAGGGTTAAATTTACTGAAAGGGTTAAATGTAAATGAGTTAATATTTCTTTTGTTGCACTTCTTTCTTTCTTTTAGTAGGAGCTCGGGCACGTCGTCACCCTTGGAGCTCTGGCAGTCGACTAGACAGAGTTTTTCTTATTTTTTTTCCCCTGGCGAGCCCCCAAATCCTGCTATGTCAGAGAGAGCACCTTCACAGTTCTGTGTGTCCTCCTACATGCTTGTTAGTAGCTAAGTCGGTTGAAGAATGGGATATGTCACAGGGCAAGCCCTTTATGCCTTAGGTCGGGTTTAATTATTATAATGGGTGCATGCATCGTAGCTAAGCACCATGGCCGCAATTGCAGCCATGCATACACCCTGAAAGAAGAAGGCTCTAGATGGAAGAGCGTAGCAAACCAGACAAAGTGGAGAGGGCTGAGGAAAATTATGCAACAGTTGCGGAGGATAAAATAATTCCTTTTAACTGGATTAGGGCTGGCTAAAGTAGGGTATTTGTTAGTTCGGGAAGAAAGACTTCTGTTGGTTTGATGCAGAGTTAAATGAAATGAGATCACAGCTAGTGTGTATTGCAGGGGACAGAACAGCCCCCACACCGATGCCAGTGATCATGTGGGCGGAGGCACCCTTGAAGTTGACCTACTGTCAATACTGCCATGTAGGCGAACCGGCACTGCAATACCGACAGCAACTGAGGATGCAGTGCCCCCTGTTTCTCGTCGAGTGGGTTGGAAAACCGGACAGCTCAGTCATGACACCGACTCCATCTTCGCCCTTCTGTGCCAAAGCCAGGATATCCAATCCACAGGTGAAGGTAGGGAGAGGTCTTTCGGGGAGCCACCCCTACCCTTCTACCAAAATAGCTCATGGGTCTGGGAAACGTGAGACATCCGGTGCCTACCAGTAGTGGTGGTGAATCTGCTGGCCCAGGAGTGAAGGCTGACATTGGGGTGCTTCCAAAGTCTGATGTATTCCAATCTATTCGTCATGCACCTGCCATCGGCAGCCTGCAGAATCCAGCAATGAGGATCGCTACACTTCGCAATTTTCAGCACCTGGAGATCCCCCTCCCCGCCTTGATCGCTGAAACACCATAAGCAGATGTGCTTCACCATCTCGTACTGAGCTGCCCAGGTTCCCGACATCTACGACGACAGCACTCTCACACCGGCCTGTTGGTTCGAGGCCTGGTATTTGATTATTCCCAGCCACCCCAGATCCTGGAATCCCCTATCCCCCACCAGGGGATGTGACAAGTGGCAGATAGTCACCGCACCCAAGCTCCCATGGTCCCATCGCATTCGCAGATGCACCTCACTTTCGCTGGTCCTCAAGTCATGGGCAGTTCCCAGCGAGTGAGCAGTCACAATCACAACGTTTATCCCACGACACTTAGATCGTACTGACCAGAGTGGTGGGTTGCAATGTCTTACACAGGTGTAGAGTTGAGTGAAAGAGTGAGCTAAGGTTAATTTTTTCAAATTTTTCAAATTTTGAGATGTTTGGAGAGATCTTGGTGGTAGATAGGCGAATTTTACAAATATATTTAACACACAAGAGAAATTCAGACTGTTATATGTATGAATAAATTACATGCATCGAATCGCAAAATTTCAAACAACCATGTGAATAATACTAAGTGCAATTATGCGAGTATTAAAAGTAACATGATTCTCGAGCTTAGAAATATAATTTACACAAGAGAGGATTTTTAATAAGTGAATAACATCTGATGTCGACAAGTTCAAGCTCATAAACGAAATTCAGCTAGTCAGTATGAATAAATAAAGATTTCCAAACTCGCATTAAAATTTTAAATAGACAAATAGCATAATAGGAATACACATACACTACACCGCCTCTCTCACATTCCATGTGTATTTTTCGAAACATGTTCGTTGATGTGGAGTCCAGCGTAGCAATTACATCGTCTTATAAGCTGTGTGTGTGGAGAGCCTTATTATATACATGTAGCAAAGCTGATAGACAAATGAGTAAAAATTTAAGACAAAAATTCTGCGTTCGTCCTACAACAGACAATGAAACTATGATTTTTTAACTTAAGTTTCACTATTTTCAAAATAATTCACTTTTAACACAAATTATTTCCATCGAAGTGTAGGGACATTCGGATGATGTGAAGAAGTACTTAAGCCCGCAAAGCGTAATCGTGCAACACTTTATAGAGACGTATCAAAAATTTCTATTAAATCTGCAAATGTCATGTCACTTGGAAACAAACAACGCGAGTTGTTAATACAATCTGTATTTTCGTCTGCCAAACACAGAAATCATTACTTATCACAAACACAATATATCGATCAGAAAAAATTAGTTAACACACAAAAATGTATATATTTCCAATAAAATACTAAGTAAATCGTGGCTATAACTAGAGATGAAGGTAGGTCAGACTCTTGTATATTTGCAGGAAACTATATTGGTATTATTAAATAACTTGAGTTGAATTTAATTTCAAAATTAGTTAAAATATATTATGATTATCTTCTTCTCCAGACATCATCCTGTATATCTTGAAAATGAACTCTTGTAATTTGTGTGTGGGTAAAATTAAACATTTTTAAAAATGTTGCCAGACTGTGTTAGGTGTAGACGTAGATTTATGGCAATGAGGGACAGAGATTTTTGCTACCTACCTTTGTGAACGCATGCAGGGCTTCGCTTTCAATAGAATCCCCTCGGATTTCATAAAAGTTGGCCACCAGACCATCATGTCCTGCTCCAAATTTCAAGTTGAATGGCCGGAGTGGACCAAGGTCCTCTCAGGGTACTAACCTGTTGCCTCATTCCTTTGCAAAAAAACATCATTCATTCATTCAGCTATGTTTGATTTTCTCCATTTTTTTTGTGATTTCCCGTCAGCCCTTCAAAGTATATGAATGTATTGCAACTTAAGAAAAGTACATTTTCTTCTTTGTGAAAGCAAGCAAAAAGTTATCCTGAATTTATAAATACAAGTCATCAGCTTACCAATACTGTTAGACTTACGCTCATAGCTTAGTTTTCTCATTCTACATAAGATATTACTGAAAAAATTTAGTGATATAATGAATTTTAAAAAATAAAAAGACACATACTATTCATTTTTAAACATTTTATTATGAAATATTTTTTTCCTTCGAAAATTTTCTTTAAATTTACGTATTTAAAATATCACACAATATATTGAATTTACAACAAACAATTCATTATTCACAGTAAAAGTCATCAAACAATCACTTTTTTCACATACTAATACACATTTTCTCATTTATATACATAAAGCTACAGTAATTACTGATTACATTAACCATTGACTTTACACATTTCTCTCTCTCTCTCTCTTTTTTCTTTCAAAAAAGAGATTATTTTCCATTGAATCACGTTATTGTTTACACTTAATGTAACACAATTTAAGAGAATAATGTACAACAAACAATATTCTAACTTAAAATATTTTTTTTTTTTACAAAAACAAGATATTTCATCAATGACAATTTTAACAACAATCAACTTACAAACTATAATACAGGTTATCAATAACATTTAATCAACAACATTGTACAAACATTACATCTGGAATTTAGCATTACAACTACTGTTACCAAAACTACTATTATTAATACTACTGTTACAGAAGTATTTGACTTATATTACAATATAAAAAAATATTTATACAAACTAAAATACAATTGCAGATATTTATGTAAAACAAACAATTTTCTTTACATAATATATACAAGAGCAACTGTTGGTTCTCTCTTTCTTACCTATGTACATTTATTATGTACATTCAATGACACACTGGTGGGGTGTTCGTAAAGATGCAGAGAGGGGCGTTAATTTGTCACATCTGCGTATTGATTTTGCCAAACACACACCAAGTGACTAGGTAAAACATACACACATGCACGCAGTTTCCAAATTTCATTGATGAAGACGTCAGTTTGATTTTCTTCTTCTTTGACAAGGGAAGTAGTATCGAAGACATTCTTGTATCAAGATAATTGTTATTGAAGTTATGTAAAGCCTTACAGGTAGGCAAACAGGGAAAACAGCATTGAATGCTAATGCAAATTTGTAGTTGGTGTAGTCAGCTGTGATGATTATTTAACAGGAGAAAAGTAGTTGGTGTAGTCAGCTGCGATGATAATTATAGCCAGCTGCGATAATGATTGTAGCCAGCTGCGATAACTGTAGAACCAAAGGTGCATGTTATGTCGGCAGATTGGTGTCCTTGGCGTTGTGGGGTGCTGGGAGGTCTATAAATTTATTGTGGTGTTGAAACTGTTATATGGAGGAACATAAAATCAGGTATTCGATAGTGCCCCCAAGGTAAGGTTGATATCCCATCTGCCTGAATATACTGCTTATCATCCATACCTGACAACACTACTTTTGTTATGCTTTCGGTGTAGACTTGATGAGTATGCGAATGGAACTGATATTAGGTCCCCATTAACCTTGTGAATTTTTCGAGGCAATCTCGATAATCCTTGTACCTGAGTGATTGGAGCACCTTGGGTTTTACACCCTTCGCCTTACGAATACATTGCTCATTCGCAACAGCATATGCATAAAGCTTAGGATGTAAATCCACAAAGTGTGGGATTATGCGCCCAGCACATTCATCTTTCATCACCCCGGTACGGCCTTTGTTTCTGTGAGGGAATACTTGCTGGCTATCGAGCACATAGTTGGATGTATCAAACCTCAGCTTTAAATATGGGGTAATTACTTCACATATGTCATCACAAGCAATAGAGTATACCAAGGAATCGGTGTCATAATACAGGAGGTGTAAAGCCAGTGGGAGTAATTTTGTACACATGTACTGATAGTGAAATTCATAGAGTGTTAATTTTGAAAGGTCGAGAATGGCAACACCAGTGTACAAATGTTTGTTGAATGCAACAGATCTCTTTGACATTTCGATGAGGACTAAGTTTTCATCGATGATCTGCCATGCCTGGAATGTCGGATGTCCTATCAGCTCTGCAACCCCATAGATCATGCTATACTCCGCAACGACTCTGATGTCACTTTGGCAGCGGACATTCTGCAATGTTTTTCCATAAACAGAATTATTCATCTACTTGAAAAACGATTTTTCGAATGCCTTCACAGCCTGGGCACATTTCTCAATGTTAAAGGCGATGTACGGAGCTATCCATGCCTTCTGCTGAAAGTGCAAAAAGGGATGAACAGGGTAAAGTTTGGATCCGTACATCAAGTACTGCCTCAGTATGTATCCCTATGTATAAGATATTTTTCTGTGGGGCGAGTGTCAGAAGAAGTTTCTCATTGCAAGCCGTTTGGGGGTATGCGATTTTCTGGGGCCAAAGGCAGATCTGGAAATGACAGCTCCACTTCTGTGGAAAAACAAGTGTCACCATCATTCCCTATGTTTGCAAAATCTCATGAAGAGAACACATCAGCCTTAATCCACTCGAAATTACCAATCGGAAGCTTGGACCACATTGTATGGCTATACAGCCTGTTGAAGTCAATGAAACATGATGTTTCAAACTTTGTTCTTCTTCACAATATGAAGATACAATGCATTTGCCCTTAAGTTTACGCTTACGTTCTACTATATGACGTCTCTACTGGTTTACAAGATATTCAGAACTATTACAGCTAGTTACAGTAGCATCATAAATATTTGGTTTACTATGTGCTGACAAAGCTTGACAGAAATACATACATTTGAAATGAATGTCTGACTCACACATTTCCTTTCCAACAAAATGTGAATATAATAAGCTGTAAGTTACAGAAAGCAAACCTTTAGTAAAAAATGTATACTTGTATCTCATTGGACGCAATGAGAACATTGGGATCATTATTATGAATGAGCCACTTCACATGCATATAAATTACACATCGATGGAAAAACTAATTCTCCTCGTAAAAAAATAAATTTGTGGATCTCCCCATCGCAGGTCTCCTTCCAACGAATGGTTATTTCCTGGTGAGGTATGGTGAGCTGGTAGTCGATTACTCCGTATCCCCGGTGATGTATCAACTGAGAGTTTCAAACTCCAGTTTACTTTTGTTAGAAGGTAGCTTGCTGTCAGGACGTAAATTATATAAAGGACAATCATCTCATCTATAACATACATCGAACATTTTAAAAGTTTCTGTTGGAATGAATAAGGAGAAATGCCAATGTTCATCTACATTGCATATCTGTATCTGTAGTGGACTATCTTAATCTTCAATTCGAAACCACACTCGCCGGAAACCTGGAGTAACGCTGGCATACTCAAGTGATGAGTCGAACCTCTCAATCGTAACTGAAGCTCTGCTCCACGATTCTCTCTCTTTGTATAGGCAGATGCTCTTCCTTTGTAAAACATTGCTTTCCCACATGCGCAGGGAGATGTTAATTCTTGGTCACTGATGTACGTATAATGTTGCTTGTTGCATTCTTCTGTCCAAACAACACATTCAGAGTAATACTCCCTTCGCAACTAATATTTAATTTTAATAAATGATGGATATTTAGTGATTCTCTTTACCTTCCATGTTCCATACTAATTTGGTTAAACTAATCAGAAAATCAGTGACAGGTCTTAAATTATACACTACACACATGCATCCAATGCAATCTTCAACTTCTTCAGACATACAAGATTGATTATTGAAAAACTTCAATGTTCATATCCTTTGCACATCTATATCTATAGTCGACTATCTTCATCTTAATTTCGAAACAACACTCGCCTGAAGCCTGGAATAATACTAGCTTACAGAAGTGTTGAGTTGGGCCTCTCCATCTTAACTGAATCTCTACTGTAAAATTCTATCTCTCTTTATATAGACAGATATTCTTCCAGTTAAAATTAGTTCTTCAACTACAACATTTTTAGATCAAATTTACAGACACAAACAATACTATTTCATACCACACAGCCCCATATTCCACAAGGATGCTCTTAAAAGTCTGTTACTGCCTTGTATTTGCTTGATGTGCTCCTTATTATTATGTTTCAGTCCATAAGGTTGTGGTGGTGTCATAAAATTCTTTAATCAATTTATATATGATTTGATGAAAACCTGGTTCTTTGGTTATTTATGTACTGCGATTTCTAAAATGTAGGTCTCAAGATGAACAGGGTAGTTCGCTGTCGGCTCTCATAATAAAAACAGGACATTCTTCTTCTTCACCACACAACATTTGTTCTGTGTATAGTCTTTCTCCGAAACTTTTTGCGAAATGCAAAAATTCATTTCCATTACACATCTGTGTTGGAAAGTATATGTTGCCTAGAGACTGGAACCATACTTTCTTATGTCCTCGAAAAATAGTAGAGTACGTATTCTCTGGGTCGAATTTCTTCATTATTTCGAAATTGTATGCTACCTGGAACAAACCATTTTTGGAAAAATTAATATCTTTATTCATAGGTAGGATGTTGGTACAAATATTCTCTCAAAGCTTTACTTTTACATTGGGAGAAGAATGTGTTATCCTCACAGTGATTTTTATTATAATGCCTGACCAACGAATTAATACTCAAACAGTCGTTGTATCTTCTAATATATATTACTTCTCCATTTCTGAAAGTTATAAAAATTTCCTTTTGTCTTGTTCCAAGCACATATGTGGGATAGTATTCGAGTATCACATCATTTATGTATTGAAATTTTTTTTTGTAAGCTATGTCACCAGTGTCCCATTTTAGGTTATGTATCTCGTAAGTCTGTTCCCGAAACATAATTTTAAGTTGAGGGTTTTAAACTTTACCAAGGTGTGGGAGATTTAAAGAATAATACTTTAGAGTCATTAGCATCAGTTGCATAAGAAATAACCAATTCCTTAATTAAAAAGGAGTTGTCTTGATGGTTTTCGAAACCCTTAGCATAGCATATCATTTATACGTTATTTTTATATACTTTTACAAAAAAATCTCCCTCTCATTTATAATTTTATAAGATGACAGTACTCATGTCAGAATCTACTTCATCGACTCTGGAAGCGATCATTACTATATCTGGAATGATTCCTGCTTCAAGCATCTGTTCCAGCCTGCATGACATTCAATCCCTCCGCATATGCTGTAAGTTCTCATCATTAGCAAAGGCAGGCATGCCTAAAGGACATTATTCACAAGGTAAATATGATACGATATCTTCATTGGCTTTTAAATGTTCAGGCAGGAATGGATACACTAATTTTATTTAGTGATCCACAAAACCAATATGAATTCTTCTGCCAACACTTGCAGTTGGGAACACTCTAGACTTAATAAGGTTTTCACCTTCCTGTAAGCTAAAATCGCATTTAACGTTTCAGCGCATTTGGAATCACAATTGTCACAGCAGTGACCTTGACACATTGTACCTGATGAAATGCCTTGTAGATTCTGCATTAATGATGTTCTAGATGAAGTAGTAGATGTCTGGTGTTGTAGGTGAGATGTCGTTATCTATGCTAATGCAGTGCATACACATGCACAGGAAGTAACCTTGGCAAATGTCGAGTTAAGACTGAAAAAAAACTAATTTAGCCCTCCTTATATACTGCAAGGATTCACAATGGCCACAATTTTTCCATAAAGTTGCAAGAGTTAAGTTCTTTTAGTAAAAAAAGTACAAATAATGTTGAAATTGCTATTTTCCATCTCCATAAAACATTATTTCTATCCTTATCCATAATGTTTCATTAAACTTACACCCGTATCTGTTAAAATATTAAATAAATTAAAATATGTACATTTTATGCTACATAGAATACATTTTTGCTGTTGTATTGTTTTTAGATGGATATAAAAAGAGATGGAACATATTGGTTAGCACGTATAGCTTCCTGGCCGGCTCACAACATAAAAACAATTTTTTTTTGCAATGTGTGGATGTCGTGTTAGACTTTGCAGTTGATACAAGGGTTTTTATTGGAAATCTCTCTCATTTCCCTAGTCTCATACGTGCACGACACGGTGCTACTCCCCTCATCTGCTCTCAAAACATTGATGTAAAGAGCTGTCTAAATTTCTCCCAATATTTTCTTTTTCTCTCACATATATTGAATTGACAGTAAAAACATTTCTTAACGAGTGAGTACTTGTAGAAAACATTTCTTAATGAGGGAATAAAATATATCTTGTTTGAATACTTGTAAAAATAATTATGTTTTAATGAGTCAATAAAATAGAAGTTTTGTGTGATTTTACAAATCGTAGTTTGCTTGATTCAAATATACATTTGTCGTTAGAATGTTAAATCTAGGGCTTATATTGGAAACTTGATTTCAGGAACTTGTAATATTTTTTTTTACTGTTCATATCGTCAACCTGTTCCATAAGGTTGAAGGGATAGCGAGTCGTGCTAAATTTCATGGTGCATGCATTCAGAGGGTCGGTGACGTGAGGCAGAGGATCCAACATTAGAAACAGTGGATTTTAATACTGTAGTAAGGAAGGCTCTTCTCTTGAAAATGGTACTGCAGGGATGCCAACTCATGGAAAAATACGAAAAAACATTCCCAGAGCTGATCCTGGGGTGCGTAAACTGGTTTTCGCAAACTCCAGGTTCGATCGATAGTGGAGGTATTCAAAAAAGGTCGCCTTCGAGAGTGGGGGTGGTAGGGGACTCGTCTCTCTGGACATGTCTTGTTGGTAAGGGGGTGGTTCGCATTGTGGAGTCGGAGCAGCTCTGAAAACGAGGCTGGGAGGTGTAGGAGTGTTTGGACAGGGCCACATACCTCTGGACTCTGGTCGGTATTGTGGAGTGCAGGGTAGGGTGGGAGGGGTGGCTATGAGAGAATGGGACCCAATCAGAGCACAAGTAGGCAGATGACACCATCTTGAATCAGTTGTGACAATTGAGAATCGAGGACAGACAAGTGACTAACCTCCAGGGCATCGCAGAGGAGGGGTGGGAGGGAGTGGCTGGCATTATGGAGTCATGGTGATGGGGCAGGGTAGTGGTGGGGGGTTGGGGTGTGAGGGGGTGGCAGGTTGGTCTCCTCTGAATGGAAAACCACAAATCAGTTGGCACCATCTTGCCTTAGTGCTGAAAACATTTGACAATTGCAGGCAGCCCGGGGCCATGCTCCGGCGAGGGGCAGGGAGGGGGTGCAGGTAGCAAAGTGACTTTAGCTTCCTCACTTGGCACCATCATCAGTTGCTCATGTATGATTGGAGGAGATGGCATGCTACTTGTCAGATCCTTCATAAACATATCACCTCTACACACTTGGCAGCCGACAAGCTTATGATAGGGGGTTACTGCACTGGCGAGCATCGGACCTACCTTCATCTCTAGTGATAGCCGTGATTTACGTAGTATTTTATTAGGAAAATATACATTTTCGTGGGTTAACTAATTTTTTTAGGATCGATATACTGTATTTGTGATAAATAATAGTTTTTTGTGTTCGGTAGATGCAGAAACCGTTTGCCTTAGCAACTCATATTTTTTGTTACCAGGTGACGTGAATTTCACAGATTTAACATAAATTTGTAGCACATCTCTATAAAGTATTGCACGATTACGCTTTGTGGGCTTAAGTACTTCTCCACGTTATCCGAATGTCCCTACACTTCGATGGAAATAATTTGTGTTAAAAGTGAATTATTCTGAAAGTAATGAAACTTTAGTTAAAGAATTATAGTTTCGCTGTCTGTTGTAGTACGAGTGCAGAGTTTTGTCTTAAATTTTAACTCATTTGTCTATCGGTTTCGCTACACGTATATAATCAGGCTCTCCATACACACAGCTTACAAGTCGACGTAATTGCTATGCTGGACTCCACATCAACGTACATGTTTCGAAAAATACACATGGTATGTGCGAGAGGCATTAAGATCGTATTAAGAAATTTTTTATTGTATCAATATCGGATTAGGACATTTTAAATTGAATTAAGATAGGATTTTCGCATGTGGCCATTGGCTGGCGGGTTTTCTCGGAGTACTTCCATTTCACTCACTTTTTAATTTCGACGCTGCCCCATATTAGCCTCATTTCACCCTTCGGTGGCGCTCTAGACCTCGGGTTAGGCGCTGACCTAAACACCTCAACTTAACTCATGTAACTGCACTCGTCCGCCTACTGGGGCCAGAGTGGCTGAGCGATTAGCACGCTCGCCTCCCACCAAGGCGAACCGGATTGAATCCCCGGCCGGGTCACCGGATTTTTGCAAGTGGGAATCGTGCTGGATGATGCCGTTGGCCGGCGAGTTTTCTCGGAGATCTCCAGTTTCCCCCGCCCCTTCATTCCGGCGCCGGTCCGTATTCACTTCAATCACCCTCATCGGCTCTCAAGATCTCGCTGTTAAGAGCCGCCCAAATCTCTTCACACACTCACTCACTCACTTGAATACCCGGTGTCCAAGTCATGTACGTATGGGCGTGTTTGAACAGGAAGCATATTTATGATCAGTACCTTACACAAGAAACATTTCAAATCAATACAACTAGTGCCTTCCAGGAGGTTTATCTGATTCGTGCACTCTGTCGCTCTTCTGATTTATAAACAGTTGATAACCGTAGTAAAGTGAGCTAAGCATACAGTTCACTAGCTGAGAGAGAGAGAGAGAGAGAGAGAGAGAGAGAGAGAGAGAGAGAGAGAGCGTGTGTGTGTGTGTGTGTTCGTTGACTCGCTGCAAATTGTACTCTGAACTAAACACAGGGTTGTTTTGTACCGCAGGTGAAAACTTTGTGAATTATTTTCATGAGAAATGAGATGGAACGTGCAATTCAACCTTATACCAATCTAACGTGATTATTAACGGGAGAGACACGTCCAGTAATTAAAAAATTGGTTATTTGCAAAATATAAGTAACTACCTGAGATAAGACAACAAATTCAAGAATAAACGTATACGCCGTTCACAGTAAAACTGGACACTTTTAAATGCCCTGCTTTAAGATCTACTTGTATGTAAGTGTGTATTCCCCTGCCATACGCACAATTAACATTGCTAAGGGCCTAATAACTTTATTTAATACGTCGGTCAAGTGAAAACGTGAAAGCATTACAAAGTAAATACTTTAAAAATCTGCAAGTTATTTCGTGTGTAAGTGTAATAAACGGAACGCAAAAAGGTATAATTTTAATATTCACAAACGTTCACCTAAAATTTTTTTCATTCAACTTTACTGGGTGCATCCCAGCCAGTGTGTCCGTTAAAATATACGTAGGTTGGGGCAGTACATTTTTCAAAGGTTGGTTTAAATAGTTCTCAGTTAACCGTGACCAGCCTATAGCCTGATTTGATATCTGCCAATAGGAAATTAGATTTAAACGACCGGCTCGGTAAAACAGGTTGCGAACTTGGTTAGCAACATAACGGCGCCTTTCCAAACGTTTCATATTTTCTCGAGAACCACTGTGTTCGTTTAAAGTAGGTTTACACGTTATTACTCCGTCATAATAATCGTTAAAATCCCACTGGTAACATACTTTTGTTGGTTAGTTGCATAGTACCCCTTTAATCTGCTATTGACAGGAGATGTTATTACCTGCGCCAAACGTTCACAGTTGACAGATATCAAATCAGGCTAACACTATTTTCGAATTTGTTGTTTCGTCTCATGTGGTTTGTGATTTTTCAAATAACTAATTTTAACGCTCCGCGTACTTGGCTCGGGCAACGATACATGACGATTTCTCTGCCTTTGATTACAAAACTCTCACGGTTATGACATTGCTTTGAAAGTTACTATGCTGATCTTATATAAACACTATAATAAAATATATGTTTTAATTTTAAAAAATGAGCTGTGTTTATAAAAATAGTTGTGATGGACTGTACATCGTGTTACTTATGACAACTCACTGTCATCGAGCACAATCAGCTCGCCTACTCATCGACTGACGACTAGCCAATAATTGGATTTGTTAGTATGGTACGCATGTCCGGTTCGCTGAGAAAAACTTTTTGGTAAATAGAACAAAGTGTGGTTGGCGCGATTACATGAACTTTTTGTATAGGGGAAATAAAATATATTTGTTCCTGAAACGAGATTATTTTGTTGTTCTTACTTGGTTCCCTCAAAATAAGATTTGGTTGATGCAACGAAAGATGTGTTTACCTCTACGTACATTAAACATTTTCTGCTGGAGTGTTTGCGCTTGAGCACAACGATTTAGCAATCTCAGCTAATGTAAATACCGATGGCGTTGGAACGTGTTTATACAAATACATTCCAAATAATGGAAAACGGGCGTAAATAAGTATTTCAAGTTTTACAGCTTTACTCTTTACTTAAATGTTGAACTTGTTTTCTTAGAATGTTTGCATCATTATTGAGCATCAATAATTCTACTAAGAAATACTGTTACTATCCTAATTCACAAATAAAATTACAAACAAACTCTTGAACTGTATTTTTGAACGTACGCGATCAACTGAGTGACTGAAGAGAGCTGGGTGGCTCTTATCATCGTGGTCTTGAGAGCCGATGAGTGTGAAGCGAGTTGAGTATGGAGCAGTGCTGGAATGAAGGGGCGGGAATCGGGAGATACCCGAAAAAACCTGCCGACCAGCGGCATCGTCCAGCACGATTCTTACACGCGAAAGCAATCGAACGAGTGTCCAAACAAATATATAGATTTCATTCAACTAAATATTTTGTTAGCAGTCTAATTTATTTAGGCTCAACACAGAGTTTTTTTTTATTTAAGCGTATATTTTGTTAGACAAAAATAATTAATTTTGTTGCTTTTCAGATTTTGTTTGGACAACAACATATTTTGTTGGAGTAACTAAGTATGTTTTTGACCGTGTACGAACATATATCTTGTTGGCTGAAACAAACATTTTTAAAGGATTTTCACGATAATGTGAACACTTTATAAATAAACCTCAGAAAAAAATACTGCCCCTGCATGCATATATTTTAACGGGCGTACTGAACGACATTCGGCTAGTATAGTTGATAACGATGGATGTAAAGAAGTTCCATATATTAACATCGAATAAAAATTGTTAGGTAACCATTTGTGATAACTTAAAATTATTTCTTTCACTTTTTTTTTTTTTTTTTTTGAATCGAAGTGTAAAAATGGGCAGATTTTTAAAGTTTTTATTTTCTTAATAATTTCACAGTTTCACTTGGCCGAATCATGAATAAAGTGATAACGTCCATTACAATGTTAATTTTACATAAAGCGGAAGAATAGACAACGTGCATACGAGTAGATCTTAAGCAGGGCTCTCAAAAGTGCTCACTTTAGAGAGAACAGCCTTTATCAGTGAGTAATTTGAACCAGTAGGACGCTAATGAGTGTAAATGCCAATACTCGAATTGGTTCTCCTGTAGCGGAGTGTGCAGATGGCAGACGGATTACTTTTAGCTTGTTGGAACTACCAGTAAATAAACGCATACATCAAAGCTTTGGTTACTAACTTCTAAGTGTGAGTAGTCTCTCCCTTAGCAATCATGTTAGGTCATGGGTTGTATTATGTTTTAAACCCTATTTCCCACAACGAATTGTGTCACAAAGTTGGTAAAGGTTGTTCATGATAAAGTGAGCACTTTTGAAATCAACCTTAGAAAAATGTCACTGTCCCTACCTTCATACCTTCATATATTTTAATGAGCTCCCTGAGTAACATGCTAACGATGAATGGAAAGTAGTTCCATTACTTAACGTCAAATAAAAAGTGTCGGGTAACCATTTGTGATAAGTAATTTTGTTTTCACTTTCTGTTTTTTTTTTTTTTTTTTTTAACTCATCGAAGTTTAAAAATGAGCATATTTGCAAAAACATTTCTTATGTAATAATTTCAGTTCTGACCTGACCGACGCATGAATAAAGTGACGAAGCCCATTGCAATGTTAAATTTGGATAAGGCGGAAGAATACACACTGTGCATGCAAATAGATTTTATGCAGGGCTTTCAAAAGTGCTCATTTTACCGTGAACAGCCTATACACTAACTGGACTTCAGGATAAATCTGTATACTCCATTCACGGTACGTACTTCCAACTTTCTGAACCCTTGCTAAAGTTCTCCTCCCAGGATATTTATCCGCCTCATTAAAACAAATCTGACAGAGTTAAGGTTAATTCTACTCAGGTTAGGAACAAAACGAGATTTCTTATGGGAGAGTTTGGGATAGGGAAAATTTTCCGTTCTAGGTGCGCAGTGTTCCGGAATGACACTTTTAATTAAAATTTTATGCTACGCGAATAATAAAAAAGAAAGATTTTACTTAGTTACGAAGTAATTTTATATATATTTTGTTATTATTACAATCATAATGTTTTTAAAAGTAGAAAATAGAAAAAAAAATCTGGTTCCTTGCCGACACTAGCGCCTACCTAGTGGCGAAAATTTTCCCTTCTCCAAACTTCTAGCATTGATCTTTCCAACCTGTAGTATAATCAGCTCTAACCAAGTCTAGAACATTACACCAAAGGGATAGCGCATAGTATTCGCGCGCAAACAGTGTAATAATATTTTTCATAAAAACTATTCCTCACTAGGCATTGCCAATACGTATTTTGTTCCTGTTTTTATTCATATCTATTATTGATAAAGTACTATACTTTACAGATACTATATAAGCAGAAGTTCAATGTAATATAAAATAAACTTTTTTTATGTTGACTCAAGTATAAAACTTTTTTGATACTTGGAATGTTTGGGAAACATTCAAAAACATCACGCATGGGGCGAATTTACAAATCTTTGACTCAAAAAGTGCGAAGAAACCGCGAATAGACTATATTTGCATTCATTTTGCAACACCTGCAGTGACAAATTAATGAGGGACTGAAAAGGTAAATCACACGAGGGTTCTCTAGGGCAGTGATCGCCGATGCGGCGAGGAAACCGGACTGGCGAAGGTTCCAGCGATCCGGACGTGGACTAAACATCTGCGAGCACATTGCCACCACACAGGCACTGCGGAACTCATTACCAAACACCTTCCGTCGTTGCGACAGTAGGCATTCCAGACTCTCGCTTCAACTTTGCCTCAGCACGATTTCTTACGCTCATAATATTTATGCTTGTGCGGATGTCATGACCAGGTTCAGCAACATTACAGTAGCCATCGATTTATCTCCCCCCCCCCCCCCGACTACTTCTCTGGCTTGCATCATGTTGTTCCCACATTCTATTTCATTATAGGCTGTTCACAGTAAAGTGAGCACTTTGAAAGCTTGTACTTTTATAAGCACTTGTAATAATAGTAAGTAAATATTTTTTATTCTAGCCTTATATTTTAACTTCCGAGTGCAGTGGAATATAAATATTGCGTTTATTACGAACATTAGTATATTTATTCAAAAAAAGGTGGTTAAAGGATATAATGTGGCTGAAAGGAAAAGTAACTGGAGCCTCAAAAGAGCTCACTTTACCGTTAGCAGCCTATACTCACCTATAAGGTGTGCAATGTCTTTATAATAATAATTTTTCTCAACAATTTCAGCTACGACAATGGCGGATAAAGCGAGAAATATTTTTATTAAAATTGCAACAATTTTCCTAATGAACCAAATTCAAGACATACCGAACCTGCATTTTTTTTTTAGAATAAATTTACAATCAGAGCCGAAAAATAGCTTATAGATTATTATTGAAATGAATGTAAACATAAAAATAGTATGATCCTTTTCGTTATAAACGTCATTGGAATCATTTTATACTTATTTAACGATGTACGTTATTATTATCATAGCTGTGTGTTTTATTCAAGTGCGTAGTTGGCCAGCTGACATGCTTTAGAAGACTTTGAGACCAAACCAGACAGTTAACTTTCTGAATGCTCGAACTGGTATCCAACTGAAGTAGAAAGTAACGTTCACTTAAGCCGGATTTCCACCCGCCATCTTGGACTTGTAGATTTTTCGCCAAAGCTTCTATTTCAGAAGGTGTATTGAAATTTTCCGCACGACATATCCTAAATAACAGATTCCCAAACATTATCGAACTGCCACAGCTTGGCTTTATTGATTTTTAGCTGATAACTTTCGAGGCGAAAAGCGATATTATTTCTTGAGAACGATTACAAAGGCGACGATATCAAAAGTAAATACTAACCTCAGACAATTCATCAGGCAATGCTCCGTGCTCTGTCGTTCAAAAAAAAAAGTGGTACGAAACTGTATTTCCAGAGTATGGCAAAAATCCCACAAATCCAAGATGACGTGTGGGAATCCGCCTTAACTGGCTAACAAGTGAGTACAAGACCGAAATCTTCTAATGTCTCCAGTAATGCATCGTCTGATAATACATTGCTGTCGAGTAGTACGCATTATGTGTCTATCGTTGAAACAACTCTTCCGAAACGACAAGAAGTGGACACTAGAGATGATCGTCAGAGTATGTACGCAGTTTTGTGAGCAGGGTTCTTCTCTCCTAATTCTCGCGGCGATGGAGTGAGAGATAAGCTTTGGAAGTCCCGTTAACCGGCAGTTAAGAACCCGCGTCCCCACAGGCAGCTGACATATGACGCGCCTGCTAAATTAATCGCGGAAGTGGGGCGGACAACGTCTTCTGATAATGTTAATTGCGGGAAAAGGCGGCGAGAGGACAATTACGATGGGCGTCGATTTTCAAACTTCTCCTCTCCCACCTTCGCCTAATCTACGCGACACTGCAATACCAAGGTAGTCCGCCTCTCACTGCTCGCGGTACATGGCTAACCAAAATGCGATACTCATTTGTGAATACTGAAACGAATTCTTTTGATCTCTGTTTATAGGTGTAGAAATGAGTGAGCTTGAAAAACATTTAATTTTCTTATAATTTCACCGTCTCACTCGACCGACGCGCGAATAAAGTTGTGAGGTCCATGGCCCTGTAGTGGAAGAATACACAACGTGCAAGTAAGTAGATCTTAAGCAGGTCTTTCAAAAGTGTTCCGTTTTTCATGGGCAGCCTATAAGTAAGGATACAAAAGTGAGATAGCGTGATGGTTCCTTTACTGTGGGCGCACCCATCTGCTGATTGGCTGGGAGAGAGAGGCGCTGGAATGGGCCGTTAGTCTGATTGGCTACCGCGTGTTGCAAAAGAGTCCCTATTGCCTGTACCGCCGACAGTAACTAAGGTTTCGTTACGTTGCCGGCATTTGACGTCGTCCTGCTGGCGTGTAAGCTGGAATTCGCGGTGCAAGCGGCTGTTTGACCTCCCTATACTCACCTGTTCAGTGTTCACAGCATTCAACCTCACGCGGCCGTCAGCAGAACACTGTGGCGTACGCCCAAGTGTAGCCCTGACTATTCTTTGTCCTTGAAGACTGAGAACATAGCACTATAGTTTAATGAATTCTCAAACTTTTTTAAATTATCTTACAAGAACACTGGAGGCCATCAACAACAAATTTCATAATTGAAGAACAAATAGTGAAATCTTAAGTGACCACGATACGTTGTAAGTCATATTGAATAAATTAATTGTAAAACCTTTAACTCACTATTTCCCTGTTTACAACTATCCAATCAGGAACGTTTTCTCTAGAATACCGAATGCATCCTGTGTAGTCGGGAAAAATACGCTGACGACGACTGGAAATACAGTTGTCATTATTGTAATTACTTCCCCTGCATATCAACTATAATAACAGTAGAAACGGCGAAAATTTGCGCGTTTGTTTCTGGCGTAACGAAGTCTTATATGTGTGAACTACTTTCGCACGTGGATCAGAGTTTTATGTATCTTGGAGGGCGTGCCTGTCAAGCGCGCCACTCCCAGGAGGAAATCATGTGCAACAGACTTTGGAATGGAACTCTATTATCACAGTGTTATAACATGTTCACGGTAAAATTCGCAGTTTTGGAAGCCCTGCTTAAGGTCTACTTGTATGGAAGTTATGTATTCTTCCACCTTATGTAAAATTAACGTTGCCATGGGCCTCATCACTTTATTCATGCGTCGGTCAGGTGAAACTGGGAAATTATTATAAAAGTAAATATTTTGGAATTATGGTAATTTTTACACTCCGGTGCATTAAAAAGATAGAAAAAAAATTAAAGTTATCACAAATAAACACATGACACTTTTTATTAGAAGTTTAGATGTGGAACTTCTTTCCATCCAGCTTTACCAACTTGACTGGGCGCATGTCACTCAGTGCACACGTGCGGGCCTAGAGCAGTGACTTTTTTTTTCTAAGGTTGATTTCTGAAGTGCTCACTTTATCGTGAACAGCCTTTAACAAGTAAACTAACCACATTGGCCCGAGAACTGTGAGGATTATAAGTCTGTCTAAACTACAACTCACAGAACTAACAAATCGTCGAAGTCTACTGCCCACGAATACTGACCGTCGAGTGTTAAATATATTTTCTCTAGGTAGCGTTCCGCTATTCTAAATGATTGACTATAGGATCTAGACTGCACATTCGTTAGTCAAACGAAGACTCAAATGTAGAATGCATATGCTAAGTGCAACCGATTTGGATTACATGTTAGTAAAAAAAAAGTGCCTCCAATTTGCTGTGCATTTCCGTCGCGCGAATCTAACGTGCCAGATAACATCAGTTGATGTGCCCCGCATTAATACATGCGCACAACGAGGGAATATTTTTTCCCCCTTCCCAAATGAGGACTAATTTTTCTAACTAACCAATCACGCAAATTAACGCTTATTGTAACTGCGCCACATGTCATAAACGAAGCCTTATTTAGTAAACGACTGTAATTAGAGTAATTCGCCTAACGATGTAAGCCGCCTATTTTGCAAACGTGCTCTCGGCTCACTCACATACACACAAACAGAGAGAGAGAGAGACAGAGAGAGAGAGAAAGAGATATATATATACACACTTGAAAAATATGAGCAATTAAAGTAATAATTGAAAAAATATCAGTTACAATTAGATTATAATTGGTTATTAATATAACATTCTCAGTTCGCGAAGGGTGCCTGAGGATGTAGTTTGCTAAATTCAAATATGACGTTTTCCTGCTAGAGTTGTAAGCCAGTACACCTCAAGTGATTTGCCCAGTTAGTGACTGAAGTAAATCGTAGACACGTTACTAGTTACATTAAAAAGTTACGAATTCCATGTCCTAAATAGTTGAAAATATTGCGACTGAAAGAATCTGCGAATGTATATGCATTGGTAAAAGGCATTGGCCTGCAAAACTCGCGTTATTTTGCGACTACAGATTAAGTTACAAGATGCTGTTTGCTCGCAGGACTTACAATATGCCGTTAACTGATGACGTCTACGACATGTTTCAAGTACGTGAGTAACCAATAGTAGAGGCTCAACGGTTGACGAGACAGTCTTTAGTAAAGCAGTCAGTGAGCGAGTGCAGAGACTTGGGTGGCTCTTAACATCGAGGTCTTGAGAGCCAATGAGGGTGATTGACGGACCACAACCCTGAGATTATCTGAGAAGGAAGTTGAACTGACACTACGGGTTGGCAGCACCTCTACTGCCCTGTGACGTCACGGCCGCCAGCCTCTGGGCCGAGGTGGTCAACTCGTCGTCGACTCAGCGCAGGGAGATAAGAAATGCGTGGCGCTCGCCTCCACTGTGATAAACCTACCCCTGCGATGAAAGGCCGCAACACCTTCGAACCCCAGCAACCTATCGATACATGAACGTTTAAAAATTCCAACTATAAAAACACTATTACTAAACCGCAACATCAATTATTACAATAAACTACTTTCGCATTCAAATCCCGCCATTAAACGGCTAGGAGACTACGAACCCGATAAAAACAGAAGAATAAAAAGCCCTAAAGTGCTTCCCACATAATAACTAACATCTCCTAAACCCGTACACCCGGCCGAAATTCTCCGATCGGTCCGGGATAAAATCCAGTCAGTTTAACAAAACTACCTGGCGCTAGCATCGCGCACATCACTCCGCCTGCTGCTCTCACAGCGAACACACCTCTCTGTACTTTACTAGCTTTTCCTCAACGAGCTGACTGATTAAATACTTTATCCCTAATTATGTCCCCCAAGTTTTTAACATGTTTAATTACAAAACACATGCTAATTAAATAGCAGTGCTGCCTCCTCTCCTCGGAAGACAGAAGCCCCGCCCTCGACTGAGATACAGCCAATCAGAAAATTCCTTTAATATGAATCCCCGCCCACCGACAAATCCTTAAACCCATTGTCCCACACAAATAAAACCTTATATATCAACATTTAATAACAACATACACACTCTCACACACATACACCAAACATAGTTCCACCTAAAAAAAAAAATCGATTTACTAACGCCATAGCTAGAAGAAGACATTGCTTCCTCTGCCTCTTCCTGACATCTTGCTTAACTTCACGGGAATATTTTATAAATTAATAAAACCAACTTTTTAATAGATTTTATCTAACTTTTAAAGACCTACATTTTTAATTTTCCAAATTCCATGCCAGTAGGGAACGGAACTCCACCGCCTTTCCCCTTATTTTTGTAGGCAAAAATGAGGGGGGAAAATATTGGAACAACCGTGGCCCAGGGGCTATACTGGGTCACAAAACCACACTCCTGACATGCGAGCGCCGCGCGTGCCAGGTTAAAGTACCTATATTATGGGGGATCAGGGCGGGGTGGGTTAGCTGCCCCTAACCCTGATCCATTCAAATGACTACCGCTTGGGAAGACAAGGGCCTCGGTCTATACTTCCCCCGCGCTGAGAGGCTTAGCCTCAATGATGAAAAAAATGCGGTCTCACCAGACACGCTGGGCTCGCCGGCCGCATACGTCAGCAAGCAGTCCTTGCAGCGCGAGCATGGTCGTAATTTTGGCCCGTCATAGGCGCGACATGTTATTGCTGTGACGCTTCATGTGAAAAAGCGAGCATGGATCGAATTTAAGCGCGTCATAACTACGACGCGCCCGTCTTTCGTCTGGCGCCAAATATTGGCCGTCGTAACTAGTCTCCCGTGCGACAGACAAGATGGTTTGTGCGCGGGTTCGCGCCTCGTATATCTTAGGTTTGAGAGTTCATATCTCGGTGCGACGAAATTTTTTAAGTTATTTTATGTGATACATTATTGCTGTTTACAGTTTATGTTGTTGACAGAAAACGCTTATTTCTAGAATATATTTGTCTAAAAGCAATGATACAAACCAAAGCTAAATAAAAAAATCACAGGCAGCCGATTGCACTGTGCAATTACTTGCGTATTATTGATTTCATACAAAGAAATTCTAGAAATAAACATTTTCTGAGAATAACATAAATTATAAATAACAATAATGTATCACGTAAAATAACTAAAATAACGGCAATGCTAATTCTTACCCTAATTTTAATAAAACGTAAATAAGCTGATCACAGTGGCAAATTAAATATTGTATTTATAGAATGTAGGCAAACAATTACGTGAAATAAACATATTTACAGTAATTTACTATTTATATTGTGCAATTTACCGTAATTTAAAAAAAGTAAAAAAATTTTTTGAGAGGGACTAGGATTGAACTCTCACACCCTTCGACTTTGGACCGACACCTTACCATCCGCACTATCAAGCCAAGTTAAAATTTAAGGAGGAAAATTTGTAAATTATTATTTCACCATAAAATCGTGAAGATTAAATTGTTTACTCTTACTTTTGATTTTTGGTTTAAAGGGTGCCATTAGGATTGTTAAAACGAAGAGTATACGAGTGCACTCTCTTCACCACATTGTTTACAGCTTAAAATACAGCTTAAACCTTCAAACAGAGCACTGTGATGATTACATGAAAACGGAATGAAAGGCCGTGTGTTCATATTACCTCGTAAAATGGCGTTTTGAAAGAGTATACACATTTTACAAAGTATTTTGTATTGGTTATACTAGTTTACTCGTTGTCATTTTACTTGATACACGTTTACCGGCGTCCATTTTATTTTGAAAATCATTAGAGACGGAACAAGTTGCTAGAGACACAGACTGAAGTGACTGTTGTATGAGTCAGATACATTTGACTGACTGAAACAGTGAAATTCTCACTGATTAAGATTTACAGTGTAAATACAATACATACTTGCACTGTGGACATTGCTTAAAATCTGTTGCGCTGGAGAAAAAAACTAAACTACAACACAACAACGTTATCGATTTCATTTTCATATTTCTGGCGGGCGTTTTCTATTGGCTGACAATTGCCGACAGATTAGCCATCTTAAAAAAACAACACGTCTCTTGTGCAGTTTCAATACCATCTATATATTTACACTTTCGAGCAGTCATAATCACGACGCCTTAGTTAACGACTGGAGAGTTATGAGAACACGATCCGTGCTCGCATTTTTGTGCTGCCGTCGCCATGTTGCCTTCGTCCGTATGACACGTCATAACTGTGACTGTGTCATGTAAAATAACCATGCTCCCGCTGCTGGGTCTGACCAAGACATCTCTCCTCTCCTAAAGCCTGCAACGGCTCCAAACCTCTCCAGCAGCTTGAAAAGGCTGCAACCTCCAACAGCTTCAAGAAGGCTCTTCCTACCCCTGAAGACTCCAGTGACATACCCTGCTACCCCTTTTAACCCAGTCAGATTCCTTGACTCCGCAGTAGCAGGTCGTCGCGACGTTTTCTCTTCTGGATAAATGCCCCTTTGAGAAGAGACGCTTTAAAGAGCGTAAACTTACGTATATTAATGTACAATTTTCAATCAGAATAAAATTGCTTTATTCTCTTACCAGGCTCACCTTCGCCTGAAATAATTTACGCCATTAAATTAATTTTTAGCTAACCTTTTAATGCAATCAGGATTTCCCACTTTCCAAAAATCGTAATAATAAATATTACGTAAAACCGAAATCGTTGACTACCATTGTATTAATATTAGTTCCTTGCTCAATTATTTTTATTAATATTTTGTCAGTGAAACTTGCCGCGGTGGCTGAGTGTGGAGCATCGCCGGAATGAGGGGGCGGGGGAGACGGGAGATCCCCGGGAAAACCCTCCCACCAACCGCATCGTCCGGCATGATTCCCACATTCAAAAATCCGGAGTGACCCGGCCGGGGATTGAACACAGATCGCCTTGGTGGGAGGCGAGCAGACTAACCGCTTTCCAGCAGCCAACTGATCTACAAACTGTGTTCATGTAAATACGGACAGTGAAGTATAGCGAGCACCAAATAATAGCGCGATTTTTACAGATTTCTAGTAATTAGAAGACACTTGAAAAATTCACGGTTCCATTTTATCACCAAGCTAGAAATCACAAACTCACCTCAATCACCCTCATCGGCTCTCAAGATGTCGATGTTAAGAGCCGTCCAAATCTCTTCACTGACAAACTCGTATGTTCCTGTTATTTTTGCAATTGGTCCACGCTCTATTTGAGATCTCCTGTTGAATCCTAAACCAATAATGCAGCAAACGGCAGTCTGAATTATCGCATTCCGTTGTGACAGCGATCACCCAATGAGATCGGGTATAGCCCAAAGGATACTGAACTGGAAAATTCTTCATGTCTCTAGTAATATCAAGATTAGCTATCTAAGATTTTATTACTAAAAGTTTTCTAGCAAACTTCATTAACTCTAATGAAGTTTTTTTAAACCTACAGTGTAGTATGTAAGTAATGCTACATACATAAACTGTTAGCTTGAGGAATTATTCGAGTCATGCAATCTTTAGATCCTTCAAGGTGTACCAGGGAAACTGTACTCCAGTTAAAAATAATAAAAAGTAAATAATATTAAATATCGTCTTTTCCACTGGAAATTAAGCTAGTAAATTAAATTCCATAAAAATAATTTAGCTAATCAACTTCAGGTAAAAATGAGAAAATCCACAGTTAGTAAAAAAAAAAAAAATTAGATATAATAATTGAAGTATGGCTTACGTCTATTTGTATCGGGGTAAAACATCTGACCTGCTAGTCTGGTAATGTCCCCTTATTCGTTAAATCGTTAGTTATGTTCTGGTAATCTTTAATTTGTCTTTAATGTTTGGCACTAAAAAACCAAGTGCTGAATGTTAGTTAGCATAAAGACCTCTTCCGACTATGACATAAATAATGGGTAGAGACCGTAAAGATTCGTGGCTTTAGTGATTTTTAGGATATATTTAACAGTAGGTTTGGTAATCAGACAGATATCAACTATTTGTCGACTACTTGTTACCTCATTGGGAGACTATGATTAGCTTGAATTTTGTTGTGCGTTTATAATTGCTACAGTCTCTTCAAAAATGTCTCAAATAAGTTTCCAACCAATTGCGGGAGTAACGTCAATGTAAGAATTGTCCAGGTAGACCTATGGTTCATCCTCAAAAGAAACCGGGAATTTCTTAAGTCTCCTTAGCAGGCCAATCACAGACGCTGAAGATGTGTACAGTCATTTGAAGTCTAGAAAATGAGCCTAAACTAACATCCTAGACACAAGATTGCCTTTGTGAAACTTCGGGAACAGGCCTATTATAATCAGGTATACCTGATAGGTTAATCCATATTCTGGAAGACTTCCCTGAAATCCAGCTGGCGTCGAGAGGAAAAACGGTTTTGCCACTATAGGCTGCACAAATTTATTTGAGGCAGAAATACATATTTTAGTCGTGATTTTAAGATCATCACTACATTGATTAGAAAAAAAATTTTTTTTTGTAACTAACACCAAACATTTCTATTTATAGAATAAAATTTTTACTTTGTATTTGTTACTTAATAAATTATATTTTGAGTTTTTTTCCCCAGTTTAGATTTATTTCCTCTGGGGTGTAGGGAAGGAGTGTTGGATGTCCCGCATGCTTTTCTTCGGTCCATAGGCTGATTATTTACGCTTACACGGCAGTGACACGAGGGCCGTTCTATATATATACACTACAGACTCTAGTAGTTTTATATTGAGTTTTCCTTGCTTAAGTTCTCGTAGAACGCTGAAAGTTATGCTGGACCATAGATTTCGAATATATAAAAATTCACAGTAACTACGAACTTGCCAAACATAAGTGTCTGTCAGATGTAGTAGCCAGTTTGAGTTATTAAAAGCTCACGAAACTACAGATCGTATAATAGTAGACACTACCATTTCGCGGTATGTTGAATCAACAAGCTAGAATCCACAGTCGTGCAACTACGATAGAAATGGACTTTTCTCATATGAGTCCTTCCGTCACAGAGTCGATAAATACACGGCGACGGAATCTCGATTTCATATATATATATATATATATATATATATATATATATATATATATATATATATATATATAGGCGTTCCCGTTCTATGATCGGCTGCACGGGACTATGGGAGCGAGTCTTGTGTCAGACTGGCTACCGTGGGCGCTGCGAAAGGCTGCATTCTATTGGCCAGACTGCCGGCTGACAGGCAGATTATCAGGCGCTGATTGGTGAACGGCGTTCTCACGTGCTGATAGTCAGTGACGCCATCTTTTTGGCGTGTGCGGCTGGAGCTCGCGGAATAAGAGGTTGTTCCCCCTCTTTCTTCCAAAGTACTTTGTGATTCGTCCACTCTTACACTGTACTTTTCTTTGAACTTTTACAAGAAAAATCCTTGGAAACCCAGCTGCCAAGAAAATCCTTTGTATAACTACAAACAGTTTTCTTGCAAAATCTGCTAAACATATATTTGTAATATCACAAATGATACGCTTATTTACTATATTGATAAGTAGACATAATTTTATTTCTTCTTCAAAACAATTGTGAGGAATAAATAACAGTGGATGAGGAAATATTATTTCAAAATATATTTCACGGAAAAAAGATACAGCTTGTCAGCACGGGGACTAGAATCTATTCCCCTTGCATTATTAGTCTACAACCTTAACTACATAACCAACTTGACTTACGAGGTTAACGATGTAGTAGTAAATACTTAAAAACAATATTAGTGAAGTAATTCGGTAAAGGAGATTGAAGAATGCATTTTTTTTTTCATTTTAAGAGATTTGTGTCGATATGAAACATTAACAGTTAATAAGTAATGGCATCACGTGTTTTTAAAATTATCGTTCATTTATGAGAATTTAAGCTGTTTTAAGTGTTTCACGTAATTGGAACTTGCAGTACATTTCTTCTTGCACGCAACTGCACTTTCCATAACCCTTAGTTTTTTCACTGCGTTTGTGAGAGTGTCCGACATTTTGCTTGAGATCGTGGATTCGGGTCAGTAAAGTACAAATATTTCTTGAGGTCTATTACAAATACAGATCTTGTAGTTTTACAAACAAGTAATTTTACAAGAGACATTTTTGTACTGTTACAAACATTCGTAAAATTACAAACACTCTCTGAGGAAAATAATTTTTTTTTTACAGTGTACCATATCAGTCTCCTGTACTTGGCATGAGTGGAACTTGATCACTCAAACTCGATTGGCACATAGCCTTTTGGGGCGCGTCCGTTTAACATTTGCCCAACCACGTAAGTTAGGCATACAGCAGTTTAATGTTTTGCCTGGTAAGAAAAAGTGAACTCGCAAGGTTGGGTTTACACTTTATGATGAAATATAAAAATTAGGAATAACGCCGAGTACGTAAATATTTGAGATACGGGAAACTAGGTTGCATAATATACGCTAACGCGTGTGTCTATATATATATATATAATTGTCTCTTGCATTGCGATCTTTATTAAAAACCAACTTAATTGCATTCTTCAGCTTGGCTGGATCTGAATCCAAAACTAAATTTCAATGTTGGAACATTAAAATTAATTAATAATTCCGCACACATTTGATTCCATACGAAATTTGGTCTTAAACTAAATTTTAATTTGACTGCATAAACAACATTTTTGTTCTTATAAATTCAGGGACGAGTTATCGTAAGCCCTGGTGCAGTTACACATCGTTTCACCAAGGAGTACTTTGGACAATAGAGGTGAAATAGACTCTTATTTCCCAAACTCCAGGGGACCACGGTATCTGAGCGGTTAGACTGCTTGTCTCCCACCAAGACGAACCGGGTTCAATCTCTGGCCAGGTCACTCCCGGATTTTCGCATGTGGGAATCGTGCCGGACCATTCCGGTGGGCAGGTTTTATCGGGGATATCCCGTTTCCCCCGCCCATTCCTTGCGACACTGCTCCATACTCACCTCCATCACACTCATCAAATGCTAGACCTCGCCGTTAAGAGCCGCCCAAATCTCGTCAATCACTCTTCGCGAATTCCAGTAACACACGCCAGCAAAATGGTGTCGCTAACCAGCAACAATTCTGAACACTGTTTACCAATCAGCTCCCCATACCCTACTTGTCAACCGGCAGCATAGTCAATAGGTTACCTTTCGCAGCACGCATGTTAGCCAGACACAAAACACGTTTCCAAAACCCCTCGTAGCCCATCAGAAAATTTGTACGCCCACATAAAAGGAAGTCACGTAATTTCGTTTTTGTTGTTGTTACCGCCTTGCCTTCTGACAGACAAGGTGGCACAGTGATAAGGAATTACTTTATCTGGTAGGAGCGTATACTCAATGAGCAACTAGGTTTTATATCAAGAGATTTAGTGTGTCCAATTTACTCTACAAGCTGTTCGTATTTATAGTCTGAATTTCACTATAATGATCTCAATGTCTTACAAGTTATGCAGCTCCAACATTTACTTCTTTTAAGTTATCTGAATTAGTAATTGCCTCTAACCACTGCGCCCCTTCCCACACTCACGATGGTGTTGCACTCACCACTGATTGAAAGTCTAGAAGGACGGTTCTCGTACGAGGGCTCACTCTGATGACACCCTCGCCAGCTCCTGGAGTTGCTGGCTCCAACAGTCGGATGACGCAAGAAGACCCCGACCTCGCGAGTGCGCGCCTTATATTTGCGCTGCTGGCCTAGATTCCCCTCGGCGGCTCTGTTTGTGTTCAGGTTGTCCTGTGCCTCTCTTAACACTGCTGCTCGGGTACCATCCCTGCTGCCTCCACACTAGGACGCCATAACATCATCCTCTCTGTCGAAAAGGCGGCTGTCCTCAGCCATCGCTGAGAGGGTTCATCGATGTAGGAGGAGGCATGGGTAAGTAAGAGTCGCCGACTCTGGAATTCGAGTGGCTGGTGGAGCGAGGCAGTTTAATAACCTGGAAAGCCCATTCTTCCACATGTTTGCAGGTGTCGTGCAGTTATGATGCGGTGGCATAGTTAAGTGTTCATTAGGGTGTCCTTGTGCACTTATTCACTTATTGTCCGACCTTAGAGTGTGAAATGGTGCCTTAGAATTTGTGTACAATATCATTTCGAGGCAAATTTTAATGAAATTACAATAGCACTGCCATTGTATTGAAATGTTCGACTAATTGCCATTCTGTTCAATAAATTTAGTTTTGTCTGTACAATAGTTCCCTTATACTAATATAGTTAACGCAATAAAATACAAGAATATGTTTACAGCAATTATAACATATCAACTGATTTGTACTCTATGATTTAGTCTTTTTAATTTATGTACATCCATTACCTTTTTTCTTGGCACTCAATTCATAACAGTATGTGGCATAATTACAATTAACAAAAATTTAAGAGATAATGTTTTCCTTTACAAATGAAGAGTTTCATTTCTACGAATATAATTACAAAAGATAGACATTTTAAAGATATTTATATATTATACAATTCCACATTGGTGGAAATTTATAATCTAAACTATCAATCATTTGCTGTTGCAATTTACAAGTTGAACTTATCAAAAATATTTACTCATGATTTCGTTTAATACAAGAAGGTCAATTCCATAGCTTATCATTTATTACAATATCTAAAAAATAAAATAATGTATGATTGAATGCAAACGTGATAAAAAATACAAAATATATTACATTCTCAGCCCTTGGCAGGCACTTCATAGACTTTCATATTAGTTGCAATTTGAAAATATAAAGTATGTAAATAATTTGATTACCAATATTAAAATAGTCACTGGCACAATTTTAGAGCATATGTATGACTTTTAGTACCTGTACTATAGCAGACTAAAAAAAATATTTTATTTTACAAAACATGTGCCACGATTTTAAGTTGTATTGCCCATACCTTAATATGTTACGATATACAATTTTGTAGGATTACCATATAGCACATTATATCTAGGGCATGAATGATACCAGACATATCTAATTCACTTGCAATAATGTTTGTTATGTTGTATCTGTAATATAGTAGCTATCATTTACAATTAAAATCAATTTTTAGAACATTCTGTATATACACTGCCTCGTATTGTAACAGGGATAGAGAAAGATGATAGGTGCTATTTTCCCCCATAACAATATTATAGATACCGATCTTAAGTGATAAGAACTTACAGGTAATACATGCACATTTTGTTATGATAGTCCGCATAATTCCCTGTTACATAATACGAAGTTAATAACACTAGTTGGTGACTTATTTTTGGTGTAATACAATATTTGGTTTACCCTTATAGTTAGTAAACATTAACCACTGTTTCACTTGTTCATTAAGTCAAATGATTAATAACAAAAATGATGGTTTCATAAAAGATTAATTCTATTACTTGACCTCTTAATAAGTTTGTTTGTAATTGCATGTTGGCTGTAATATACGGTGATGCAATTGTCATATGACTATTTTATTATAAAATAGAATGACTGATATCCTGGTTTTTTAATTATATTTTAATGTTATTCACATTCTAGAGTCTTAGGTACCAGTAGCTGCTGCTATCTCGTGGCGAAAGTTCGAATGAGAGCCATTATGTCCAAAAGATGTAGTCATCACTTTATTGTCGCGACGCCATTATGCAGCTTGTGAGCGGCCGAAAGCCTTGCGATCCGCGTGTTTGCATCGCGATTATTGCAGTAACGTTTGTATAGTACTTATCTAAATTGGCTACCACCTTATTGTTATACTAGCATGTGATTTCAGTTGTGTGTGCACTTGCCGGCAGGCGTGGATTCTTTCTGGACGCTGGTTCCTGGAAGGTGGATTATCCTGAACAGTTACTGGAAAGACGTAGGGCTGTTTAATTAATTATTATCAAAAACAATTTGAAAACAAGTAATTCTATTTAGCCCCTGCTTATTACCAATAGATGTCGGACGAGTTATAATGAATTTTTTTACTATATTACATAACAGAATTAATTTGCGGAAGGACCATATTCTTCTTTTCTCTTCCATCCTAGAACAGCTTTCTCCTTCTGTTCTGAAATATAAAAAACACCCAGTTAATATCCATAAGTTATTTAATGTGTGCAATTCTTATATTTCATGTGCTTACTGTTTCACATTTAAAATTGCGGGCCCTGCCTAACATTATTTGTATGATAGAGGGGCCGATAATTTTTGTCACTAAGTAGGGCCCTTTTTATTTACATGCTAGTTAACGATGGCATGATTTATTACAGACCTATACCCAATCCCCTTCTTTAAGGCAGTTGGGGAGATGTGATCTATCAAATTGTTGCTTATGCTTTTGTTGAGTGTGGATTACGTTAAATTTTACCTGTTCTCTGTCCTTTAACACATTATCACATCAATCCTGACCCCTTTGGGAACATTTGTTTACTAGAACATGTGACATTTGCATGGCTTCTACTTCATGCGTTAAATAAAATGGTGTGGATTTTTTACTTGCATTTGTAGTTGTGTTGTAATTAAAAACTATAAATTCTAAATACTCGTCCCAACTCACGTAAGTTGTTGCCCTAACACCTTACTCATTGATTCTATCAGACCTTTGCAGGCCAGGTTATACAAGGTGGTCTGATGATTCTTAATTTGTAATTTCATTAGTAATGCTGTGATAAGTTCATCGTTAAAGGACGTGCCTCTATCTGTTAATATTTGTTGAGGACATCCATATCTCAATATGACATCTTTAATAAAGTTCGCACAAGTCTCCACATTAAATGATTTGACAGCTTGCACAACAACAAACCTACTGAAAAATTCTGCACATTACTAGAATATAGCAATTCCCCTTCGGGATTTTTGTAATGGGCCTTTAGCTTCTAATGCCCATGCCTTTAATAGTGAGAGTTGCTCAATTGGTTGTAGCTGACCTATAGGCTTTTGATGGATGGGACAATTTTTATATAATTCAATTACTTACATATTTATTCATAGTGTCCTAACAGTTTGCTTGTTTAATTTTTTTGAAGTATTTAAAAAACTTCGAAATGACTGCCACCCAGTAAGGAATCACGATGCTCTGCTCTAACTTCATTTGTATAGTATTTTGGTATAAGAGTGAGTTTATTTTCTTCTTAAGGAGTGTGAATTTTTAGATAAATTTCTCCATTCATCCCTATACAATAGCTTTTGGCTAGTTTGCTATACATTAGTTCCAGTTTATGTAGTTGTGTTAATGCAATTTTTAATTTTTGAACATGTGCATCTTGCTCATATTTGCCTGAGAAAGGTGAATTGTGTGTATTTTGTTATACATGACACATTAATAACTCTTGATCTTTTTCTATTTTAATATATTTATGATTATGATTATATACAGGTAGATAGTGTGATACTTCATTTGCTTCAGTTATTAAAATCTGTCATCTTAAAACAGGATCTATACTAGTGAATTTAATTTTATTGGGCTTTCCTTCTATAAATTCTGTTGCAAATTGGAATGCTTCCGCAAGAATATTAGCAAGTGGGTGGGGTGGGAAGGGGTTAAGTTTCTGAGATTATTATGGTTTTGTTTATATTTGACTTGTCACTACTATGTGATGCATTTTCCCCAAAACATTTTCAAATTCTTGCTAATTTTTAAAATATATTTTGCAATGGTATGTTGCAGTTAAGTCTCTTTTTCGGGATTTTGGTATATACTTTCAGTGAGAGCCTTAAACATACTTTTGCAATTTCTCATTTAAATTTTAATTTTATAATCAATATTATTGACTTTGATATGTTGTAGATGTGATAATCCTACTTTTGGAATCCTACTCATCACATTTGATAAAATGTTTAAATTTCCTTTAAATTTCTCCCCTGAAAGTCATATTTTACCAATGTGATTGCTGTTTTTTTTTGTCCTAAGATTATGTTCTGCCACGCTTTTGAAATATCTAAGGCTAGCATGGTCTACTTCAATGGCGAATTTCCTACCAAATAGGAAGTATCTAAAATAATTGCAAAAATATTTGATTGCACCTAGCTCTCATTTGTGGTTGGCCATTTTGTTTTATTGAGAGATAACTATTTTGACACGAATGCAATAATATGCCTCTGTTTGCCATTATCATCTTGTTACATTAACACTGCCCCAATTGCTGTTTGCAATGCATCACATGCCAGTATTTTTGCTTTACTTTCATCAAAGTATTGTAAAATGGGTGCATTTTGTATAGCATATTTTAATTATAAATTGCTTTGTGTTTGCGTTATTCCCATTTGTTCTCTGTAGTAGTTATTATGAGTTATACTAGTGGTTCTGCCTTGGTAGCATAATTTGGTAGTACCTTCATAAATACGATGTAATAGCTAAGAAGGTTCTTTACTGTTTTTATTTCCCTGTGGTGCAATTTTTTGAATGGTTTTAATTGTATCTGGGTTACTACTAATACCATCTGGTGTTATATAATGACCTAGAATTTTATTTCCTGTTGAGCAAAAGAACATTTCTTTGTATTTATTTTTACATTAAATTCCTTCAATCTATTAAGGATCTTGCGTATATTGAATATATGTTCCCTGAAGTTGTCTCCTAAAATAAAATTTCATCAATATATGCTATAGCTGTATTCCATCTAAGGGTTCCTAGCAGTTTATCAATGGATTGTTGAACGTACTGTGGGGATGTGCTTAACCCCACAGACATTCATTTGTACTGATAAAGTCCTATTCCTTCTATTGTGAAAGCAAGTTTATGCCTATCCTATTTTCTGACTGAGATAGCATAAAATCCCGAAAATAAATCTAATGAAGTGGTATATTTTGTGTTTTTCAGTGTATTCAATATATCTTCTGTTCTCGGCAATGTGTATGGTACTTTTCTTTACATTGGTTTAAGTGACAGATATCTGTAAGGAACATCATTCCTCCTTTAAAAGTCACCCTTCCTGATATTCGTATAAATTTCTATTTCTTGTTCCTATTACTTTCCTTTCTATATCCACTTCCATTGTATCAAGTCTGTTAATACAGTGTTGTATAATATCAGCATGCTAATTTTCTACAATGGATGAGTGTAGTGGTACCTGTAGTATTTGATGTGAATCATTATACATTATATAAACATCATGTTGTAAGGAAAGATATGATATCATAAACTTTAATGAATTAAACTACTAATATTACATCAATTTCCTAATTTTTTATGGTTAAAACATCTTGTTCCGAGCAATGCAGCTGTGACTGAATCCTGGATCCAATAATGCATACTATTCTTTCCCTCGAGTTTTTACTAAAACCCTTGTGTAGTTGTTTTGACGTATGCGTGTTTGTAGCCCTGCTGACGTGACCTTGCAACTATCTGGTTGCCAGCCTGGAACTTTTGCCAACTCAGGTTTGCCGCTGTCTGTGTTGTCTCGTCATCGTCGGGCAGTTCCGTGTGTGTGTTGTGTGTTACTTTGGGACAATGGATCGCGGGTTCTGTGTTGACAAACATCTTTCGTGGTTAGTAAACAAATCACACTGCTCACTGTGATGACCAGAATATAAGCAAAGTTCACACATTTGTTGTGCCTGGCTTTGCATCCCGATAAATTTCCGTGTTGACATTTTGTTCGGAATGCTGCTACACTTTGCTGCCTCGGAATTCTTTCTTAACAAGGTCGTTTCCTCACCCCTGCTCTGTTTCTTGATTACTGCGACCACTTGTTTTCCTATCGTTACGTCTGAACATGTTTTGCCGCACTTATTTGCTTTGATTTTGCAATGTGACTCTTGATTTTTCAGTATTATCTCACTTACTGAAATGAAATTGCGACCTGACCTCGCTTTCATCTATAACCTCATTGCATTTTTAAATAGTGTTTGTGCCGTTTTTTGTAGAAAAACATATAATATCTGGTTGCGAATTTTGTGATGCAATTTCTGCATACATTTTGTTTTCTATGATCCTATTTGATATGTTCTTATCCTTACTAATGTTGTGTTTTTCTGCAATATTTTTACTTTCACTATTATTAAGATATGTATTCCTTGTTATCTCCCCTATTTACAGTCATATTATTGTGTATGACTACATGAACTGGGGTAATTCGCTGAATGCTCTTATTGTTTTTGTAGTTATTTACATTTTTACTGTTGTCCTGACTGCGTTTGTTACTGTAGCCTGATCTGCTTTACGAGGTATCTTTAGAGTTTCTCACATCTTGTTTTACTGAGTTTTGAAACTGCCTTCTCTGTTGAAAATTAGCATTTTCTTTTGAATATTTACTTCAGGCTGTGTGTTGTGAAATGCATTATATCTGCCTGATGCGTAACTGTTCTTATAGTGTGTTTGACTTATTTGACTGATATTTGGGCCTGTAGTTATCTTCTTGTGCTTATACTGTTAATTTTGCAGTTTCCTCTTTTAATTGTATTATCTCCTGGTGGAGTTTTTCTGTATCAGCTCTATTTGAATTCATGCCGATAGTCTAACTGTAACTCTTTAAAACTAACTCAACTCTTTTAAGGTTACTGAGTAGCTGTTCAAATGTGTCATTCTGAAGCCCTATAATCTTATCGGCAATTGCTGGTAACTGCAATTCCAAAATTATTTTAACTAATTCTGAATCTGGCAAGTAGGGATTATATTTGATTGTGCAGTACAACAAACCCTCAATGTGTGTGTGGCAACTCTCTCCTACTTTCTGCTTTTTAGTGTAAAATGCAGCTACCTATATTTATTTGTTACATCTATGAGTAGAAATGTTTTTCGTAACCTGCTTGAAATGTCTTCGCAAGTAATTTTACATAGTAATGAGTCATGTAATGCAATCTCATACGTTCGTTTTGCTGTTACAGCCAAATATAATTTTAACATATTGTATTTTCTAATTCATTCCAGTTGTTTATGTCACTAACTGTGACATAATGATCTAAAAATTCTTTCATATCCTGTACAGTTTCACCTGCAAAAATAGGGGTTTATTTCTGATTGCTGTGCGACTTTTTTTTACCGACTGTGCGGTAGACATTGTGTCATTTTCAGTGTATATATTTTCTACCTCGAAATTTGCGTAGCTGTGATAAGACATTTGATCAATTTCGTAGGTGGGAAGTGACGAAACTGTTTGTGTCGTCCACTAACATACTTGTAGTGTCATTTTGTGTTCCGTCAAGTACTACTGACTGCACGTCTTTGTCCCTGCGTTCTACAGCAAGCCTAACATCGCATACATCTATCGTAACTCATTTATACCTTTTTTGACAGTAGATAAAACAGACTTATTTTTGCAACTCGTCAAGTACTATAATACCCATAGGCCTGATGAGTTTACAGAAATATTTAACGTAAAATGCACATGTTGCTGTTTGAAAAATGAATGCATTTAATACCACACCACACTTTACTATGACACTATAGCAGGAAATGTTCTTCTTGGAACTCATAACATTTCTTTTGACATGATTACTGGATTATTACTTAAAAGCTAGATGATTTTCGAAACTTTTCGCTGTCTAATGTTACCTAAATTTGGCAATTTATATGTCTGGTCTAGTCACCGGCACATTATATAAGCAAAATCATATCCTATTGTCGGGCATGCACTATCATTTATTGACAAGTCGTTACTGAATTTAAGCACTGCACAGCATACCATTCAATTGTTAGTGCCCCCACTTCCATGCATTATAACACAACATGCAAAGCGTACTATTAAGCAAGGTGGTAGACAGTTCTCTTGCTACTAAATGTTGGAAACGAGATGTGCTCTTGCTCGTGTGTCCGCGCCTTGTATTTGCGCTGCTGGCCTAGATTCTTTCGGCGTCTCTGTTTGCTTCCAGGTTGTCCCGTGCCTCACATAACACTACTGCTCGGGTGCCATCCCTGCGGCCTACGCACTGGGACGCCCTTACGCTGTGTATTTACCTATTCCACATCAAAATTACGTTTTGTTCATAGCTGTCGCAACTTAAGTCTGTAGCTGTTCGCGTTACGGTACGAAACTTGGCGCCACAGTCCTTTGGTCACATGAAAAGAGCTCACTTGTTCATGGGCTACTGCTACAGTGACAACTCATTCTCGACCACTTGTCATATAATCAAGTTTCCCAAATGTTAAATGTTTGCTGTCGGTTCAGAGTGTTGCAGGGCGTATGGAAGATGCGGATGTTCATTGACACAAGATAAACTAATGTATACTTACTTAACGACTAGCTTAACCTCAACTTACAATGATAAATGACAGAGTCTCTGGTCATAACTTTACCCGAGGTAGGACTTATTATTATAACTCGTGTTTAAGCGACTCTGTGACATCATACAGAAGCGCACCTCAGTTGCTCGGCTCACGACATAGGTAATAGTTTTCTCACTAGGTTTTTCAGCTCCGTTTGAAACGAATTTGATGTAAATCCTTTATTGGTACATTCAAAATCCCTAACTTCCATACTTACAGTTTTTTATTCGGTTATTAGCCTAGCCTCTGCATAAAAGGATTAAACCGTAAATTTAACATGTGTGTGTATATATATATATATATATGTATATGTGTGTGTGTGTGTGTGTGTGTGTGTGTGTGTGTGTGAGCATTTAATTTTTTTTTGTGTTCTCGCTATAAGTGTTTGGAAATCACGGTCTGAATCTAGAATTCACCTCCTCAAGGTGGGTAGTAATAATCCCATCTTCCCTCACGAAAATGAACTAACAGCTACAATTTAGATTGTCGCCTAAGGTATACTGCCTACACTACGGTTCGCATTTGAACTCCACACTAAGCGTTTAAAATATAATATAATTATTTTTACATCATATTTCGAAAGCGCCAATTACTAGTTTAGTGCCCGTTGCTGGTATATTTGTCGTAATCCCAGCTTACACAGGTGAACCAGTGAGAGTTGTCTGTTTTTGGATGATGACTCAGCTACAAAACTTCGGTGTGCCAGCAACGGCCGTAAAGTCCACTGATTATAGTGGTGCAGGTTTCACCTAACCAACAACAAAGGCTCTAATGTTTCCGCAGAATGTTGAATAAAATCCAATATATTGGCGCTGCCACGTCATAAGAGTGAAAGTACTCCAGTGGTACGTACCTGGAGTAAATATGAAAAACCCGCAGTGAATTCGTTACGAGTGGTAAGTTCGCGAGATGAGAAGCGCGAGTCAGTCACGCTAAGCAAATGACCGGGCACCGAACCCCCCCCCCCCCTTCCCCATCCCCTTGCGAGCACGGATCAAGGGGGTTAGCTGGCGGATGTGGGGGGGGGGGGCGCAAGTGGGAGGGGTTAAACGGAAACTGTTCCGCCGACAAAACATTCGCTCGCGCCTACTTGACGCATCGCACGCAACAGAGAAGGAAAAGGGAGCGTAAAAAAATAACACCGACCAGATAAAAAGTAAGGGCTAGCAATGGGTTAGGACAAGGGCGATCAGAAAAGGTGGGGTTGCAGGGGAGAGATTGAATGGTAAAAATGCGAACACACGCGAGTCAGAAGCGAATGGAAGGGAATGGCAGCAGGGGGAAAAAAACGAACAAATAATAAATATAAAGTATTGTTTTTCCATTCAGCATAACGCAATAACGGCCATTACTGCGCACCCATTACCAGGGCGCCCTCCCTCATAATATTGATAACGTCGAACATTTTATATTGGACATTTATCGCTGGGCGAGCTCCAAAAAATGTTCCTGCTCTAGTTATGTCCATATTTTATATTTTTTCCACTCCTGATAATTTTTTTGCGCCTTCTGTTTTTTTTATTATATACGATACGTCGCTCCCTCCCCGACCCCTTGGAGTTGGTCGCTGTACGTGTTTTTTTTTCCATATCTCATTTCCCAGGCTTTTTTAATAGCCCGCTAACTCATCATTCACCATCGAACCCGTAATATAAAGGCTCAAATACTGTAATGTTCATTACGAGGCCTCTATTACAACTGGAATACCTCCCCCCAGCCCGCCTCCCAAATATAGATAAAACACACACATATACTGGGAGTCGTGGGGTAGGTGCATGTGTGCACGAGGAGCCGTGCGAGGGGTGGAAAGTAACATTATCGGGGGTTATTTTGCTAGCGAGTGTCCCGCCCTCCCACCTCTGCCGCCACGACTGCCGACGGTTGGCAACTGAGCGTCACCTATCACACACCCCTGTGCTCGCCCCGCCATTCGAGCGGGGGGAGCCCACCCCGCGAAAACAAACGATATTGCTATCTTGCGCCTGTCGTTCGTGTTTTGTTCGCGGCCGGCGGGAGAGAGCGCGCGCACATACACGCACACGCACGATCTACCCATTCCGTTTCGCTCGCCGACCGATCGCCGTAAGTCTCTTTCGGCGCCTAACGCTAACGGCAACAGAACGGCTCAACATACAGATGTGCAGATACTGCAAAAGTATCTAGCGAGCTTAAGGTCCCTAGACTTCATCAAAACCGTCCTTGTATAGCCCAGCAGATTTCGTTTGTTCAGTGAGTTCTGTCTTTGTAAGACTGAATTTTGCAATTTAATAATTTTCACTGTAGTAGGTCTTTTTTAAAGGGGTCTTTGCCGACGTATTAGGCCTCCAGGTGTTTCAAAACATACCTAGTCCAAATATAATCTAACAATAATGTAACAATACATACATTTTATCTCGCCATCGCGTGAGCTCGCAATAGTTCCAGTCTCTAGTAAACACAAAGATGTATAGCTTATATTGAAGCTGACGAAGGATATTTGGAGCAGTTTTTACAAAAGTATTGGTGTTTGAATTGTAACTGAATATTGTATTACTGAAAGTATAAAATGTAATAACTAAGGTTCGGGTCGCTGCTATGCAACGTTATGTAGATAACTTAGGATATTGATAAAGTAATAGTTTCCGGGCAAGTAGCTATTTATGTCTTATAAGCAGAGACCTGAAGAATTCGCGGATTCATTTTGGGACAAGCTAGAACTCAAAACATGTGTGTTTATATACCATAAGCCATTGGTCCACATGGTGTTTGGCACCTCCTGGAGAAGGCTGGTCCAATCGTCGCCTTACACTGTGACAGCAGACAACCAATGCACAGTTGACATCGGGAAATTTGTATGTAAAATTATAGTGTCTAGCTTGCAGGTCATTGAACTCACAAATATTTCAGGCCTCTACTTATAAGCCCCTCTGTAAGTTGTTCAAGATAGTTGCTTCTATCATTCCCTCATGTTTGTAACAATATCATTAATCAGCATGTTAATTAAAGGACGCCACTGAGTTTATGTCAAACAGACAGGGAGCAGGCTGGATTGTGAGTGATGATATTTCCATGTTTTATTTACTGCCAGAAAAGTTTCCTGTGAGAACGGCAGATGTTATCATTGTGCACCTCGCTGTTTATGAAGTGTACGAAACAATAGTGCAGTAGGGGACACGGTGGTTGAGCGGTTAGCCTGCTCGCCTCTTACCAAGGTGATCCGGGTTCGATTCCCGGCCGGGCCAGTCCGGCCCTTCGCATGTCGGAATCGTGCTGGACGGTTGGCAGGTCTTCTCGGGTATCTCACGTTTCCCCCGCCCCTTCATTCCGGCGATGCTCCATACTCATCTCAATCAACCTCATCGGCTCGATGACAAGACCTCTATGTCAACGGCCGTTCAAATCTCTTCACTAGTGCAGTAATAAGGAAATCTTTACTGAAGTATACACCTACCAAATTGCGCATACCGAAGAACTTGTCTTATAGTGACTGACTCTTCAACAACTTAATGTGACAGTCTAGTGTACGGTATCTCCTTATGGTCGAACTTTATGCATTATTATTGATATTATTGAAGAACTTCTAAAGTTCTATTTTCAGGCTACCCACTACTTACCCTACCACAAAATGTAAACATAACGTATACAAGTCTAGAGAAATCACCAACGTACGTTGTTTGTGCGCTGAGCAGACATTCAAACCACACCAAATCTACCTGAAAAAATTAATGCAATGGTAAGAAACGTTTCCTTTACAAATGACGTACAAAAAAAAATTTAATAACACTTTAAATTTTATCTATTTATTACTAGCCACTACCAACGTACCTTTCGTCTATTTGTTTATAATGCATTTTGACTGTAGAACAAATGTTACAGTTTACAGAGAAATGGTAAATTATTCATTTAAACGAGTATATAAAGTATTTAATATTTTTTACGGGAGAATAAAATGACTTATTTAGGGACATAACTAACGTATCATATAGTGGGTAAGCTCTGATTAAAATAGGGTCCAGGATGGTGTAGTGGTTAGACTACTCGCCTCCCCCAAGTGGGAATCGATGCCTCTGGTAGGCGGCTTTTTCTCGGTGATCTCCCGTTTTCCCCGTTCCTTTCATTTCGGTGCTGCTCCATAATTACTTTGCTTCACACTCATCGGCTTTCATAACCACGCTGTTAACAGCCGCACAAATATCTTCATTCTCTCACTTTGAGTAAAAAAAGTGCGAAGATACATTGAAAACATATTACAGCGTCAACGAAAAAAAAATAGGAACCCATTCATCTTAAGGGAAGTGCATTTTTAAAATATCATAGCACTACAGGAATAACCGCACTAAGAAAAATATTGTTGACGTAAATAGCTAACATTATGCTTTTACATCCGTGAGTATTATAAAAAAATATGGCTAATTTGGAACAAAACACCGTTTCCTATCTTTCAACATAATAGTTTTAAAAGACGATAAAATCAAATAAGATTGACGATGACCTATTTTAAACAGATAAATATCTGGTTGCAATTCAAGATTTTAACATAAAAAAATATATATAATACTACAAGATTTTTCTAAAAATTTAAAGTTCTTTTATGGCTGTACACATTTGAGGTTCGTCTCACGTAGATGTGCTAGCGCAATGGTAAAATATTAAACATTGGCCCAGTACTTTTTGTACGACTATGAATATGATTTCATATGTTGAAACATATCTTTCTTTATTTTTGAATGGGAAACATGTCAAAGTTAAGAAATATTTAAATTATAGTTTAAAAATACATTCGTAACTACATATCATTATTTAGATAGTTGGATAACACCTTATGTAAAAATTATATAAAACAATTAATATGTTTATGTACAAATATGTATTTCAAAAAGCAAGTCACTGTTTATTTGTATAAATATTGATGATACAAATACATTTTTAATCTGATCAATTAAACTTCAATATGTATTTCTAAAAATAAAATAAAATAAAAATACTCTGTCATTCATTTCTTTGGGTATCACGGGTTCCTACGAGAGGGGTCTATGATGAAAACTAATTTTAAGGTGAGGAGAGGAGGGAGGGTGTGGTAAAGTTGTTTTTAAAAAGTTTTTTCGTTTTGGGAACACAGCGACGAGTCAATTGTCTGAGAGGCTGAGAAGGACAAGTGTCAATATTCTTTCTATTTCTTTTGGGTGGCGGGTGTTTGTTATGCAAACGAAGAGCAACATTTTTCTGCATATCGACAAGATAATCACGTTCCTCTTGTTCTGGAGCGGTGTCATATTCAAAGTAAAATAATCCGCTAAAGTGTTTATACACTGTCCACGGTAAAGTGAGCACTTCCGAGGCCCAGGTTACTTTTTCCTCCCAGCAATTTCTTTTATTTGAACTACCTTTTAAAATAAATATTTTCATGTAAGTAATATACACACTGTGTAAATTCCACCGCACTCGGAACTGAACGTGTAAGGTTAAATTCAAATATATTTATTGAATATTATTCCTAATGAGAGGGCTTTCAAAAGTTCTCACTTTACCGTGAATAGCCTATAAAGATCACTGAACATAGTCCAGATTACACCTGAATGTCATCTTCGTGCAACCTTTAAAGCGTTTACAAGAGAGTATATGTTTGAGAAAGGTAATTCTGATTACAAATTAATTTTGTTCTCTGTTCTGGCAGAAGTGTGAATACCTCTGGGAGAAATTTTTGGTCACTGACACCGTAGTGTTAAGTAAAGATTTTCTTCCAACCTCAGGAGCCATTTTCTTTGATTCGAATAGTTGAATTTCACTGTGAATCAGTGGTTTTACAATGATTCGAATTTAGAGTGTAAATGTTTTCGAATACATTACCAAGTTCAAAATTTGATGGGAACCAAATTGTCAACAAACTGAGACTGAAATGACGGGATCGTATTAAGAAATACAAAATACATGCACCCATTGAACTTTACATTGCCGCCTGTAAATACCGTAAAGGTTGTACGAAGACATTCGACTGTAGGAAAGTTTGATTGAAATGCATACTTATCTGTGAATTTTGTACTGGAGTACAGAGTACCACGAATTTGTCTCTGTATATATCTACATATACATACATATATAACCCTTCAATATTAACATCATTAGTGTTATTCATTAGTTATTTTTTCAGCTTTCACAGTGTAAAACTTTCTTTAGAACAAAATTTCATATGCTTTAATTTAAAAATGTTTTCTTGAGTTTCAGCATTATGAAAAGTTGTGGCAGAAAATGTAAAATTAATTATTCCTGTGAAATGTAAACAGGAACTTCTAGAAAAAAAAATGGATATACATATGTTTAGTGAAAATGTAAACAAAAATTTAGGTAGTAGCGTAACATGTTTTGCTCTGAAATATATGTTAGGAGAGACAATTTCAAAGATACGAGCCGCAGGAATAATTTTTAATGATGGTGACTGAATCTAAGATTTTAAATTAGGCACAAGATATATAGTATAAAATGTGTTTTAAAAAATAATACTTTTTTAGTTTTCCAGCTTTATTTTTAACTTTTTGGCACCCTTGCTGACGGATGAAGTGTGTAATGATGAAGGGTAGGAAAGTTCTTGGTTTTGTTCGCAATTACCTATACGCCTGGAATTAACAATTATTTCGCTATTGTTGTTTGCTTCAGTTTCATACTTGTTTCTTGTGTACAAACGGATAATTTTCAGCCTGTTGGGCAACATAATTTTACGTAAACCACATATCTCACTTTCCTAAACTCATACTTTACTGTCAATAAATATGTATTTATTTATTTGTTAAAGGGAAATCTATTTTCTTTTAACTGAGGAAATCAATAAACATTCATTATTGCAGTATGAGTTTTGGATCTTATATGCACACTCTATTTATGGTATTGTTTGCCAGTTAAAGGTGGGAGTGCAGTTATTAGGAGAAAACATCTCTTACTAAGCCAGGCTAACTAGTTAATGCCGTGCCTAAAAAACGGAAACAATTGGTAAGTATAAATGATAATATACTATGGAGTAGCTGGCCATGACAAATTACTAGAGACTCGTTAAATACGTGCCTACAAAACCAAAAGTAGTTTACATTAAAGGAAAAGATTAAAAATATAAGTTAAGTGACGGAGACAGCTGGAAGCACATAATAAAGATTTTGCGGAAGGATATAGTTCCGATAGAAAATGGTGGATGTAACTTTATTAATATATTCAACTCTCAGTACTCCGATGGAAAATGACTACCCAATTCTTTCTGAGAACTTATCTAAGATATTGCTTTAAAAATGTACATATATAAAAATTTATCATTTATTTTTTAAGCTCATTTAAGTCACTGTTTGACGATGTTTATTTTTGGGTAAGCAGTTCAAAACTAACATTTATAAACAATATTTCTTGAATACTTGGTTCGTTTATTATTCTGTTATGACTTTTAAATGCCGTATGTGCTTTACACTTTTCCATTCAAATTTTATACTATTAATATTTTGTCCTTGGTTCCTGGCGTGTGTGCTTTCTACACACGTTGCTAGAAGAAGAGGAAATGTAATTTTCTCAAGTGTTTGGCTTGGGGGGAAGGGGGGGGGGGGTGATGGGGGAGGGGAAGCAGTGGTTCTTTGTGTCGTAGTGGCGACAGCTCCATGTATTTACACTTTTCAATTGTTTCTTTTATTTGTGTGACACAACAATGTAGTTTGAAATTACACACCACAACTGTTTTTCAATCTGATTTTAAAATATATTAAGTTAGTAAAATGTTATACTTATCAACCAAAATAATGAGATCTTTTTACTGATATACGTAGCAATAAATCGGAAATCTGTTACAATTTAACTTTTATTTACCTCATCCTCGTTAATCTTCCTATATTCATATGCTTTATTTAACTTTGAGAATACAAATATTTGTATTTGTATGTTAAGAAAAAATAATATAGAAAAAAATAAAATAATTTTAAAGGTTCTTATAAAATTTAAAAGATAATATTTTTTTCAATGTAAAATTAAAATTAATAATTTATGTAAATATAATTATATTCTATTAAAGTACAATTAATTTATAATTATATTACAGTTCTGCATTACAGATCTATAAAGCAATTTTGTTTTAATTATTTTCGACTTTTTAAATGAATAAAATTAAAACAGTAGTCATTAACAAATATGGCAATACATACATATAAACAAAGGTATAACTAATTATATGATAAAAAAGACATAGTTAACGAAAATATTAATAATAAATTATTTATGAAATTGAACTGTGCATGACGTAATAATAAACAGAATCTTCTAACGTCAAAAATTTAATCATGAAAAGTTTTCTCTAACTAATAAAGTAATAACACATATAAATACATAAATTACAAGGAATAAAACTGCATTACAAAGCATTCTGCTTGAAATGAACATGTTTTACATACAGGCAATCAATGCCATTTATAACATTTTAAAGAAATTTACAAATCCAATGAATAAATAACTAAAAACATTCTGTATGAAATTGGTAAATATATTTTTTAAAATATTAGAATAAGCATTTAAATCTAACATAAGTTGATAACAAATAGACAGAATATTTAACAAAAACCAGCCATATCTATAAAAAAATAAAGATATAAATATATTTGCACAACATAAGGAAACTACAATTGTACATACATGTAAACAATGTAGAAGTGAATGTCTGAAAAAATCTTAATTAGAAATTTAAGAAACAATACTAGAAAATAAACTAGTATGAAATAAGATAATATAACAGAATTCGCATAACTTGAGCGTACTATAAGCTATAAGATAAATTTAGTTAAAATAGTCACCATATAGTCACAGAATAGATAAAATATGTCATAGTTCTCTATGTTATAAGCGAAATTTAGTCAAATTTGTAGCTTAAACGGGGGAAATGTTATGAAACGACATTGTTTTGCATATTATAAGATATGTAGTCAAAATAACTGCAAAATATTATATATGAAAGAGTAGAATCAATTTAACAATTTAAAAAAATAATATTTAGGATATTCTCAATAAATAAGAAATAAATAACTGAGATAAACCACAAACATATTGATATAATAATAAACAATATGATGAATTTTCATATGTATATATATATATATAATTATGTTGATAATATATTAATAAAAGAATGATAATAAAATTAAAATAAGCTATATATTTTGTAATATGTAATATAATTTTCGGCGGCTGTTAACATTATTTTTCAAAATAAATTATGAAAATGATACTAAATACAGTTGCAATAGAGATCTTGCTAATTAACCTATATTATTAAGATTTACATTACAGGAGAGGTCGTAAAATTGATTAGGCATTACATTAATTAAGAGAAAAAACATAAACATATTTAAAGGCATAAGCTAAATGAATATAATAATTATAAAATAGGCTAACTGATATGCAAAAAATTTAAACAAATCATTTAATAAAGATAATAACAGTCAAGTATCATGTACAGATAATATGGGATATTATAGATTACATGGAAACTAATGATACGACAATAGACAATTAGCCTACATAAATAGTGGTAATTTACCACCCTTAAAAATAAAATTTAAAAAATATGGGTAAAAGAAATTGATTAAAAACACCACAACCTGTAAAGGCAGAGTTAGAAAGTTTAACAGAAAACAATGTATTGCGATAAGGAGATTTAACATACTAAAACACGACAATAATATTTAAATCAATGTAAAATAGCACTAAAATTATGCAATAAAAGCCATAATTGACGAAAAATTTAAAACCACTAAGAAATATATAATTAAACAAATTTATGTTAAAATGTAGGTAAAGTATGAAATAAATTATTGACTAAAATGGAATAATTTGAAGGCAGTTGTAATGGCTGGAGCTAAAATTTGATCAATAAAATTGATATATATATTAATAAGAGGTAAGGTTTTATAGATTGGTGGTACTAAAATTCGCAATTAAAAAACCAAAGATAAAAAGTAGTGTATTAATTTCGAAAATAAATATTATAGGCCTACGTGTTTGACTGTGGGCTATTTGGATTGGATTGGGAAGGGCTTATTAACTAACGTCCCCCAGTGTTATGCCTGAAGGTTTCTCAGGGGAAAGCTTATAAACTAACTTATGACCTAACCTGAACTAACATCCATGCAATACCCAAGGTTCGATGCCAGAACCTCCAGTACTCCAGATGGGCGGCGCATCAACCGACTGCGCCACGGGAGGTCAGCTAGACTATTTAATCTGCATTATAAGAAGTTAATAAACATCCTCGAAGAGTATATAAACAATAAGGCGTATGTTTAGAAATATACAATATATTAGAACAAATTCGAATAAAATATCTGTTAAGATAACTGATATACTGAATTTTGCAAAGAAAGCAGTTGTAGGCCTACTGGTTACATTTGCCATGGATTAGGGAAAGTAGTGCCATGCAGAAACATTTGGTTTAGAAGAGTAATACTACCAATAGCAGCAATTAAACTTATTTATTTTGTTTCACGCATGTAGCCATGTTTGTGTTTCAGGAATAGGGAATTTTATTATTCTCTTTGGTTAGAGGACTACCGTTTAGACCTTCTGGTTGGTGTACGGGAGTTGGGACCTCTCTGGGTCGATTCTACGAGTGCAGTTCGCTGTGGTTGCCAGGACGGCTGATTGTAAAACGGGGAAACGTCCTACCTTTTGCAATAGTTCCGCGTTCCAATGGCCGGCGAACTACTTTCGGGGTCTTGGACCGGGGGGGGGGGGGGTGGTGTCCGCCCCGGGAGCATTGAGAGGCCTTTGACGGCGGAAGGCAGCGTGGGAGAGAATTCGAGGTCCTTGTGTATGTAAGATTTCATTCGCTTGTGGAGGCGGAACGATTTTCGAGCACTCGAGAGGCGTGGGTGACAAGCTATCAGTACATCAGTCAACGTTGGAAGCTCCCTTGTGTACTACTTTTTTAATAAAGTTATTCTTAATTAGTTTTTAAGCTTAAATTTGAACAATCTCTTCACCTGCAGTTAGATTTAGAAACCTTTAAGTATTTGTAGCTCGAGCGTAGGGTGTCCTGATCAAATAGAGAATTTAAATGGCATTATAATGATATTAATTTATGTGGTTTGAAGTCAAAGAATAACTATTAGATTTTGAACCTAATTCAAGAGGTAAGAGAGATACTTGATCTGATTTATATATAATGTAGCAAGTCAAATCAGACATTATATTTTTTCCTGTAATAAAAATTTGTTAAATTTCATTTGTGAGTTTCTTTAAATATTGCTCTCAAATCAACAGCTCAGTACTCAAAGTGTTTTTGGAATTGGTATATTGTTTATCAAACCCTTCAAGCCAAACGAACTATGTTGAAAATTTAATTGGGTTGCAATTCATTAATTAACAGTCAGTTCTGAATTTCGGTTTCCTGGAAACTGAGAGGGCAGAACCGAATACCGAAACTCGTATGAGGTTAATCATCTACTCCCACTTTGTCCTCCCTGTCGTGACAATATTAAAATAAAGTCTGGTGCAATGATTACAATTTAGTTGCAGCCCTTGGTCTATGCTTTGACATAATTCACCAGGTCATTATAAATCTGAAATTTTACACGTAGTGGGACAATATACAGTGAGCTGAAAGGAATATAAAGCAAGGTTTTATAAAGATCCCAGTTTACACTGAACTGAAAGTGACCAAGTTATAAATAGTTCATGTTCTCATCTTCAGGTAGGGTAATGAAACACCTTAACGAGAAAGGCTGACTTTGATTGGAGCCGATTGCCCCACTCAAGACAGAAGCTCGTCATTCAGGTAAGCACGAAGAATGTATGGGTGAGATGAGATGGAGGGTGGAGCAGATGCGGAAAGGTTGAGGAAGGGGAACGGGAGAAACTCGAGAAAATCTGTACAGCACAGCCCTGTACAACCCACGAATTCCCGGCTGCTGGGAGTAGGATATGACCAGGGACCAGATTGGCGGTAGGCTAGCGAGCGACTACTCATCCAACCTTACTTCCTGATAAACAAGTTGTTCGGGAATACATGGTCTAAATGCTCAGTGTCTACATTCAACTTTCCCTGTGTCCTGCTGTACGTAACGGGTGGAGCAATGAGAATTACCCGTTAAAGTTAATAATAACAGCAAGCTTTTAGACCATTTCTTACGTAGCTGCTTGTGCCAACAACAGTAATCTGTTTCACATGCTGATACTGTTTCGTTTTCGGTTAATTTCGTTGCATGATTGCTAACGGGGACGTAAGAGCAGCACAAACATGTAATGTGGTGAGCGGATGGGGCGAGCATGGAATTAAAAAAAAAAAAAAACGTAAACGAGTTTCTGTTTTGAAAGATTTCGTGCCGATTGCAAAAATCGAAAAGCTACGTTAGACACAGAGGAAATATTAAAAGCGTATGTAGAAGCAAATCCACGCACCGCCATCAGGGAACTTGCCTTTTATCTTTTCCTACAATATCCAGTTATCTACAGCAAGTACAGAAAGCGGAAATAATAGACAACAAAGTACCGCGTCAATTGACGGAGTATCAGAGTATCATAAAGCACAGCGAATGACCATCGTAACAACGCGTTAACCCGTCACAATTACGTGTAGTGAGAAATGGATCCTGTACGTTAATAATTAGCAAAGAGGAAATCTGTTAAACGTTAGTAAGGACTCCAAAAAACTTCTTACAAAACTAAGGTTGACTTCACATGACTTTTCCTGTTAGTGTGTTGAACAACACTAAAGCAGGGCACTTACTTGTTCACTCGAATCGCCTCGGCTCGGAACGGATCTTTCGACGAAAAAAAATCATATATTCAGTCCGTCGGCTGAGCCTAGCCGTTCTAGTAAGTGGGCTGTCATATATGCTCTTTTATTTTGCCGAAAGATCCGTTCCGATTCGAGCCGATCTGAGCTGAACAAGTAAGCACCCTGCTTTAGTGGTGTCCTTTGCGAATTCTTTTCTTATTGAGGAACCTTTACCGCTGTCGCATACTGTGTAACAATTTAATCATGTGCCGGTAGTTGTGTAAAAATTACCCACCGTTCGTCAGGCTGAAGGGTCTCTACTCTTGACAGACTTCGCCAAATCTGACGTGGGAAATTACTTAATAATTGTTGATTGGCCTAGAGTATGAAACAATTTCGCATCCTGCATATTACCCAGTCTAAGCACCATCCGACTACCATATGTGTCTTGTATACAAGTCACCTACTAAAGGGCAGGGTGTTCTAAAACGAGGATAGAGTAGAAAATACGTTCTTGTACTACCGTGCTTTACGAAATCCATGTTACTTTATGAATGGGTTGAGTGTCTTATCGTTGGTAGACATATGTCGCTGCAAACGGATACTGTTTTGAATCATGAACATGTGTTTACACTATTGAAAAACTGTGTAATTGTGTGATATATGTAAACGGTTATTTATTCCCGAAAAATGGGGTGTGGCTGTGTTGGGGACACGACCGTTTGTTTTGCATGAATACGTCTACGTTGACGCACTCGGACGCCTTGATGATTTTTTTTTTTTTACGTTCCCGGCACCTCTTCACACGATCGTATGTGGTTTTACGGGTATCACTGGATTGATTTTGAAATGCTCTTTCCAACCGTATACGATTTCAGTATTTCGATTTGGCTTTTTGACGAGTATAAGCCGACATTGTGTTAAGTTTTCTTAATTTTTTACGTCAAACTCATACAATTTCACCATAACCACGCCACACAAATGTTTTTAAACACACAATCAATTGATCTTGACGAGAGCTGTCGATTGAAACCTAAACGAGGGCCGTAGCTTTTCCTAGTCAAAAGTTATACTACGCGGAAGTTATGAGACGCGGCGAAACGAACTCAAAATTACGTCTCCCCCTTCCCTTTTTGCCCCCACCCCCCTCAGCGAGATGCTTCACAGTCCTTACACAACGTAACATATTCTTTGATCCTTTGGCAATCGAGTGGTGTAATTGAAGTTTGAATGTAGACGATAGATTCGGAGCTGCAATGCCAAACTGTATCCTCCGATGTTATCATCGGTTTTTCTGGATTGCCCCCCACTATGGTCGTAAATTAAAAGACGGATTCACGTCAAAATTGAATGTTATAGATAAGAATTTTTTTCACTTATTATAGTATTCGTCGGAAACAAGTCACCTGTAGCTCGTATCATAAACAAAGTTTATTTTCAATTTCTTGAAATTCACCCATATCCTATTAATCTACTTCTTAATTTTCACTTGCTCGACAGTCAAATGATGGGTTTTCCATTTAGTCGCCAAAGTTTCGAGAGCTGCCGGAAGTGGGAACTGAGTTTTGTTGTTCTCGGTCCACAAGCACTGTCCATGGATTCGCCAAAAGCCGCAAGCTTCCAAAGGAAAAACAGTAAAAAAAAAAGCCTTACCGCTCTGATTGAAACAGCACGTATCGGAGACTACGCGCGACCAGACAAATAAGGGAACACAAGGGAAAGTTTCAGCGGCTCGTTCCATTTCTCCCCGGGAGCGAGTAGAACTGCTCCATTCAATCCTGCTTCCACGCCGCTGCAATCCGGAGCGATAATACAGCCATCCGCTGGCCACGAGATCAAATGTGATTGGATCCTGCCTCGTAGATATAGCGTGAGAGGTAGTGAAATTTTAAGGTATAGGGGACGTTGAAACAGATATCACTTGACGTGCTACTATAGGAATCTCGGTCAAGCATTCATTATTTTTCAAACGGAATTATAAAAATACTAGTTTATGTAAGTTATTTCAATACAATGTTAGAACGAACTATAAAACAACAGACTATAAAAATGAAGCAGCAACCAAACTATTGCAACAAACAACACAAAATGTACTGCGAGGTTTTCCTGTGACAGTGGCAGTAGATAAATAACGAGTTACCGACAGATCAACATTAAAGGCTGTTCACGATAAAATGAGCACTATTGAAATCAACCTTTGAAAAAAGTCACTCCCTCTACCTGCATATATTTTAATGGACGCACCGAGTGAAACGTGCCCAGTAAAGTTGGTAATTATGGATGGAAGATAGTTCCACATCTTGAAGTCGAATAAAAAGTGTTTGGTAACCATTTGTGATGTATTAAATTATTTCTTTCCCTGTCTGGTTTTTCAATCCACGGATGTGTAAAAATGACCAGTTTTATACAGTATTTACTTTTATAATAGTCATACAGTTTCGCTTGACCATTACATGAATAAGTGATCAGCCCCATGGCAATGTTAATTTTACATAAGGCAGAAGAATACACAACAAGCATACAAGTAGATCTGAAGCAGGTCTTTCAAAAGTGCTCATTTTACCGTGAACAGCCGATACCTACGTTATTAGGCTACAAACAACGAAATTGCCAATCTATTGGTAGAGAAGCTCGGCAGGAGAGAAGTTGGCCATCAATCCAGCCCTAGATAATCAGAGATGGTGCAAAGATAATTATTCAAACGGAAGGAAAAATTCCATTAATATAGTGCAAACTGGTCTTCGATGGACTCAAAAAGTGTATAACAATCTTCTTAGTGATTATAAGTTTTAAAAAAATTCCATGTGCACGTAGTAGCTCTCAGAACAGAAAACAATCATTACACGAGGTTTTTTGGTCACTGTTATATAAACGTAGATGCAGGAAAAATCATAGACGTAATCGTCATTTAGGGGCAAAATTAGAAGAACTTCATTTGTGATACTTCTGCAACTGAATTTCACTTTGATACGCCTACTTTATCACTCAGCCAATACGAAACCTGTAAGTTGAATTAACCAAATCACGTGCGACTTAAAAGAAAGTTCACTGTTAAAATTTTCCGTATATTTAGGGACATTTTTACGAAAATGCACAGTAAAAATACGAGAACGCAATCCTCAATGACGAAAAACGGAGTTAAGTGCATAAATACAAAATACGGAAAAATCTCCGTATTTTCTATAACGTCGGGAGTCGAACACGAACAATGCCGAGTATACACGAAACTATCTTCGCCATTGTAACCAGAAAATTATAGTTTCTGCGGCAGTTAAGGTTATTCATGTCCCGAAGATCTATTATTTCATGAAAAAAATTGTAACAGGCGTATGTAACACTTAGCAACACTTAAAATACACTAACTTTAACAGAAACTAAAAAAGTTGCTTATGCGTCTAATATAGAAATTCTAAAGTTATATCAATTACGTCATGTGAGCATTGGAGGTAAGTGGTTAGGGTCGTGGACTTGCAACTCTTTGACTCGGGTTCAAATTTTGCCTAAGTATAACTTTTTTTTTTAACTTTTTAAATATCTTTTTTATGCACAGTAGAACACCCACATAATAAAATTAAAATAAAATAGATATTAGGGCCTAATAATTATATAAACCAGAAATACAGAAATCTAACTAGGGAATTACCAGAGAGGTTCTGTGAATTTTACGGAAAGTCCGTTTTTGAAAATCAACGTGTCCGTAGTTTTATGGAGAGTTTACGAACACCTCTGATTAGATATTTATCAGCACTTTTCCGTAAAATGAAAGAATTTTTTTTAACAGTGTGGTACAGCTCATGCCAAAGACCCCGGCACGAGAATGTATCGTACAGAGAATTGCTACGTCTAGCCTAAAAATGACTGAAGTACAGAAATATTACAGTTGATATTTGTGACAGTGTTGCACTACCTGACAAGGGCCCTATCGTGGCACTTACTTAACGCGAAGTTTGTTTTAAAATGTACAGAGCAATTCCCATCCACTCTGCTGACGTGGCGGCTCGGTGACAAGGGCCATGGAGACAGGGTCCAGCGGGAATCTGGGGAGCTGGAAAAAGGGGGGGGGGGAGGAGATAGAGGTTACATTTCACTTCCATCGTTGCCCGCACTCCTCAGAGTACACACAGCTCGATTGACTAATCCTTTTTCCTCGCCCTGTTTGCTTTATTTGATACCCTGCCGCTGCACCATGAGGATTTCGCCGGATGTCGACGTTCAGTCGCCGAAGTAAAAAAATTATATTAACCTGATAGCGTCTACCCGCACCGAAGAGAGAACTTTCCCCTCGCCCACAGCACCACAGAATCACAGCTGCGTATGCATACCATGAACACACGGCGAGTCATGTACACAATTTCTTCAACGTTTACTTTTCGAAATGCAAATAAATAGTCTCCATACTTCTAAAATTTAATGCTCTTAAACATTTCAATGCCAGCCGGTCGTTATTTTGTAACTTTTCTTCATGATAGTTCGCAGTATTCAAATACACATATAGAACATACGAAGGGCTTGAAACAACGTAAAAAAAAATTGATGCCTTTTAAATGATTCAATATTGATGTTTAAACATCGAATATTAATGTATTATTAAACCTAATTGTTATCAGGAGCTGAAAATCATTATTCTCTAATTTAATAGCTCTTTTGTTATTAATTCGTTGTTTGGAGACCTTTCAACTGTTTATGCATCTCCTCGACCCATTTTCAACAAACCTTCAAGCCGGAGGTCTACAAAGTACTCAAAAACCAACCTATTTGAAGAATTTCCGGTAACAATTTATCGACCGAGACTCTGGACTAAAGGGAAATAACGGAGTTATAGTAAATGTGCCATATCTCTTGCATGTATATACAGGTCAGTCCACTTAAATTTTTCATCTCCAATGACGTAACCGATTTTTCTATACAAAATATGACACATACCTGTTGTAATACATCGAAAGGGACGTCATATGACGTAGTTACATTTCTGTATACGTACGTAAGTAAACGCAACGTGCAAAATATGAATGTCGACATCCTTTGTACAAACGACAGTACAGAAATATTTTATACGTAGAAGCGTTGCATATGTTGTGTAAGACTGTATTGACGTACTGTACATAGTGCAAATAAACATATTTCTTCTAGCAACAACGAAAATCCTGGAGGTGTGGAGTGACATATCTCTACTGTAGATACTCTACATTAGATACAAAGCGAACAGAAAGTTTACCTTCTGGAAAACTAAATTAATGCAAGTGTTTAATGAAACTTCTCACAGTGCATGTTTTAATGATTATATTTAAAATGACGACTATACACTGAAAAAACGGATTTGTGATGACCAAAAAAATTTGTTGGCGATCACAAAATTCTGTTGTCAATATAGACATGACAAATGATTTTGTGGTGCCAGGATTGTTTTTTGTTATTCCAGTATTTTGTGGAAACTACAAAATGACGTTTGTGCTCACCAAAAAATTAGTGTGTTTGTAGGCAATAATGTGTTAATTAGTCGCAGCGAAAACGTTATGATGATGGCAGCAGGTTGTTGGCGAGGTTCCCCAATTTGTTTTGCGGGTTGTGGGCTTCTGTAAGTACGTATGGTTTAACAACAATTAAACAATAACTTCGAAGTCGTCACGAAGTGGGATTCGAACCTTGGACTTCTAAACTGCGAGATCACCGTGTTACCATTACGCTACTTTGCTCGACGTAAGAGCTTTGTCTTCAACATGTATATAACTTAAATCTAATGAATGGTACATACGACAAGGCATGCACACTTCACCTCATGGAAAGTTAATTTTCTGGAATAATTTACGTGTAACGTTTACTTACTTGGAATAAAGGAATTATATAATCCATTTATATGTACTTAAGACTATCTCTCATGAATTAGTTCGTAACCTGATGCAAAGAGCCGAACACAGACAAATATGGCCGGACGTGGCCGCTTCGAATATGCCAGAGCGCGTGCGCAAAATATAACGGATGTAGTTTTGCAGTCGCAGTAAAATGTTTTACTGTAGATGACATGAATGCAGTTGATGCCAACCAAATATATTTCTTGGCAGTCAATAAAAGGTTTTTCATTAAACAAATATGTTAGTGAGCACTAAATGGATTTAGTACAAGTCAATCTACGTATTATTGGGCATCATAATATTGTTTTTTTTACCAAAAACAAAATTTCGCCCTGGAAAGCATTAACCAAACAGTTTTTGTAGCCACTAGCTAATCTTTTTTTCTCTGTGTTTGCATTTAGACACTCAATCGCTCGTGTCATCACTAATCGACGTCCGTCTGCCATTGTGTTTGGAGGCATGGAAGCACATGCAGTTACAAAACGGTCTTTCGTGTCTTCCGGTGTCTTTGGAACCGTTGATTATATGTCCCCAGAGAAAGAACTCTAACCGCTTTAGATAAGGTGAGCACGCTGGATAAGGCTTAACCGAACTACCTCTTCTCACACATCGATTTGGAAATAAACGCTGCAGTTCATTTCTTGTAACTAAGGGTACGTACACAAAGGAAGCAGGTTTCTCGCTAGCAGGCTGCGGGCGCTGGTCGGCGCCGACAAGCGTCTGGACGTCTGTGTGTTATCATGTGCAGCTGCACACAATGGAAGCAGGTGCGCACCTGTCTGCGCCGGTCGCCGCGCCGACCTGCCTACCGGAATGATTTGGTAGTTGTTGATCGCTGGTTACCAGCGCCGGTTGCGTAGTGCAGATATGCAGAATAGATATTGATGCATTAATTAGTACGGTTTTCAAAAGAAGTCCTTCATGGGACAAGCGGGATAAGTCACATGCAGACAGAACTATGCTTCATAAGTGCTGGAAAGAGATCAGTATAGAAATGAATGTGGATGGTAAGTAAAATTAATGAATTGTCACACTAAATAGGCACATCTGTGCAAAATATATTGTTTAAAAGCACTGTTTTACCAACAATTGCAAAATAATTTTTTCAAAAGCATTGTTTTACCAACAATTATAAACTATGTTGTTTAAAAACACTGTTTTAAAAACATTCGTTCACTGTAGAACTTGGAAGAATACCACCTTCTAGCTCAGGGGATATTGGAGATTCTGTACCTGAATGCAAGTGGTCGTATTTTCATTTCCTGATTTTTCTTAAAGACACTGTCAAACCAAGCTTCCTCTGGGAATTTATGTAAGATGGCACAGGCAGAGTCCAAAAGTATTAGTACTACATCTCCGTCACCAGGAACACAAGAAAATGAACCTCCTGTTCCTGTCTCTGCAATTATTGGTGACCAGGATATAGGAATGAATGAAGACACTGTCGAAAATGTAGGTGATGCTTCACAGAACACACCAACACCTAGACCTTCATGTACTTTAACAAAACGGCATGATGATGATTTGTTATTTTTCAAAAGTTTGCTCCCTCATGTTCGTAAGATACTACACTCGTGCAAACTGACGTTCAGAAATAAAGTTCAGGAATTAGTTGAAACGTTTGCATACCAGGAAATTTCGTCATCTGAAACCTCCCAACATTTGTATCAGTATTCACACCCTAATGGTTCCCCAACTACTATTCAATTACTGTATTCCTCATATGCTGAAGGGGTTGCCGAATCAACTCACAATGTGGCTTACACCTCTTTCTCAACAGTAAACAATAATATGTATTCAACTGATGTTTTGTAGTGAAGTTTATATACATATTGTAGTGTTACTTGACTGCTAGAGTAAGCATTTAATATGTGCAGGCTATATTTGCAGATAACAATAGACAGATTATCATTAAGGCCACATTGTAGTTAACAATGCATACAATTTTAATTGCACCAAACTTGGTTAACCTTCTAGAAATTGTGTGTTACGACATTTTCTTCGCAAACGAAATACACTTCACAATCTTTGCATACTTTGATGTCAAATTCAAAAATTTTCAATTTAGTTATTTACAGAAAAAAAAAAACTAAGTCAAGTGCAGAAATGGAACATTAAATGGCAGTGTAAAGTAATAGTATGTGCTACCTTGTGACATATACACAGTATTTCCACATGTACAGAAATTTCTGGATGTATACGGAAATTAGTTGCTTTGTACAGTGTACGGATACAGTTCCATATACGTACGCTACACTATGTACATTTCCTGTCCCAAGGCAAAGGATATAATAAAATTATTATCTGGCATAATCAAAATTCTTCAGCTATATCTGTGCAAAAGGGCTTGGATTGTATTGAAACGAAATTCTATTTGAAATATTAACTTAGTTTTCTTCAATTCTGTACGTAGTTATTATTTTTTAACATAGTTTTCACTAGATTTTTGATTTTAACACTATTGTCACAAAAAGTTATGCCTTACATTTCTATCCTTACAAAATATATTATAACTGTGTGTATGGAAATCGATCCGAAAATACAGAAATTGCATGCAGCTTGTAAGGAAACTCATTTGTGAATCTGACAGCTCTGTGTATTCGTAATAACGTATAGTGCATTATGCAACGACATAAAATATGGCACATACTGTGAACACACATACTACAATAAATACGTTAGTCATTTGTGCTTATTTGTATCATCGCAATAACGTATAAGGAGCACACATATGGACAGAACTTACCGCAATGTTATGATCAATCTTTCTTCTGGTAAGATGGGCTGCATGTGCCAATCACACCATGTTATCTTCAAGCGAGGTTCTAATTTCTTGAGAATATAGTCAAATGTGTCATATGTCATTCTTGTATATTGGAAGAATTTTTCCTCGTCTTGTTTTAGTTCATTAAATAAATGATGATATTCCCCATGCCATGTCCTGTTTCTATATATCTCATGTACACCTGCTTTTCTCCTTTTCAATCTTGGAGTTATGTCTTCAAGAAGGAATAACTCTTCGTCGGATCACCAACTTGATGACATACCGGTTGCTGCAAATCTGCTGCGCAACTGGCGGGTTCACCTGCTTTAGCCTGCCTCTTCTGTGTGCTGCTCCTGCGCCGAATTTCCTCGTGGGTCGGCGTCGGCCGCTTGCTAGCGAGAAATCTGCTTCCTTTGTGAACGCATCCTAAGGTATTAAGGGTAGGACACCCATCGTGCTGATACCCAGTCACTTGATGTGGCATGTCAGCGCGACATCTTCCAACAATGCAGGCAAAGCATGTTCCAGGAACCACTTGTACTTCAGCCCATTCAGTGGCTCATGAATGAAATAGGTGCCAATTGTTTGGTGTCTGATGATACCCCACCATACATTGACACTCCAGTGGTGTTGATGTTCTACCTGACGAAGCCAGGGAGGGTTTCCCGGTGGCCAGTAATCAATGTCGTGCATTACTGGTGGTTTGTAAACTTTGCTTCATCGGTGAACAGTCGCCATAAACTCTTGACCTTGTTTTAGGACCCACTGATAATATTCTATTTACTGTTGAATGTCTTTACCGTGTAGCTCTTGATGCAATGACACATGGCAGGGCACACATCTTTTTTCTAGTTCCTATCTGTCGTTCCATTTCGCGAGACCTGGCATGAAGACTAAGTGCAATAGCTGCGAGTACTGCAACTTCTGTTGCTTCGTTTGTGAAACTCTTACTTCGAATCCGCTGCCGTAGAGAAAGGCTGCCAGTCTCGGGAAGTTTTACTACAAGATTAGTTAATTTTATATTTGAAGTTTAATGAAAATGGTGAGTTCATAGTAAAAGATAACTGGCGGTTGGGCGGGATGGTTGATATCGAGAGGGAAATGTTCCTCACAAAGCTGTTGTGCTGCTGTAACACTTTGACGACATTATTAATAAATTAAAATCATGTCAGCCATTTTTTTACTTGTGAAACCCATTGCATGTGCTTGTGAATAACGGAGAATGTTTGCATGTTTTATCATGTACATATTTTACTGTACATTGCAACTACACCAGTGCAATTTAACCTACCTTACTCTGCCTCCAGAAACACACGTTGTTCGTACCCTCAATAAGTTTGCGAGCAATTAGCATATCTAGAACATCTACAGTACAACACATACAATGCTTTATCACTCCGATATCCTGCACAGAACTAATATTGTCAACTTCAAGGAGGGGTGGGTGCGTCAGAGAGTATTTCATGTTGTGCTCTTTCTCAGAGGACAGGAGAATGGGGTAAACAGTTATTTGTAGGATTACCAGATAACTAGGGGCACCTGTTTTTCGCGAAAAGATTTCAGGACGACTTGTGTTCCAACGAACGTTAGTTCAGAACCAATTTCATGATTGGATCATTTGAATTGTTTCGCATCTTATATGTCTGCCTTCAAATCACAGACAGTCAGTATCAGATAAACTTAATTTTGTTTGGCTCCTTCATCTAACAGACTGTCTTCACACAACGAAAAACGGCCAATAGTCAAACAAAGGGTGCACGTGTGCATTTAGGACATTGAAGTCTAGCCTCCATGTAGATTTTTTCGCGAAAAACAGGTGGCCCTACAGATAACTCATCAATTTCAGAGTGAAAACACAAGTAGTAAGGCCAAGGTGGTCTCAAATCAAAGGGGATGCCGCCTTTTTTGACTGACCTAATTAAATTGATATCAAAGGGTTAGTTAAATTGATCGAAATGATTAATCAAATTGAAATGGTTAAATGTATTGAAAGGGTTAAATCTAGTGAAAGGGTAAATTCATTTTCTTGTGTCTGATGCTAGAGTGTGCTAAGGGTAAATTTTATTATTTTATTTCTTTCTTTTTTTGTGATGAGAATGAGTTCTGGTACGTCCTCACCCTGTGAGCTCTTGCACACGATCGAGGTGCGGCATGTTGGGGACAGGGTGTGTGTGTGTGTGTGTATATATATATATAGTGAGTTTTGGGTAAGAGTGGCATAAGTGTAATTTTTTTTCGGTTTGGTAGTGATCTTGCTCGTAGACGGTGTTGGTAGATAGGCAACTTTGAAATATAGTATTATTCGGAATGTAAATAAATGTTAAAGAATTTGAGAGTGTTCTACCTATGAATAAATAACACGAGAGAGAAGTATAACTACTTGGTATCATAAAGAAACAAGAGCAAATATGTGAGTGTCCAGTATGAAATTATTATGTAATGAAAATCAATTAAACGTAAAGAGATGAATTAGTCTACCCCGAGCTGTATGTTATAAATATAATTAAACGAGAGAAGTATAATGAACGAACACAACTATATGATTATGACAGTTACATGAGTTTCCAGGAGTCTAAAAAATTAATTAATTACTTCTACCTACAACGAATAAAAAATGTCCCTATAAATTAAACGGCTAAAGAAACACAATAACAAGATATATGACACTACTTGACACCTCTTGCACATACCTTACACATTCGTCTGCCTGTGAGACTGGTGAGAAATTTTCTAATGTAATCCACACGTTAAAAGAAATTGATTAACATGCATAAAAAAAGAAAATGTTTAATATACGTCCATTCACTCAGTGAAGCACTGACATGGATATAGGAGTTACATCAACTTATAACCTACGCTTGATTATAGACTGAGGTGAAAATAAAAAATAAACGACTAAATACGTAATGAAATCGCACCAGGAGTTCCCCGAAAACACATCCAACCACCTCGGTCGTCAGTCAATGAATGAGTGGATCGTATTACGTGTGCCTGCTTATAAGGTGTTACCTATTCCCCTACCAAGCTACTATTAACCACTTCATTACACTATTTGTCCTACAAGTATGTCAATGTATAAAAGTGAAGTATTAAAAAATATCGGACGCACTACAAATTTTTTTTCCGTCAAGTCTGTGAAATTCACGGCACTTGGTAACAAAATGCTAGAAAGTTTCATCTGCCGAACACACAAATTGGGTTTACGCAATAAACATACTATCACACAATAAATTACAGGCTTATGAAAGAAAAATATTTCACACTACAGTTTACGAAGACTGTGAACGAGATCTGAACCCCGGAGAATATAATATCGCTTAACGAGAATCGCATCTATCACACTCCGAAGGCCGGTGAAGTCGAGAGTTACAGTGTCGCTTCTATGCAGCACGGGGGTTGGCGAACAACTAAGATGACGGACTCCTCGAGAACTGTCTGCATCGCTTTTGCCCAAGGTCAACCACCCCCTCCCTTTACACCGGCCAAGAACGAATTTTTTTCAGAGGGATGCTCTGTTCCCCTCCAACGCAGAGTTAATTTTTGTCATTTCCCAAGCTCCGGGCAATGCACCCTGGTATAGATTCAACACTGCAAGAACCTGTTTAGCAGCAAACATCACCTCCGCCTATACCGCCCAAGAACTACCCCTTCCAGCACCGTGCTTCGCAAAACCCGCCTTCCTCAAGGTCAGAAACAGTTTTTTTTTCGGATGACTTCCCCTGTCCACAGATGGCGCTGCACCCTCATTGACGATTCAAGGCCACGAACCTCCCCCCCCCCCCTTTACAACACCCAAGAACACGTTTTTCGGATATCTCGGGAACTGTGGCCGCTCCACTCAGGCACTGCCCTTCACCCCCCACCACCACCCCCCAGCGGCGCTGCCTCGGCTATGAACCGAGGCTTGCTTCAAGGTCAAAGCGAAATTTTCCCTAGGGAGGCAGCAGCTGATTTTGAACAGACCTGTGCTAGCTGCCTGCCCCTCTCCCCTATACACTACTCCCTACAAACCGCTATTTTAGCTTCAACATTAAAGCTTCCTTCTATTTTTCGAGACGGAAAAGCCTTGCGTATTCCCATCGAAAAAAAAAAAAAAAAAAAAAAAAAAAATTCATAAGTCCCGGCGATAAAACTTTATTTTTCCTCATCACTAAGACTTACGTTCCAAATGTCTTTAACACACAATAAATTCAATTAAAAAAATACATAAACCGTTTTCCAGTAAACTTTACTCTGTTTTCCAGAAAACTCTATTCCGTTTTCCAGCAAAATTTTAACTAATAAATGATTAATTTTCATACCAACGCAGTTATAAGAAATATTTTTTGTAAGTAATGACAATGTCAAACGAACATCTTTCCACTTAAACAAGTTTTAACTGTTACGATGTAAGCAAATACTCAAGTTAATCTTTATTTTGGAACATTTAAAACGTATGTTAAACAAACTTGTTCGAAATGTTTTTTTTTTTTACTTTCAATCTGTTTTATTTTTTAATATTTGTGGGTATTTCACATGTAGTATTACCATTTTTTAATTTTTAACATAAAATGTGTATATATTTACAAATTGCTGTCCCTATAAAATAAATATCGACGTGATATTATTGAAACAACACAAATGAAGGTTGAAATCAGTGATATCGAAGCTGAAATCTATAAAAGTTCGCAATATTTCAACTGATTTTTCTAAAAAGCCAAATTTAACTTAAATTTAAAGGAAAATGGCGACCATTCTGTACCCTTTTACTATATAATGAGGGATAAATTAATTGTTTCTCAGTGTTAACTCGGCATCTGTTAAGGTCACTTTGTGTGTGTATGCACATATGTGCATACCATTAGCACTAGTGACACTTAGGCATCTACTACGAAGCCAGACGTCCACTACAACTCCAGGTGTCCACTACAACTCCAGGCATCTACTACGATGCCAGACGTCCACTACAACTCCAGGTGTCCACTACAACTCCAAGCATCTACTAGAACTCCAGGTGTCCACTACAACTCCAGGCATCTACTACGATGCCAGACGTCCACTACAACTCCAGGTGTCCACTACAACTCCAAGCGTCTACTAGAACTCCAGGTGTCCACTACAACTCCAGGCATCTACTACGATGCCAGACGTCCACTACAACTCCAAGTGTCTACTAGAACTCCAGGTGTCCACTACAACTCCAGGCATCTACTACGATGACAGACGTCTACTACAGCTCCAGATGTCCACTACAACGACAGGTGTCTACTACAACAACAGGCATCAATTACAACTTCAACACACATCATCTAGATCTACAAGGGATTTTCATCCCTGCATCAGCTAGCAACAGGTACAATGCATCAAGGTCACTGCTGTGAGAATTGAAACTCTGAATGTGTTGAAACGTTCAATGCAATTTTAACTTATGGGAAGGCGAAAACATAATTGAGTTTAGACTGCTCCCAACTGCGAGTGCTGCCCAAAGAATTTATAATTTCTTTTGTGGGCAATGAAATAAAATTAGTATATCCATTCCTTGATGATCATTTACAAGCTGATGAGGATATCATGTCATATTTACCATGTGATGACTGTCCTTATGGCATGCCTGCCTTTGCTAATTATGGGAACTTGCAACATATCTGGAGGGAGTGTATGCCGTGCAGGTTGGAACAGCTACTTGAAGCTAGAATCATTCTAGATGTTGTAATGGCCGATTCCGGAGTCGATGAAGTAGAGTCCGAGGCAAGTACTGTCATCTTATAAAATTTATATGAGAGAGACTGTTTGTACATAGTTTATAAAATGAAATTATGTAAAAAATGATGTGCTATGCTCAGGGATTCGAAAACTACCAAGGCAACAGCTTTGTAATTAAGGAGTTTGTTATTTCTTATGCAACCAATTTTAATGTCTCTAAAATATAATGTCTCTAAAGTATAATGTATTTTAGTATGTTTGTTGTAAACTAGTAGTAAATATTTTAGTTTTAAGGGTGATATTAAAAAAAAAAAAAGAATTTTGAATAAAATTGTTATATGCTAAAAATTTAATACTGTAACTTGCTATTTATTAGTTTGATAATTTTCCCCATCTAATCTATTGTGTTTATTAGAAAACAAAAATATTCTTGGTAATCATTAAAATAATCGGTGAGTATCAGTGTTGCTTTGAATTCAAAGTCAGGTAACAGTCTACTTGTTTGTTTGGTCACTTTCTTTTTCAAAGAAAAATATACAAGTTACTTGAAAAGGGAGAAAAAATATTTTAAACATTAAAAACTAACATTTTCATTAAGACACACTCTGAAGAGCTGAAGAGAACTTACATAACATACTGGAGAGAAATGAACATTTCTGAATGAATGAAATTTGAAAGCGAAGGAGCAAACTTGGATATCACGAGAAAACTTTGATGGGCCGTTGGTCAAGAACCCTAGGGAATTTAACAAAATTGGAAGTTATACACAAAAACCTTTTCAGGGCCAGGTAGAAAGAGTCCTTAGTGATACAACAGAATGTTTTCCCGCTGTCCTACAACTGGGAGAGTTCAACCAATATTTAAAATAAAAATATTTTTCTCACAGCAAGATTACAACTGTTGCAGCTGAAGAATCAACACGACGATGTCTGGTGGTGAAACACACAGTCATGCTTTACACAAAATCAGAAAACATAATTGGAAAACTTATTAAAATATTAAATTCCACATTCACAACAGTGCCCGACCTATCTTGGAGTATAACCTGCATGAGGGGCTCCGACAACAAATGACTGACGTAAACTCATTCAGCGCAGGCACCTCCAGCTAACACAAAACCTGACAAGGCACGAACCCCAAGGCTAATGCTGTTGCGATCCTTTTGTGCCCTGCCACATCCTTACTAGGACCATCGCACTCAGATACACCCTTAGTCCAGCCAGTGTGTTATACTCATCTCTACCACCTGTCCATGACAATACCAGAGCTGTCTCTCTCTACTCACTGCATCGACCTGTCAGTGGGTGGAGAACCTTTGTGGTTTTCTCCAGCATACGACGAAGTTTCCAACCACTGCCAGCACAAGTCCAACTTCAAAGGATCGCTCACTGGAGGGAACTTTCAGTGGGACCTACCGATCGTCTCGTGCTCCTACATAAAGTTTCGTGGCACCTGTGAGTTTTACAGAAGTGTGTCCTTTTCCATTACTCAGGTTGGGAAGATCAATGTGAAAAGTTTGGCAAACAAAACATTTTTGTCACTAGGTAAGCGCTAGTGTCGCATGTGTACCTGATATTCTCCATTTACTACATTAATAAAACAGGATAATTGATAAAATACAAAATGACTTCGTAACTAAGTAAAATCTTTCTCTTTTATCATTCACGTAGATTAAAATTTGAATTAATTTATCCTTTGGAACACTGTGCAACTAGCGGTGGAAATTTTCCCTATTCAAAATTCTCCCATAAGAAATCTCGTTTTGTTCCTAATATGAGTAAAATAAACCTTTTCCAGGGACAATACATTTTTTCGAATCGGAATTTAGGCTTTGGACGTCAAACGGTTTGAGTGCTCACTAATCTAACACCCCGGCTAGTGGTCGGACCGTGGAAATTATCTAGCAGCCAAAGACATAAACGCAGAGACCTCTTCCCCGGTAGCGAAGTCCCAGGTGGTAAGAGGTAGCACACCGGCGTAGATCATCTGTTTAATTTCAAGGGGTGACGGGTGCCGAAGCATCACTCGCGGAGCCTGAGAGTCGACTTGCTGGAGTGAAGTTGCATACGACACGTCATCATACAGCCTTTCTGGAGTCATATGTGCAGGTAATGGCACTTCCACACCTTAAACACGAAGATGCCTTCCTTTCCAGTTTAGGGAGTCCGTGACTTCTCCCCGTTGCAGCCAAGGAACAAATGGTTAAGGTGATGCGGTCTCAATTCCCAGTGTACTAAAAAAATAAAATAAAATAAAAAGTTTTGTGGAGACCAAAATGTTTTATTGGTGTCCAAAAAATTATTATTTTTTCAATTAAAAATCTCTAAAGATCTTGTGGCACCGACACATTTATTTGACATTCAGGTATTTAGTCTCAACCACAAAAGCACATCTGTGATCAACAAAATCAGTTTGTTGGTAGGCAATCAGGTATTCGTTAGTCTCAGCAGAAATGTTACGAGGCTAACAGCAATACTTGTTAGGGGGTTCAAAAAAGTTTTGTGCGGATTACGGGATTTGGTATGTAGGCATGGTTAACATAAATTAAAAACTAAAATCTTAAAGACCAGACAGAGAATCGAACCCACATCCTATCAAATGCTATTTCAGTGTGATACTACTGATAATAATTGTTCCATTTGGATAGCTTCCCTTTAAGAATGTACATGACTTAAATCTAATGTGGTGCATGCCACAAAGCCTGTAAGTATACTTCACCGCATGAAGAGCTTATTTTCTGGAACCATTTATGTGTAACATTAACTTACTTGAAATAGTGGAAATATGTAATCTATCACTAATTTCTTAAGAATATCACTCGTGAAATAATTTGTAGCCTGGTGCTAGAATATGAACACGGACAAATAGTGCATCGTCTCCAGACAGAAGGTTGCCACTTCGAATAAGTCAAATCGCATACGCAGCATATAACGGATGCAGTTTTGAAGTCGCAGCAAAATGTTTTACTGTGAACGAAGTGAATGCTATTGCTGCCAGCTATATATCTGCTAGCAATCAATAAACATTCCCTTTTCACTAAACAAATAGTAAGTGACCACTACTGCAAATGGTTTTAGTATTTGTCAATAAATGTGTCGTTGTACTTCACAATCTGGTCTTACCGACAGCGAAAATTCGCTTTGGAAAGCACCAACCAAATAGTTTTTGTAACCACTACCAAATCATTTCTTTCAGCGAGGGGCTGCTCGCGGGTTCTCGCATATGGGAAACATAGTGGACGCTGTCGATAGCCGGTGGGTTTTGTCGCGTGCGGTAAATTGCGCTTTCAACATTTCTCTCCATTGCCGCGTTCTGTCGGCTCCCTAGCTCGATCTCATCGCAGTCATACTTGCGGCTGACTGGACCGTCACCAAGTGTTCCGCAGATGGATCACCCGATTGACACTCTTGCCCGTCGCATCGCCTTACTCTCGTGTGATCTCCTCAACTATACCTTCGGCCGGTAACGGCGCGCTGTCTATTCGGTTAGCATTTAGTTTCAATTTCTAATGTTTTATTAAAATTGTAATGTTCATGTTAGTGTTATAGTCTATTTGCGGTAACTTCCAACTTTTCTGAAGCCCTGCTGAAAGTTATACTCTCTGGCTTCATTGAACGTTTGAGGAATCGATACATGGTACCATTTAAAAAACTGATGTTAGTATTCGTATCTCACTAGTAAATAATGCCACAAAGCTGATTTCCCAGCAGTGTTATTTCCCCCTTCCAGTTATACAATTTTCATATGAAACACTTTTTCATTTGGAGCCCCGGTACGGAGTTACTGTAGATGATACGGATAAATGGGACATACTGTATAGCTCCCGACAAGCGGAAAAGTGTTTGATAATTGTGCCCTAGGGGACGGCTTCACCCCAGCATTCGAAGTGGCTCATTTTATGAGTACCTAGTCGTTTCGAAGTGCCCCTTTACCACTGTATTCAGGAGTTTTCGGTGACTTTCTGTGCGCAGCTGTGCAGGTGGCAGATATCGAGTCTCAGACTGCACAGGTGTGGAGCCGGTCCATCTAAAGCGCACACCACGTATCTGACTGCGATGTGCGTTTGCGAGATTTATTAACCTTCAGCTTTTCGAAAGCTCTCCTAACGCGTGGCGTAAATGAGGGGATGTCGATGAGATCGAGCGTGGGCGAGGGAAGTGGAGGGGGACCGAAGCAAGTTCCATTTCCTTCCTCTCTTTCCCCTCGCGCCCTGCCTACTTTTAATTCCGAGCCTATTAATTATGTTCCGTGCCCCTTTCGCCAGCCCGCCGCGACGCCAAATTACTCCCAGTTAATGTACAATCATCGACTGCATCAGACGCCATTTCCTGCCGTCTTCCTGCCTCGCGTTTGTTTCGCTCAAGAGTCGTGATGTCCCGCTCTCTCGGCGAAAACTCCACGTCTATTCCTGCTAGCGAGGAAGGGAGGTGGTGGAGAGAGAGAGAGAGAGAGAGAGAGAGAGAGAGAGAGAGAGGTACAGAGAGACTGAGAAAAAAAAAGGAGGGAAATGGACAAAGAAACGCCCCTCCCCACCGACCGTTTGTTGTCGGCATGACTACGTCTGTTCCTTTCTGCTCATTGCCGACGTTGTTTCTCCCCGATTCCACGGTTCGCACGCCCCAGTCTTCCAGACAATCGATCTCCCCACCTCCATCAACACCCTTCCTGGAAGGAGAACTCCCAACTCCCTCAACCCCGCCAAACATCCGCTCAGAACAAAACGCAAAGAAAACGGCGTGCAGTTTAGTTTACCATCTGTTGTTTTTAGGGTAGCACTGGCGGAAGTTGGCGTGAATCAGCCATTCTCACAACGGCAGACATCACTGAGTCATTACACCGTTGCAACAGACGTTTTTAGTCAATTCGTTTAGTCACTTTGCTCATCATTGTGAACATACTGCACATTGTTATAATAATCCCTTGCGGCCATATTCATAATATAATGGTTTAGGGGTCGTAGCTTGTAGATGAATGATAGATGGTATAGCTTATATGTAAACGAGGGGTTTTAATTATGATATGTGACAAAGACAATTCAACACTGTAAGATTTACTGTAACGGGGAGCCAATTTAAATTATTTTAAGTTAATATTACATTTTAAATCATGAACACCGCACGCCTTATTTCTTTATATCTATGTTGGACAATCCCCACCTGAAACATGATACCGGAGGCTGTTTCTAGTTGTACGGATGACGTTGGACGGACACACCCATGGCTGCGATTTTCACTGTAGTCTGGCAGGTCGTGGAAAGATGCGTCGCCACGCCTCACATCAGCCTGTATCGGTATGTTGTTTAACGTTTTGACATAGCTGGTCTCTTAACCTGGTTGATGGAGGAGGTTATAACTGCTGGCCCTTGTCGCACTGCTTTGATGCAATCCCTGGCTTCCTGGTTCTATTCTGAAGGCGTGAGGCCGGTTTCATAGTGGAGTGTTTCATTAAAGTTCATTCATAACAACATGAATACATATAGCCAATACTACGCGCAGAGAGAAATTACTCCCCAGAGCTCCGAGAGTCTTCCATATAGGTAATCATATAGGTGAGCATTACATCTCGGAGAACGCAGCACATTGTTCGCTACTTGCAACGTTGTTCGCTGCTTGCAACGACCACATTCGTCACAAATATAGTGCACACCGAAATATCGCGCGATGATAGCACTTGAGCATACAAATAAATGCTTGACCGAACGGATTATTGAATTCCTCCCAAGATTAAATATTACTACGCCGTTGTCTTCGTTATGGCCTTAAACTCATAGGCTCTTCTAACTGTCTTGAAATTACGTGTGACCCGAAATTTTGCGAGTTAAATTAATTGTAAGGTCAAAATTCACAAAATAAACGTTTGCTTGAATTTTTATAGACGGATTTTGTTTAACATACAAACATATTTTATATCATAGGTCTGCGGTAAGCATGATCGTCCTTTCCCGTGTTGCATGCCATCCATACCTGTCGTGCAGATAATACCGTAGTAAGTTGTTGGCGCAAGTGAGGAGACGAAGGTACGCACACTCGACACGCAGGTTCCAGTATACCACAACTGACCAACCTGCTGATGAATGGACGGGTTGCCCGACATGTGCGAGTAGTAGGAGCCTGATTGTTCTACTTCACTTTGGCCACCGGCAGGCATAGCGTCGTAAGATTAATCTGTGAAGGGTCTCAAGCAGGAGGATATCAGACTGGCGCTGCCCTATTTGGAGTGAGGGATACCAGCTGGCGCTATCCCTAGTCGATGTGCTGTCATTCGTCGTTGGTTGTGGCAAACCATCAATTATGCGATTAAGTCCTTTTGTAAATGTGGTCGCAATATACGAACCGTTCAAGTAATAGTAATCAAATTTATGACATAGGCATTGTATCGGACATTGAAAATATAGTGATCAATACATAATGTAGATATCGTATCCAATATCCAACACGATGATAAAGTCATTTAAGCATTGAGCCATTTCTGACAATATCAATTATTCCTTAATCCCTTTTATAAGTATAGTAACTCATAAGTTACCCATCTATCAAAGCTACAAACATCAAATTCATAACATACACATCAAACCCAACAACAAATATAACTACAAGATCAAACACACCTAAAGCCCTTTATAAGCATACTAACTCATAATTTTCCTTCTAAAAAGTTACAAATATCTAATTCATAACATACACATCAAAGCCAACAACAAACAAGACTACACGGTCAAATACACGTAAGCCCTTTTATAAGCATACTAACTCATAATTTCCCATCTACCAAAGCTATAGTAATCAAACTCGGGCTCTTACAACTGGTGAGGAGATTGTAATTAAACTCGATTCCCATTCAGGATACTTACATTTTATTCAGTTTTTATTAGTTTGTAATTTAAACAGCGAATGATGAGCAAGATCCATCAAGGTAAATAGATTAATGTAATAAGTAATGGATAACTACACAAAATAGTATTTGTATATTACTTCAAGACTCATACCTTACATTGTGATACAAAATGTGTAACAAGTAATCACACCTCGTGAACATTACTCAGGGAATAGCTTTGCTTATGAGGCGAGTTCACAGTTATGCAAAGGCTACATGCACACACATACAAACACAATCACACAACTAAATTATGTATACCAGCCAATGAAAAAAACTTTACAAATACATCATACCATACATTTAAAACTAATCAAAACAAACACGAACATACTATGAGACTGTTTCAGATTATAATACTAACACCAGATCAACATAAATAGTTTCCATAACATTCCGACCAGCTAAACTAATATTACCTTTTATTCACATACTTTCTCCATCACGTTGTGGAAGTCATTTCATTTGCCTTATGTACTCAACAATAGATATAACAAAAAGATTTACAGTAAAAATACCAATATTTTTTCCACTAATGTTACAATGCTAGAATAATTTGCTCATATAGAAATAAGCTCAGTACTTAATTTCACAACATCAGAGAGACATGCTTCATTTTCAAAAAGATGCGACCTCCCACATAATATCTAGTGTCATAGCGAATGCTACTGGAAAGTGGATAACATATGAGAATATACTGGTCATACAATTATATCTATATTCAAAACATTCAATAATAAGTAGGAGGAAGGACCTCTGACCTAAAATAATTAATTAACCCTAGTTTTCGTTTCTTTTATTTATTTACTGAAAAAAAATTTCATCCACAAATTCGCAGATGTCTCTTCTAACTATCATTTAAATTGCCAGAGAACTCCATCTCAATAGATATATCAATATTAGCTTACAGTTAATTTATAAGTATCATAACAGTCTCTACAAAGATCAGAAAAAATGTATATTTGATGATAACATATTCAATTCACATTTAACTCAGATTAGACTAAAAATGTTTCTCCTAATCAGTTAATAAAAGGAGGGAGTGAATAAAAACAAAAGTATTCCATACATAACTACACTCAATCATATTCTCCACTCAACAAAACATTTGTGTAAACAATCCAAACATAATTATTACAACATTAAAAACATTTCATAAGATTTACATTACCTACAAATATATACAAGTTTCCATGAAAAAACAAACATTACTGCATTACATTGTGTTTACATTTAACTATATGTTTGTCTAATATAGATTTCCTGGTAAATATTCGTGCCCACTTCATACACTGGTGTACTATACATTCAAGATTCTTTAAACAATTGCTCGTCATGTGACAATACATATTATAATGGAATGTAAATAATTCAGACAAAATCTTCACTGATTTCCAGAAACCATTAAATTATCCACCCCAATACTTCCAGCACAAGTTAACAAATGTTTTAAAAGTTGGGTATGATCACTAAACACAGAATAGCATATACAACACAAATATTTTTTCTAAGTAGGTTTCTTAAATAATTATTTTATGTTTTGATGTCTTTTCAATTTGCAATGTGAAGTAAATTCCTCCTTACAAGTTTTATGTTGGAAACAAGGTTGTGTACTCTCTTCCGAAGTATTTGCCAATGATGTAATCAGTTCACTTCATTGTAACGAAATTTTACATTTTTTCTCATGCTTCTTTAATGCAATATCTTTCTTAAACAAACATAGAAATATTCTTCTTCGGTATACTTTCAAAATAGCATTCTTGGAACGGGCTCTCTTTTATAATGATGATGAACATCACAATATGAGGTAAATGTTTCTCCTTGTATTCCCATTAATGTATTACCTTTACATACCGCTACATGCCATGCTAATTAATAATGTCTGGTATATATATCTACAAATTGTACAGCAATACCTAACACACTCAGGATTCATTACACAATTATTTCTCTCATGGTACTGCATACTGCTAATATGCTTAAAATTTTTATAGCAGTGCTGACAGTGTATTCCAAGGGATGGTTAACCCATCGCAGGAGTAAAATGACAGCACCTCATTACATGTAGATCTAGTTTATCACAAGTATCAAACAAAGATTGACATTTCAAACATCTATGTAGATGGCATTTAGATTGACAATGACAGTATTGTTCATGAGAACATAACTTTCCCTCATCGAAGAATTCCTTGGAACAATAACGGCACTCATGCCTCATATCTAATATCTAATACTTGATGCGAGGTTTCTTCTGAAGAATGCAGAGTCGATGTGTTCACCTCTATCATCCTAAACATACTGAGCTAAATACCTTAAGACAATGAGCTTTTATACCTTTTGTAAATGTAGTAATATACGAGGGGGGAGAAAAGCAACCAATCATTAGAGATCCAATGTACCGGTGATCCATTGAATGAAACAATGACAAACATATTTTATCTAACACAATGCCATTACTGTTTGGAGCTCATTCGATCTTTAACCATGGAAAAGTAAACATCTCTCCATGATACTATAATATTACTCTAAACACAACATACATTTATACTCGCTCATGAAGTAACTATAATACAAAGAGACAACATGATACGAGAAAAAAATTTCATTAAAGTTTGTAAATATTTTTTTTAATGCTTCATCTTAAATAATCGCCCACTATAAATGATTCTATAGGATATATTGCTTACAAGTTTTTCGTCCTTTCAAACGAATGTTAACATAGAGGGATATATCTAAGTTACAGGCTTAAATATATAATACTTGATAGGTAAACTAATTTTTTTGTTCCAGTCTTTATATTTAAATATACACAAACAGAATCATATACACACCCATTCACATTAACCATTTATACATTTCATGATGTTAGTATTGTACAGTAAACGAATTTCGCAATCACATCATTACATCACCCCTAACTATGTGCATTAGTTAAGTATGACTCCTAATTAAGAAAATATCAATCAAAAATTCCCTATCATGTTCATGGAATCAGTGAACAAACCATTCAACTCCTTTCAAAACCATGTAATTTTAGTCAATTAATCTTATAAATTTACATTCATTTTATAACTGTACTTAACACTCATCTAAACAAATCCAAGATTAGAGAGTGAAAGAGAATTCTCCCTCTTATACCACGTGATATTTCCACGAGAGTGTCAAAATATAACAGATGCCCAGATGTTAAATGATTCCCACATTATTGCAAGTGAATATAATTTAACTTTTGCTTTGCACACAACATACATATATGCTTTATATGCACCATACACACATATTTGTTAAACTATTAACCAGAGGGGATACATGAAGATTTTATAGTTTTCTTTAAATATTCCAATTCATTCATCCTAGCAAACAATTTAACTACCTATCATAAAAATGTCCCCCAAATAGCAAACAGTATATCCCCTCCCAGAAATATTATTTTACATGCAAGTAATTACTGTCAAACAGATATATTTACGAACAAATATACAAAGAATCAAAATATTCCAATTGGAAAACCCATTCCACTCAAGACTTGCTCCTAATGAAGCAACTTGACCTATATTGTTCCAAAGTAACCCAAATTAACTCAAAATTAACCCTAAATGACCAAAATATACTTCAAAACACACACAAAGCCATGTGCGCACATACACAACTACACACAGCAGACTGAAGGAAAAAAAACTTTTCATCACACAATACCACAAGGGATTAGCTAAACACAACATCCATTTACACTTTTTGTGAACATAGTAACATACAAGGAAGAAAATATAATATTTAAAAACCATTCAAGGATAATTAAATAGATCAATACTTTTAAAAAAATCTATGCAAATCTCTTTAAAAAAACTATATCAATATACAGTTCACATACATGAAATAAACAATGTTTGTATCTTGGTCGGATACCCTGTGAAGACAAATACCTGTATTGGGAAGGATATAGGTTCGAACATTCTGCCAACCCTTACTTATACACACACATATTATTCCATTTAGTAGAGAACATTTTCTATAATAAATACTTATGTTAGATTCATCTCATCTCCTACACAATATGCATTTATAAATTTAACTTTAAAATTTACATTACATTGTAATTGTTTGTTACATTCATTTTTTTCCAAATTTATATTTATAATAATTTCTTTTATTTCACACATGCCTCTTTGTCAAAGGTTCATTTACAGAAACAGAGAGCTCACCATATCACCAATCCACACACAATAATCTTTACCAATTTTCCATCAATCCTTAACAATTCTTACCAATCTTTACCAATATTTAACAATCTACCTATCTTTACCAATCTTTAACAATATTAACCAATCATTACCAATCTTTCCATCAATTCCTACAAATATTTACCTATATTACCAATCTTTCCATCAATCCTTACAAATAATTACCAATATTACCAATATTTCCATCAATCATTACAATATTTACCAATCTTTCCATCAATCCTTACAAATCTTTACCAATCTTGCCATCAATATTTACCAATCTTTACAAATCTTTAATGATCTTTTCATCAATCTTTACAAATCTTTACCAATCTTTCCATAAATCCTTACCAATTATTACCAGTATTTACCAATCTATAACAATCCTTCCACCTATTCCTAGCAAATCTTTACCAATCTTAACTAATCTCTCTATCAATACTTACAAATATTTAACAATTTTTGCCAATAATTACCAATCTTTCCATTAATCATTACAAATCCTGACCAATCTTAACCAATCTTTCTGTCAATATTGACCAATATTTACAAATTTTTACCAATATTTTCATCAATCATTACCAATATTTACATATCTTCACCAATATTCCAATCAATCCTTACCAATCTTTATACACTCTTTCCATAAATCTTTAGCAATATTTTCCAATCCAAAGTTTTGTAGACTTCTCTATCCATATAAAAAGAAATACGATTCACCTACTGCCTCCAAAAATTGTATACAGTAGAATGATTGTTTGTGTTTGTATTCAACTATCCAGGCATTTTTATTTTGGTGTCTTTATTATCATGCTCTTAACTTTTATAAGCGAATGCTCATAGCAACACTTAAAAGTCGGAAGGGATAAAATGAATGAAAACAATAATATTTCATACACTTTATCTTTATTTCACACTTATAAAAATACTGTGAATTGATTACATACACTCAAACAAATTCTCCGGTCAAGAAAATTATTTATGCTCTACTTGAAAAGTATATTACAAATCGTATCGTGAGCAGTCAAGGTACGCTTATTCACAAATACAGCATCACAATTATCACAGTAAGAACACCTTATATGTTGGACTGAACAAGCAATGAATATGTTCATAACATGCATTACAATTTTGACTAAATGTATTTCCACATTTTGAACTATGTTTCCGTAATGCTTCTAGAAAATCTTCAGAAACCTTTGCTGAAGGTGTTACCGATGGTAAGTCTTCACCCATTGTTACCATCTTCCTGTTACAAAAGCCTACACTATTATTAGATGATTCCACTTGTGACAATCTACGTTCCATCACAACTATCTAAGAAGGGAAAACATTCATACAGAACACACACTTAGATAGTGTTTTAACAACAGAATTATTGGTTTAAGTATCACTCGAACTCAGTCAGAGAAAGAGAGCTCTTAGTCGAACAACATACAAAAGGTGAATAACACCATCTCAACAATCTAAATATATGTCTTAAATGTTATTTGGCAGAGTGGGACTCGAACTCACGCACCCATCAGGGAACCAGAGCTTAAATATAGCGTCTTAAACTGCTAAATCAATCTAACAATTGCATAAAATGCTTTATTATAATGAAAAGTATTTACCTTTTCCTTGGTCGACATCATAGGATCTTAACCTTACGTTCAAAATCTACTGCATAAAACAACAGAAACATAACTTATACCAAAATTTTAACCTTGCAGAAAAATTATAAGACTTAATGATTGGGAGCACTCTGAGAAAATCCAGACACATTCACCCAGAAGAAAACACATTATATGTATTCTCCTATCTTATAGATAATTATATATATGTATCCCTATCGTATACATTATATGTATATATTCCTAAGTGGTAGATGGGTTAATTATGAGTTACTATGCTTATAAAAGGGATTAAGGCATAGTTGAACTTGTCAGAAATGGCTTAGTGGTTAAATGACTTTATCATCATGTTGGATATCGGATACAACGTCTAAGTTATGTATTTGATGAGTACAGTTTCAATGGTTCTGAAATTATAAGTATGTTCATAAAAGGACTTAAAGCATAGTGGACGATGTCAGAAAGGGCTTAAGACCTATATGACTTAACTATTGTGTTGGATATCGGTTGCAATGTCTGCGCTATATATTAGATAACTATATCTTCAATGGTTCGGAAATTATGAGTATATTTACAAAAGGGTTAAATGCATAATTAACCTTTTCAGCCCTTTTAGGGCTTAAATTACTTTACCACCGAAATGGATGTCGGATACAATGCCTACATTATGAATTTGATCACTATATCTTCAATGGTTTGGAAATTATGAGTATGTTCATAAAAAGGTCTTAAAGCATAACTGAACTCGCCAGAAAGGACTGAAGGCTTAAATGACTTTACTATTGTGTTGGATAATGGATACGATGTCTACATTATGTATTTGATCACTATAGCTTCAATGGTTAGGAAATTATGAGTATATTTATCAAAGGATTCAAAAGCATAATTGACCTTCTAAGAAAGCCATTAGGGCTTAAATGACTTTACCAATATGGTTGACGTCGGATATAATCCCTACTTTATCAATTTGATCACTATATCTTCAACGATTTGGAAATTGTGACCACATTTACAAAAGGACTTAATCGTATAATTGATGGTCTGGCAGAACCAACGATCAATCACAGCACAGCGACTAGGGATAGTACCAGCTGGTATTCCTTCACTACAGCACCAGGGATAGCGCCAGCTAGTATTCCTCACTCCAAATATGGGCAACGCCAGTTTGGTATCCTGTTTGAGACCCTTCCCAGGCTAATCTTATGGCGCTACGCCTGCCGATGGCCAAAGTGAAGTAGAAGGATCACGCTCCTACTACTTGTGCCGAGTGCCTCAACCGCCACGACTGTGGACATTTGGCGAACCGTGGTGCCAACCCCGCAACAACCTTTGAGTGCCAATACCGTTGGCAGACGGCCAAACGATGCAGGATTTCATACGCGCAGACCGATACTACGACTTACCTCAACACCACATCAACGTTGCCACAGACTGCAGTCGTGTCGTGACTGACTTTCATGGAACCATGAAGAATGGCCGCTGGCAATCTTCAGTGAAGAATCCCGCATATACTTTAGTAGCGACGACCAACTTATCCACTCGTCTAGACAACATGGGCAGCGGGTTTGTTTTCAAATGTCACATGTCCAGGCGGCCAGCTTTATAGCGTAGGGGTGCGATTTCGTACGATGCTCATCACCACTTGTCTTCATCACGGGCACTTTGACAGCCCAACGGTACGTTCAAAAGTTCCTGTAGCCAGTGGCTCTGCCATTTGTGTACGAACACCCCGGTGCTCTCTTCCAAAAGGGTAAATTCCCGGTGGAACCGGCGCTGGCCTCACCAAATCTCCCCTCCAGTTGGCCGATACCTATTTAAAGGTTATACCTGGAGCACTACATTCTAACTTACGTTAACCATCCCAAGTAAAACAATATCTAAATAGGCTCGTTTTGTTTTTCAGTTACCACAGAGAACTTTGCAATTTTCACCCTCCATGCTGTGTACGAAATGAAGTTAAGCCTACTGCGTTCTGTGCATCTCCTTCTTTTACATTAAAAATACTAATCATGGTGGTGTTCCCATTATCAGCTTTACGCGGCCCAGTGCGCGCGAGTGTGGTACGGGACTTACATTCGGGGATGGCCGGTAACCAGTATCGTTCCTCTTCTCCTCACCCGCCGGGCGCAAATATCAGTATATCTATCCCAAACTGCAGTTAATCGGAACCGTCTCGTTCAAAGATATCGGTAGTAAAAATCATGACTGTTTCCAGGCGGGCGAGGAGAGTTCCCCAGGGTTGTGCAGTTGTGGGGCTAAGCAGTGCATGGCTGAGCCTCGTCGCGATCCAGTCTGGCCAGTCATAATCTCATACCATCACACACATTCAAAACAGTGTCTTGTATACTTCTGCCAAGGTCACGTCCAGTATTTGGGAGTTTCACTCCCACCATCATCCATTTGCATACTCCGGAGCCATCGCTTGGTCGTAATAAGGTTTCTGGAAAAAGAACAAACTTTTTATCCAGGAGTTATCTTATCGGGAATGGGGGAAGCCCCCTGTCATGTACTTGTAGATACCATCCAAGAGGAAGAACTAATACCTGACCACAGTGTACCCTGTGGAGGGCTTGCTGTAGATCAAAAGTACGCCTCCCGTAAGTGCGGACGTCATATTTAAATATTCTCTTCTGGGCAGAATCCTTCTCCTCTGAGCCAGTATCATTCAGTGAGCAAGCTCAACACTGCTTCCTTGTATGTGGGCAGATGCCCGTGGGCGACGAGGAGACTATCCACACACTCCATGTGGGGTAAGACTATTCTATCTCCCTCCTCCATGGATCTTACGAGGAGGGCAAGGGCAGCCTTCAGGACAGTTGGTTCTTCCAGTCTAGAAATATTATTCCAACAGGGCAACTCTCGCCCTCATACCGCTGCCGTCTCAAGAGCGTCACATCGCCAAACCTATCTCCACTTGAAAATCTATCGGATGCTATTCGCAACTCCATTCCTACCACAAAACTTGCGGGAACTGCAGACGATTATTCAAGCTGAATGAGATCGATTATCGCAGGACGCCATAGGGACCTGTACAGCTTCAAGTCACGATCTCTGGTGGAATGTATTAGCAAACATGAAGGTCCGACTTCATACGAGATTTATGTATGCCTTACAAAATCAGGATCACCCATCTACAGCGGGAAAAAAAGGGTGGCTCGGTGTAGTACCAAATAGAAAAACCATTATCTTTAAAAATTAATATATAATATAACTAATCAAATTATAATTACATATCAACCACTGGCGTAGTTTATAACAGAGGTCACCTTTTCCTTCTTTACATAAAATATTCCGTTATCCCTTCATCAGTGCATAGAACAATCTGTAAGGTAATTTTAATCCGAAACAAAAAGCAACCCAGTTAATGCAAACACAACCCAGGTTCCAAGGTAGGTGAGACACCAACCGCGAAAGACTATAATCTTCAGAATACTTATGATCGTATTACTGTTTATGCACCGAGACTAACTCCCGTAGTACGTGATTGCAAACGTACGTGTTTAGGGTGACGCTAACCTAGCGCTTTAATTGTGTTGCGAAATGTTTAAATTCTGCGTCTTTTTTTTTTTACGAAACCATGAAATGTGTTCCCATTATAACGACATGCGAAATAAAATAAAAAAAAAACACTTCAAACAAAGGTCGGACCAAACTCTGAATACAACACGCACATTATAAATGCTATTTCCCGGCCATCTAACCTAGCTGAAAGCGTCTCTTTCACACTCTTGTGTCTCATAACATAGTGGTCGGAAACATGTGAAACTAGAATAGGGGCCTACACTGAACTTGATTCAGACTTCCGAGTAACAAAGTGATAAAGTCATCACTTCGTTCAGGCGCAAACGCGCTAAACTGCTCATGATCACTTGCCGTGACGGCGAACCACGTGGCGAAACCAGCAATCGCAGTTTGCTGGGATCGAGCCCACGATCTTTAGAATTCAAACCGGCCAGATTCCTGCACGAATAGTCACGCTCATAAAAAAAAAATAGGCGGGAGAATGACACAGATACGCTTGAAGATAACCTCAAGCTTAGAGCCCATTCAGGGTTACGTCCAACTTTTCTGAAGCTCTGCTGAAGATACACTTTCAAGCTGTCCCTTCACCTCACGAAAACTGAAGCTTAACCAAGCCTAAGGAATTACGCCAAAGAGACAACATGTCGCATTTGTGTGCACGCAATTTAATAACACCTTGTATGAGAACTATTTCTCACTGAACATTGCCAATACATCTCATATTCTTTCTGTTTTTATTCATATTAGTTATAAATTAAATATTACAATTTATAGGTACACTGTAAAACATTTTCCTGGTAAACTACCCAAATTATAAAGAAAGTTTTTAACCTATACATTGTATGGTAATACTACCATATATCAGGCTGAAAATGTACGAATGTTTAGCACCACAACAATACGTAATTGGTAACTTCCCTACATATTTGACTGTTTCCTGAGCAAATGTAGGAACGCTACCATGAATGTATGGGTAAAAATTTTACAATCCACTCTTTCTCACTATTCGTATACACTGGGGTGGTATATTTGCGAATAATTTCTTAGAATAAAATATAAGCCAAAGTTAAAGTAAGCTAAAAAGAGATACTTATATGTTAACAGAAGTGTACAACGCTTGTGATGCATGGCATATTTAGGAAACAACCAAACACGTCATACATAGAGTGATTTTTCAAAGGTTTCATTCTAAAAGTTTAAAGGTACTGCGTATAGACTATGGCCGACTACTTGGTGAGTTGAGGAAACAGAAGCTTCATTTCTCTGTTATTCGTTTCAGTCACTTATGTATGGGGTCGGTCAGTGTAACCAAATCCATGTCTCTTAAGAGGAGTAGAGCGGTTTCGGCTGCGCTTAACGGCGAGTGTGATGCGAGATGAAGATGGAGCAGCGGAGGAATGCGAGGGCGGGGCAAACGAAAGTGCCCCAAGAAAACGGCAACTGCTACCACTTTTACCACAGGAGAAGAGACGGAGTTTTGCAAACTTATTTATTTCAGCTTGCATCCTGAAACAAATTGCATATGGGTACACATATTCATTCTTTGAAATTTATTTTGCACCTAAGTTATTATAGCAATAAACAATGTACGATTTTCTGAATAAGCATCATGCATTACCTCTGTTATTCGTGTGTCTCGAGACAAGTTTCAACCGAGGGGCTCTGCCCGCAAGGTGCAGATGGTGGTTAAGTTAATAAATGTTCATAGTGGCAGCTATTTGTCCGCTTTCCCATTTCCTACCGAGTTGGAGTGGTTGGCGCGGCAGTCCCCCCTCTCGCCATTTTTTCTTCCTCGTCGCCCTTTCCGCCACTGTCATTTTCATCCTTTAGGCATAAATTTTCCTCTTCGAGGACTCGTAGCGTGAGCCGTGAATGATGGGAGCGGACAGTGGGCTTATTTTTAACGTGCCCATTGTCTCCGTACTCCGTCCACATACATCTGGAAACAGAGGCACAATTCATGGACAGAGGCACAGAAACCAGGTGGGGTTCAGCGATACATAGTACCCTCCCAGTTCTGTGATTGGGGTATAGAATAGCATTTGTAACCCCCCTCAATTATATATATATATATCTCACGCCCCTTTAATAATAGTAAATAATTATGTACCCACAAATAGCAATCTCAATGCCAACAAAGATTTGTAACATTCTACAGGAAAACATTTTGTAAACTACTAACTGGCATTTTCTTAACATGGGGGAAAAACTCACGTTCAGGTACCTTGTAACTGCATTTATTTAGTGTGTTTATGGAAAAACGTCGGGGTGGGTAAAAAGGCAGGGAGTACAAATCCATACATTCATTCTGCCTCCATTTGGGGACAGCATTCACTGAGTCATAATGTGCTATAGTCCATTCACGGTTGCGTCCAGCTTTTCTGAAGACATGATAAAGTTTTATTTTCAGGATATTCTTCAGCTGCATGCAAATAAATAGTCTTGGAAATTACTCTAATTGTATTGTATTAGGTTGGAAAGGGCTCATTTACCTCCCCTGGTGTTATGACTGAAGACTTATCATAGGGCAACTTACAAACTAACTTGTGGTCTAACTTAAAATAACACCCATGCCTTACCTTACATCCTTTAGGAATTTGATTATTAAAAACCAGTGTCGTTGTCAACTTTAAAATAGTTAATTCTTTCTCAAAGTACCTAAACGAAACACACAAGTTAATGCAAATTGCTGTAGATAAGATTAGCTGGTTATAAGTTAATTGCATCTGGAAATGTACTTTTATTTTCATTCCGCGAAACAATGTACTTAAAACTCACAGACCCATAATAGATTTCGTGTGTCAACATGCACCGACATTAGTGGAAGCATATTTACATAAAATATTTACTTTATAATTTTCAAAATATCACCTAGGTCATATTAATTTTTGAGTGTATGCGCCCTTTTCGAATACCCTTCCCCTTTCTGTGTCAGTATCCACCAGACTTTTTGAAATAGCGGCCTGTAGTTCGACTCGGGTGTTAGCCTTTGTAACCCAAAGTTGAAACTGTTCAGCGCCCCTGTTACAAACACTCATTGACTGTGGTCACTGGAAAAATCCACAATTTCTTGACGCTTCCTTGTACGTCTGTTTTCTAGGGCTGAATTGTCTCCGTTTCCTTTACATTATTGATATCATCGGAGAATCTTCTTTTGATTTTATAAGTTATTGGTAGAAACCCTGTCAGTTCGCGTTATGAATTTGTGACATAATAGGTGTCCTGAAAGTACATATTATCATCCGACACGCTCTTAGGAACTCTGATACAATAGTAAGAATATAGAACTCTGGTGGTTTATTCCATCTGGCCTAGCCGAACAGGTGAAGGCTTAATAAGGTGGAATGCAAAGGTAGTTGTTATGGTGTGAGCGAGCCATTAATTAACGCTCGAGTGAACCTATCAACACATTCAGCAGGGAATCAGGACGCCAGGGATTGCGACAAATGATAGTCACTAAACATTATGGCGATATATCAAACAACGCGCTGATATAGTCCAGTGCGAGGTTCGTCGTGGGTACAGACGCCAGTGAGACGCCATTGGGACGTCAGCCAGTGGCCCTCCTATCAAGAAGGGCCATGGGAGGGGTGTACCGGGGAACGCCGCAGCTGATGCGTGAAGGGACGCAGCCTTCGGCAACAAGGATTAAGGTAAGCTGGTGGTAAAGTTTTATGTCGGAGAGACATTAGATTGATATTTAACAAAGTGGCTTTTGCATAAATTAATATTGTTAAACTTAAGTACTCTCCCGTTAGTAGCAGGATAATGGGCGAGCTGGTGCAGGGTCTAGGGTCTGGGAGCCGGGAGCTAACGGCCATATCGGAATTCACCATTTTTTTTCTCAAAATGGCATGTTTTTACCCCAAAATCACTCGTTTTTACCAAAAAAGTACCTTCAGAAATCGATTATTTTACCCAAAAATCACATAAAAATTTTCCCCAGCTGCTAAAAAGGCCCCCCCCAAAAAAATTATTAAGGGGGGTTTGTCCGCCATCTTGAATTTCCCGTTTTTTACCCTTAAAATCGCATGTTCTACCCCCAAAATAGGCCATTTTCATCTTGGAATTTCCCAAAATATTCAGTTTTTTTTTAACCCCTAAAAATTAATTATTTAAAAATTTGTAAGAACTTTAAGCGTGTATCAATACCTTGGATTTTTATTGGTTTTCCTAGAAAAAACCTCCGTCTGTCAAAATAGCTGTGCTTGCATGACGAATTGTTTGGTACCGTGGCGTGCGAAAGTACAGAGTCCAGCTATGAGTCACTGCCAGCCCCGCGGACAGGCGACGGCTGGCGTACTATTGTGCTGCGAGGGTGGGACGATGATGCTCTGTGTAGCGTCTCGTTTCGCGGAGCCGACAACCTAATACATGACAGCAGGGAGGTACAGGTGTGAAATTTCACTGTGAAGCGATGCTCCAGCAGCAGGTGACCTCATGCATAGAATGTCAAGTCAGAAACTACATGATGGCAGCATTGGGAGCTGCCCCGAGCATGGCATGAAATAAACGTGGTGTAGTTTTCTAAGCTCTCTTTTGCACTAGGCGGAGGAATATCCTCGACGTAGAACTTTAGAAGGCTTCGGAAAAAATTGGGACTGCAGTTCGAAGCCCGAAACCATATAAATATCCTTTTTTTCTATCGGACGTAAAAAAAAATTGTTATTTTGCTTAGTGTTTTTGGAGACTGCTTTAGGAAGTTATGATAAACGGGAAACGCAAGTTTTAGGCATCGAATATAGGATTTAGGGTAAGTCATACACCAGCGGAAAAATTTACAACTCCTATACCAGCGGAAAATTGATGCCCCACACCAGCGGAAAAATTTAAAAGTCCTACATGAGTGGGGAAAATATTCAGATTCCTACACTCCACCTCCATCCCCACCTCCACCACCTCCCCTCTCCATATCCACCTCCACCACCCACACCTTCATATCCACCTCCACCTCCATATCCACCACCACATCCACCATCCATCCTCAACCACCTCCACCTCCACCACCGCAACATCCACCTCCCTTCCTCCTCCCCCACCTCCACCACCCCCACCTCTACCTCCACATTCACCTCCATCACCTCCACCTCCACCTCCACCTCCACCACCCCCACATATACCTCTACCTCCACCACACCCACCTCCACCACCCCCACCTCCACCTCCACGTCCACATCCACCTCCACATCCACCTTTACCTCCAACACCACCTTTGCCTAAACCTAAATAATTTATTTAATGTTATTGAAATTTTTTTGGATTTCGAGATTAAAGGTCACCAGGTCATGGTCAAAGGTCAAGAGTCAAATAATCGGTCTTGTGAGTGGCCGGTCTGACAGTTGTCTACTTTACGCGTCACCATGAATTCAAGCTGAGTGAAAATAACACGAAGGCGAAATATATTTTCACATTTTAAATAAATCTAATTTTCAGACAGGGCAGTGATGGTAAAATAACGAGTCGGTCAGAAGTTTATTCAACTTGTCTGGTAGAGTCCTTCCCGGACTACCCAAAAAATATACATTATTTACGAATTAAAACTATTTTTTCCCCATGGTAACTTGCATGTGAGGTTTCCTCTTTCCTGTAGATTATTACAAAATTGACTTTGGTGTAAGGGGTTAAACATTTAAAATATAATTTTTTACTGTATGTTGTTTCACCTTTGATATGTCTGTACACATGCGCGATAGACAAAAATAAATACTTACATTTCAAGTGTGAAATATTCCAAGCCTTGTTAGTTAGCGATGATGCCGGTCGCGGCTCCTTGTTAGATGAGTTCAAAGACAGACCTTCGTTTTCTCAATGCATCTTTACTGTATAGCGAGATAATGCTTCCAACTTCCCCTGATACTAAGGTAACAGAATGCATTACTGCTCTATATGTAAATTCTCCCATCACTCGTAAAAAATGCCGTCCGATATGTTCTAAGACCAAGGGAAAATTAATATCGTTTTAATAGTTTCGGGTCTCGATCACAGGTCCTTACACCATACCACGCCATGGATGGCTTAGATCCTATCAGGTGTACATGAATACTAAACATTGATAAATTAATGTACGAACGTAGTTAAACAATTTTTCCGTAACTCAGGTCACTAATCGAATTGTGATCCTCAGATCTTACTCTGAATCCTATATCCGATGCCTAAAACTTGCTTTTTCAATTTATTATAAGTTCTTTAAGCAGTCTCCGAAAACACTAAGCAAAATTACAAAATTTTTTCTAAGTCCAATAGAAAAATAAATATTTAAATTTTTCCGGGCTTCGAACTGGAGGCCCTACGGTACTCCTAACCAATGAATATTGCTTAAATGGTTATAGTTGGTGCATATAAAACCATAATTAGTAGGAAAACCATGAAAAAAGTTCGTTTAAAACGACCCAATGTACAGGTCGGTACTCGAACTGGGGTCCCTAAATCATGTTAATTCCTTGTCCAAAAATTTGGGCTCTTGGGTATGTGTGTAAACAACTTTCATTAGACATATTGTAAATGATAACAACGTTTCTTACATGGAAGTTATAAATACTTTGTTCTGTTTTAAAGTAAAAACACTATGTGTACAGTCATGTAGTACACAAATGTTTTAAAAACACTTCTGCTGTCTAAATATGGACAAGAAATAATTAAAAATAAATAAAGTTTGTAGGCTGTAAAAATTACATTTAATTTTTACAATACGGTGAAGTTTGAGACTTATAGCAGTGCATACTTTTGTATTATTTAACACATATCACAAGTAAATCTTACCCAATATTTGTCCGTGAATATTACGTGCGCATTGATTGTTACTTCAAACTTTTTTCCGAAGCCTTCTAAAGTTCTACGTCGAGGATATTCCTTTATTTCAGAAGATTAAAACCAGCATTTTAAATCACGCTAGTCGTGAACCGATGTTTTTCGACACAAGAGCGCGAACAGGAAGAAAAACAAAGTCAAACAAAACCATGAACCAGCTAATTTGGACATTGCGTCAGTCAGATGATGATGTGAAAGAGTTAGAAACATCGGCCTATGGGCTACATGTTTGAATAACACACCATTTTATTCTTATTTGCACGCAACAGAAAGAAACTGAATCGCAGGCGACAGCAATATTTTATCTTTACGACTAGTAAGACGTTAAAACATGGAGCTATGTCTCGATATTAGCTGCCAATTTAACTGTGAATATCGCGGTGATTTTATTTCATAGGTTGATTTCAAGAGCGCTCACTTTATCGCGAACCAACTATGTGCATTTAATTCTTATTAATATAGTTGAATATTAACCCATCCTTACTCTCTGCTACCAAGGCGAATCGAGTTCAATCCCCGGCTGGCTCAATCCCAGATTTTCATAATTGGGAATCGTGCCGGACGATACCGCTGGTCGGCGGGTTTTCTCGGGGATCTTCCGCCCTTGCATTCCGGCCCTGCTCCATTCTCACCTCATTTCACTCTCATCGGATGTCAATAACTCGTTGTTAAGAACCGCCCCAACATCTCAACTTAACTCAACTTACTCTCTGATCATCCTAGGCGAATATATGCAATATTACAGCTTTTTACATGTAATTATCGGCTGTTCACGGTAAAGTGAGCACTTTTTAAAGCCCTCCCAACAGACTTTAACCACTAATAAATATATATTATTGCAGCATCAGGCATTAAATTTTAAGGGTAGTGAAATATATACACCATGTATATTCGTCAAACGAATTTTCATATTAAAAAGCAGCAGGAAGATGGAAATAAGATGAAAGAAAAAATCTAGAAGGGCCTTAAAAGTGCTCACTTTAGCGTGAACAGCCTACATCGTTTACCACCGCCGTTTTCGGTTGTCTGCTACTGTCGAGACCGTATGTTCTCGTACACACCAATGTGTAATCAGGAAGTGTAGCCTTCAACTCAGACGCCAAAACACTTCTACTGTGACTCATCAGCAGTTTAGTAAATAAAGGAACACTCGTCAATAATGTCAGCTGCTGAAAGTAAAAAGCGAAATGTAGTCAATATCTCGTGGCTTGCCAGTGGCACTGTTAAAAGTCATGTGATGTAACAGTAACAGAACGTTTTTTAATTCATATTTACAACAATCCGTGCATTAACACTAATCTAATTATTATATATTAACTATGTTATAGTTATATAGGCCTACGTACATTACATTAAATTTAACTGTCAGATTAATTTAATGAACTTTTAAAGTACAAATTTATTAAAAAAGTTATATTAATCAAGAGTTCAAACCATTCGGCGTTGACAATAACTGTCGCTCAGTTGGGACTCGGCAAATGAATTATTGCCCAACTTGCAGGTGTGCTTTGTCTTGTATTTTCTCTGCGGTTTCCCAGTAATAATCTTCGGTTTTATTTCTTCATTCATATTCAGGATATGGCTGCGATTATTTAACTTCATTTGGAACACCCTATCTGTTAATTTCAATGTATACGCTCTAACGTCTGGTTCGTTGCGCATATTATTTGATAAGTTGTATGATAATTCATTTTACACACTTGTTTATGTATTGATGTAATGATAATGTTGCGAAGTATTACTCATATATGATAATTATTTAGTCATTATATTTTATTTCACACGTGTGTTATAGTACACACAAACAGCTAGAGTTTTGTGATCCACATATTCTCTCCTATTTTATATTGTTAAGTTTTTGTGTAATGTGTTAATTCTCATAAGCTGGCAACGTCTTGTGACGTCACTGGTATTATAGTTATAAGGAATACACCTCACAGGTAAACCCTATACTGCACAGGTAAATTTTAATTTTGTAACCGCCCCGATTATGGTTAGCGATAGAATCACCTCACCTCCAACTTGTTCTGGAGAAAATTCCCTTATTTCTCCAGCTCCAGCACATATATACAGCTTGTAAAACTCATGGACACGACAGGAAGAAGGAGAAAACTAGCTACGTACATATTAATTTACTGAAAGCTTCGAATAGTGAAGTGAAATATTTAATGCTGAAAAATATTTAACCAGATTCCAACTAGACTTTCACCTTGATGCACCGCCCATTCCATACAATTGTAGTTTTACGTCTTTGACTTCTTTAAGACATTACGACATACTAGTTCCCCAATTATATAAAATTATTTATTCCCTTTGATATTTTGTCGTTCATCATAATTATGCACCATGTATGCATTGCTTTTTCTTACCAACTATTGTTTTTGGTTTTTTGTTGGAGTTATTTCCGTATTGTAATTCTTTCGTCGGGTTTATTAAGTGTCATTTTAATATCTGACTAGGCTATTAAAAATTGAAGCAAAACAAATTTATACGTTAGTTTGGTTTGTTTAGGTCCAGCTGACTAGAGTGAACGCCAAAACACGGCCCGCGGCTGCAAATGTCCGCGCATGAGCCGTGAGGTGCAGTTCCGGCCCAAAACAAGTTCTACTAGATTTATTTATCATGGTCAGTCAAAGCTTCTAGTTCACAATCACACTGCAAGATATAATATCGCCTACTTTCCAGCCACGTCTCCTGGGATTGATGGGGCATTGAATATTAGGCCCACTTGGAAACATACTGTACTACATAAACGCAAGATAGTGTCATAATTAAGCACATCTCACATTTAGAGCGGATGTAAGAGCGTATTATATTTTTATTTAATTTTCTTTAAAAAAATTTGTTTGTAGTAAGTGCATGCCTGTATCGTTTTAAGCTGTTTACATTATTATAAATTAGAAACATAATTTTCCATAAGTTTTGTAGTTTTTTCTATAGTTGACATAACATAAAATTAAAGGTTTTAACTTGTTAATGTGAAAAAAAAAATGAGTGCAGTGAGTGAGTATTTGAAATATGGATACATCGTAGGCAATATTGAATGAAATATGACACGTCCACATGGGAATTACGGTAAGTCACTTGGGGTCCCGCACACCTGGAACCATTGCAGGCAAAGAAGTTCCAAGAGCAAACCTGGCATAAAGCATCACACACTCCATCGCCGATAAGCTCAAGGCACTGAATTAGGTGCAGCTTGATTTTTTTTTTGCGTAGCGTTCAATAACTCGAGATTAAACGGCCTGATCTACCATTTCCTTAATAGAAAATGTTCGTTACAATACACCGTAGTCGTCTGTGCAAGTGTGGCTTATTTGAAGCGTGTGTGTTTTTTTTTTAGACGTAGACTGAAAATTTTGTCTTTTGACAGTAAAATATAAGATTCGTAAAATGTCTTCAAAATTGGACCTACGAGAGATTCGAAGTGCATACGCTCCTGTCGCAAGCAAGCAAATCACTGACAGTGCCATAGTTTTTTTAAGTCGTATTTCAAACCCCGTGCAAGGCAATTTCAAAGCTACGCTAGACGCCAGGTATATGGGCACATAAGGAAGTAGCCTGCTTTTGGAATGGAAAAGCATTCAAATATAGCTACAAAACCTAACATCTACTGGATGCTGGCTACGGAGCGTATTTAGTCAATTGTACGCGCGTCAGTTTCTCTGTCGAGGATAAAATTGGACGAAATAAGTGTTTTCAAAATGATGCATGAATTTAATTATCACAAAAGAGAAATTCGGAGGTAAAAAATTGACGTAGAGGACGTCTTGTTCACTATTATGCCATAAAACGATAGGTTCGAAATTAAAAATCCCACGGTTGCATGCCGGTTCAATGACTTGTACATAAAGGCGCGAAGGTGCGTCATAGTATCGACTGTAGCTCTCGCTTTCTTCAGAGTTTCAAACGCGCAATATAGATCCAGAGTACACGTGGCTCGTACACACTACTTGTAAGCAGGCAGCATTGAGAAAGGTTGAGTAGCCGCAAAAAAAAAAAAAATGTTTTCTGCTGTAGCTAAGCTCACAGTTCGGTGATCCGTGCAGTGCGTAATACCCAACGTAACACACAAACACAACCTGATTGATTGAATCACAGACCTGTTTATCTCACCAAAGATAATTGTGGTTCCGGAACACTTGGCTCAGCCAATCTCTGTAGGCTACCAAGAACACCCAAGGGACACTACGAAGACACATCAAAACTACCACTAGCTATTGATAAAAAAAATACTCACAGAGACTTGAGTGGAAATAAATGTGATTTAATTGAAAATATATCTGGTTGGAACATCATGAATTAAATGAATATCTGTGAAAAAAACTAAATATTTTGTTGTGACTGTGTTTTTTTTTTTGTTTTCAAAATTGGCTTTACTTTGCTGCCGTAACTATGAGTGTAGCCCTCTTGTACGTATAACTTATTACCAAATCAAAACGTAATTAAGTCTATTTCGTTTCTTAAAAATAATATCAAAATATGAAATTTATATTGTAAAATAATTTTCTCACACCAACTCAGTTGGGAGAACATGAGAACTCAGTTCAGGGGCTCCGTAGGCATAAAGGTAGATCAACTTTAGCTAACTGAAGATCCACGATGGCGTAACGTAAGCCCGATTAATTTCTCAAAAACCATTAATTATTTTATGACTTATTCTCTGTGTCCAAAATTAATTATACTTAACTTAAAACAAATATTGATTACTGCAGCAACTCTTGATACCTTCGGTAGCTGGTTCCGCTGGTCGTGGGCCTTAGTCTTTCCTCACGAGGCTTTCGAGACTTAGGTACGTCACTAGAGTAATTGTCGTACTAAACACAATCGCGGAAGCTCGAATTTGGCTTTATAAATAAACCGCGTAGGTAGTGTGTGCATATTAAAATATTCTTCTTCAAATGCCGCGCGTCTTAGCCCTAATTCTGATTGGGTAGGCTAAATTTTGGGAACCGGCTTTGTGTCTGGTTGTCTACCACTTTCTGTGTAGTGTTCCCTAAGGCGCGTTCTACAATGACATGCGCGAGGATATGGACCATGGAAGCGGTCGCGTAACACAGTCTACAATGACACGAACGAGGATACGGATAACGTACGGATACACGTAAGAAAGCTCGGCAACTCCCAACTCTTGCGTGTCCGCGAATCCGTGTAGCCAATAGGAATCGAGCATTTGGTTCGTCGATATTCGTTTTCGTGGCCATTGTGTTATACACGGCAACAAGTGCTTCGATTTTTCATGGCGCTGGTCATTTTTGTTTCAATAAATAAGTGCACATGGTTAGGCAGCAGTATTTACGTATTTCTAAGCACTGTAAAAATATACAAACCGAGATGTGTATATTATGAAACCTATATGAGTAATTTGCAACAGAAGTATTTTTCATTTCGTAAGTTGTAAGACTGTACGTTTCTTCGTATCGTAGAATGGTTAAAATTCGTCTCGAGTCGTTGGCATGTTCCGCTTGCGTTTACGCGTCCGTTTTGTTACGTATTCGTGCGTTGTAGAACGGGCGCTAAGTACCTATCACACTGTCAAATTTCTGACCTCAACTATATTTGACAATATTTTAGAGGACGAAATACGGCCATCAAATTTTTCCTTCCAATAAATTTTGACAAACTATCTTGAATGTGTTTGACAATGTGTCACACTATCAAATTTTTTATTGGGAAATATAATTATAAATATTATTTAAAAATTATTTTCACAGTGAGATATAGCTTTTGTTTTCACATGCGGTCCATTACAATAAGAAATGTAAGTAATATTGTAATTTATTTTCGTTTATTTACTAAATTAAAATTGTATTTATAAGATATGTTTTCTGCACTATGAAATAAATGCCTCTGAGTTCGTAATATTATGTCCAATATTCACTTAAAATAGCATTTATGCCAAGAAAGCTTCTACATAAATTAATTATCTTCGTAACTTACTTTATTTCCAGCAATTGTTCGTTATTTTAAGTTTCTTGACGTCCATTTTTGTCGTGCACTATTCTGGTTGGCTGAGATCGTCAAACACCAAATAAATTTTAGAACCGGTCCAATTTCCAAATGTTTGATGGGAACTTGAGGCGTCCAACTTTCTCGAACAAAAATGACAGCGTTAATGACGTTTCAATGACGTCATAACTGTCCAACTATATTTGACGAAATTTATTGAAAGCCGTTTGACGGAGAAATTTGACAGTGTGACAGGGGCTTAATGGCCGAGCCTCTGATTGGCGAGCAGGTTACCAGGCACTGATTGGCGGACGGCATTCCGACATTTTCAGGCCAGTGTGCGGCAGCAGTTCGCGGAACAAGCAGATGTTTGAACTGTGCATTAGTGAGTATCCTGAGTCGAGCTGCTGTACAGGCGTGAGTCGTCTCGTATCGTCTGCGGCACGCGTAGTGCAGGCTACAGTCCGTTCGTGGTTCTTCCCAACTTTTCTCAAGTCCTGACATAGTTCTACCTTCAGAATATTCCTCCGCCTCAGGCAAACAAAACTTAGAAAATTTCACCAGAGGGCCAACGTACCGCATTCGTGCGCACTATGTTTATAGGCTGTTCACGGTAAAATGAGCACTTTCGAAAGCCCTGCTTCAGATATACTTGTATGAGCGTTGTATATTCCTCCACCTTATTTAAAATTAACATTGTCATGAGCCTCATGACTTTATTCATGCGTCGGTCTGGTGAATCTGTGTCATTATAAGAAAAGAGAATACGTATTTCAAATCTGGCCAGTTTTACACTTACGTGCATTAAAAAAAAAAAAAATAAGAAATCGAAATAAGTAATTTAAGTTATCCAAAATGGTTACCTTACACTTTTTATTCGTCGTTAAGTTATGGAACTGTTATCTATGTATCGTTACCATCTTTACTGGGCGCATGTCACTCAGTGCTCCCGTAAAAATGTATGATCGTAGGGGCAGTGACTTTTTTCTAAGGTTGAGTTCAAAAATGTTCACTTCATCGTGAACAGCATTTAATGATATTTTGCGTGAGAACTATTTCTTACCAAGCATTATCAACACACCTATCTTCTCCCCGTCTCAATACATATAAGTATAGAAGTAATACTGTAATTTACAAATTTAAAATACAGGTAGAAGTGAAATTTAACAAAAAGTAAGGTACTTGGTATGTTAATATAAGTATAACACTTTTGAGTTAAATTATATATTTAGAAAGCAACCAAACACTTCATACATGGGATGATTTTACAAAGCTTTGGTGGGCCGCAGTGGTGTAGTGGTTTAGACCACAGCCGTAGAAGACAGGCCTGGACACTAGCTTGAAAAGTTGACGCCCTTATTGACCCATTTAGTTCATGAACCCAGCCAAAGAGTAATTTTTTTAAAATAGGAAAATTACGTTCCTATCTCTATAGTGTTATCCCAGTACCAACAACGCTAAACATACTAGTTTGCTTGCAGTGCTCTGCGGCTACTGCATGAACTAATAAGGGGGTCAGTTCGCTAACATTGTTAGATAGGTGAGTGCCCAGACCTTTCTTCTACGGCCGTGGTTTAGACTACTCCCCTCCCACCAAGGCGGACCGGGTTCGATTCCCGGCGAGGTCGCCCCCGGATTTTCGCACGTGGGAATCGCGCCGGGCGATAGCGCTGGCTCGGCGGCTTTTCTCGGGATCTGCCGTTACTCATCTCGCTTCACCCACATTGGCTCTCAAGACCTCACTATTAAGAGCAGCCCAATACCTCGCCACTCCACCCCTCCAATCAAAAGTTTGATTCAACAGTGCGAAGAAACCACGAATAGAGTAGGCCTACATGTCATGTAGTGAGGCTCGCCTAGTTACGGCTGTCGTCACGGAGGTTGGCGACGAAGGCGACTAGAGCCCTCACCGGCCCCGGGTGATTGAGGAGGGTGGCAGGGGGGGGGGGAGAAACACAGCTCTCCACTGCAGCCAGCCTCATTGTTTCCAGGGGTGTGCTTGACCGTGTTACACCCTCCGGGCCTGCTCGCGAGGGCGAACCCTTCTTTCCTCGCCTGTCCCACACCCTCCACAGCTCGGAAAAAAGCACGCTCACAAAAAAAAAATAAAGCAGGGGAACCCCCCTTCGGGCGGGTAAGTGCGGATAAAACAATGGCTAAGAGAAACCGACCCTTAGGGGGTTAGAATGAAAATGAGTAGCGGGGAGTCGTGGGGTGGGGATGTACAAGTGTGTACTTCATAAAGACGCTTTGCAGAGCGCTGAAAAGATGGATGGAGGCTAGCTCTGGAGGGAGGAAGAACGAGAGAGAGAGAGAGAGAGAGAGAGAGAGAGAGGAGAGAGAGAGAGAGACGGCGAGAGAAAGTAATTCGTCATTGATCAAGAGGGGCGAGGGGCTTTGAGCCGAGGGGTAGGAATGTTGTGGTACCAAGCTTTTTCTTCCGATCACAAATGCTGCAAGAGAGGGATGGAACAAGCCCCGTTATTAAAGAAAGACGATAACCGACCTCCTGGGGGAGCTAATTTTCGATTGATGTGTTGACGTGGGAGCTGCGAGGGCGCTTTCATCCGGCTGTTTGACTGCGCTCGCTGGTAGGGGCGCAGCGAACAACACGGCCGAACGCCCGTGCAACATGTGATCAAAGCGCCGTCACGCTAAGTTCCGGCCACTTCGACGAACTGTTGAAAAAATTAAACAGCATCATAACTTCCCTGTATCCTAAAGTTACCTGGAAGATAAAATTTTTCCATCAGCTAGTAATCATTAATTACTATTGATTCCTGTATGTTTGTAAACTAGATGTGGTTAAACATATATGGGAGTGTAAATTTTAGGCCAGTTAGGTTAGGTTAGGATAAGTTAGGTTAGGTTATGTTAGGCAGAACTATATTGAGTTAGATTAGATTAAATTCGTCACCTCAGTGCCAGTGAAACAGGTGACACCACAGCATAACAACCAACATTTCATAAAATGAATTACTTCAACACACATTCACTTCTTTTTTCATAACATATTGTTAACGATTTTTAATAATACTTTGTGGTAAACATTTAACAATTGAAACATTATACACAATTATATTAAGTATATTTCAATAGAACTTTCTCAATTATTTATAACACTAACATAATAAGACCTCCAACACATGTCTCACTGCTATTCAGCTTTACAATCGACCATTTAAACCAAACAACATGCCAGATAGCCAATCTTCAAATCAGAATAGCTATCGATATCAAGAGCTCTTTAAGTCACTGGATCATCAGGCCTATCTTCAGCAGTAGACGCTACGTACAGAACTTTCAATGTTGTTGTACAGCAAATGATGCCCACGCTGTGTTGCAAATAACCCATTCAGGGTGTTTTATTTGGTAAAAGGTAACTTCATATTGGAAAAGGGGACAGGATCGCCATGTTTGTTAGATCAAACAATACAATTTGCAACCATTAAGAATACCAGCTGTTATGAAATGAAACTTTATTGCTTAATTTAATTTTTTTCCCCCAGCAATAAGTAATCCATGGTCAGAATTGATTGATTATGTCAATTTTCATAAAATACCTTTTAACACAAGTAAAATTATATTTGCTGGTAAAATCGATTATTTTGTTTATTTTTTTTTAGTAACATTCTTAATGGGTAATGTCACAATGTATTGATGTTTTGTAATTTGTATGGAATTGCAACAATTTCAGTATTGGTACTCAAATATTAAACAAGAATTTATGTGAGCTGTTCAGGGACACTATGTCTATAGAGCTAACTTCCGAAATATGTTTTTGGGGTTACATAATTTATTTAATAGTCCTTCATATTTTTGCCTTGCCAATATATATATATATATATATATATATATATATATATATATATATATAAAAGTATTAATATTTATAACAATTTAAGAACAAAAATTGGGGTTGGCTGTGTTGGGGACACGGCCGTTTGTTTAGCGTGAATACGTTTACGTTGACGCGCTCGGACGCCTTGATGTTTTTTTTACGTTCCGGCACCGCTTCACTCGATCACATGGGGTTTTATGGGTATCACCGGATTGCTTTTGAAATGATCTTTCCAACCGTATACGATTTCTGTATTTCTCAACTTTGCTTTTTGACGAGTATAAACCAAAATTGTGTTACGTTTTCTTAATTTTTTGCATCAAACTCATACAACTTCACCATAACCACGCCAAACAAAAGTTTTTTTACACGCAATCAATTGATTTTGGCGAGAGCTGTCGATTGAAGCATAAACGAGCGTCTTAGCTTCCCCTAGTCAAAAGTTGTACTATGCGAAAGTTATGAAACGCGGCGAAATGAACTCAAAATTGCGGCGCCCCCTTCCCCCTCGCGTAAGATGCGCCGTAGTCCTCACTCAACATAACATATTCCTTGATCCTATGGCGTTCGAGTGGTGTTATTTAATTTTGAATGTAGACGATAGATTCGGAACTGCAACGCCAAACTGTAACCCCCGATTTTGTTATCATCTGATTTTCTGGATTGCCTCCCACTATGGTCGCAAATTTAAAGACGAATTCATGTCAAAAGTAATTACAAATGCATAAGCCAGACACAACAAAGAGTGGAGTAGAGATGTTCAGCCGGCTCTTTTCATCGCTATCTTGAGAGCCGACGAGGGTGAAGCGAGGTGAGGATAGAGCAGCTACGGAATGCATGGGCGGGGGAAACAGGAGACCCCCGGGAAAACTCGCCGACCAGCGGCATCGTTCGAAACTGTTCCAACGTGAAACACAGAACCAAGAACTCAAGAACAAGACAATCGAATTACTAACTGTAATCGGCATCTTCAATGGGGGTGTTTCCGGTTTATTCGAAAAGAAAAACGCAATCTAATCAGCGTTTTTAACAACTCCTCCAAAATGTGATAAAGCTATTAAAGTATGAGCTGCCATTATATTTCCACCTAAAATCACTGCAGTTTATCCATATATTGAAAAGTTATGTTTGTTAGTACCACATCGATTAAATCTTTTCTTTACGTCATAACCTTATATACTGAGGCCTATGTTCAATTCCAGTATTCAGTGAAATGTTTTAAGTCGACAGACGGAAAAAAAATCATCAAATTTAATATTTTTAACACTCTACATGAGGAAATTGTTTCAAAACAATAGGGAAATATTTAGGTAGCGGGAATTTTACAATGTTTAAAATACGGTATTGATATTTTGAGGGATGCCGGTTTAGTGTACATACATTCGTGTTTCTGTTGGCAACTGATTTTTTTTTCCTTTTGAAAAACTTTGGTTAATAAGAATTCTTATAACAATACACAATGATTCATCAAGTAAGTATAAATTCTATTAAGTTTAGTTGTCGTTAGAAAATCGGGAATGTAAGTGAATAACTGCTATGTGATTTTCATGGTATACTGAGCATTTTTGAAAGCCCTCCTTGAAATATACTTGAGTTCACGTTGTGTATTTGTCCGTCGGATTGCAAAATCAGGTTTATTCATGCATAGTGTCGGTCAGGTAAAACAGAAATTGTTAGAAAAGTGAATATTTTCATATCTGCTCATTTTTACACTTAGATGCATTAGAAACCAAAAACAGAAATAGATAATTTAAGTTATCACATCTAGTAACATATCATTTTTTATTCTACTGTGGGGAACCACGGCATTAAAACAAGTTAAAATAAATAAAAAATGTATATTTTGACAAAATATCATAGTACAACAATTTTTAGCACATTCGAATACCATGTGTCTCACTTTAAGTTGCCAATGCTCCAATTAGAACAACTATGTTGCACTGAAATAGGCCTGCCAATTTAATTTAGAGCCGCTATAAAATTTACTCTATTTTCACTAGAATTTATTGGCTTATGTCAGACACTGCTAAATAGGCCCTAACATGAAAATTTAATACCGAACAAACCAGAGCCGATTAAATTATTGTTACTCAATTATAGCATACAGCAATGAATAATAATAAAATACTAATTTCTCTCCGCCCTTAAGGTCACTCAAGCCCGGCTGACCAATACCCATTCGGCTATAACAATCATTAAATACAATCAGCAATGATACAAATCCGGTTAAAACGTGCAGACAATTCTCACTTAATTCGAGTAACACATACGAGCAACCTTCAACGGCTGATTTAAAAGGTAACGCAATGCTTTTCCTACTGACATATGAAGCATGGCCATAATCTCAACAATGCATTAACACTATTAATAACCTGAAAATTAATTTAGCAATATGCAATGAGTTGCTCTCCATAGCACCGTCTATTTTTAGGGCGTTCCATGCCGCATAATAATACTGACAAAATTGGGGCAGACTACAAACAATAATTTGTGTTAAAATCCTTACGTCAAGCACCATAATTATTCATTTGACGGCTGAGTGACTAGATTGATTACTCATTGAAAACTCTACAGATTAAACAGTTACTATATTTTTCGCAAGAGGCTTACCGTTTGCTAACGCTACGAGGAAGCGTAGCCGTGTATGACCCGTCATAGTCTTCCTCGTACGTCTTAAAACCAAAATTTAAAAAAGTCTAAAATCAATTTTAGCTGGAAGGCAGTTCAGAAGGAAATCATTAGAGCTGCCAGCTGTAAAAAAAAAAAAAAAAAAAAAATTAAACGCCTGAGTTGTGGACGATCAGAAATTTACAAAACTGATCCGGCCAATTAGGACAGCATGCGACAAGCTGAATATCGCGCAAACACACAACATATCCGTTTAGTTACGCCAGACAAGAAATTTCGAAAGTGTACCCAAAACATTTCTCAAAGTCAGTCACCCACGACTCATCGTTTGTAGCCATCTCGACCGACAATGAATTTAACGGACACGTAGGCTGAAGACCTCATCGCCAATTCCCTCCAGATGCGTTATGCTCAACAATTTCAATTAAATACTGCGTATCCCCATGACACGCATCGCTTTAGCTGCCAAACGTTGGTGCTGGCAGGAGAATAGGAGGAGGGGTGAGTGTGCAGAGACTTATATAAACTTTATTACATGTTTAAAAAAGTGACGCATTGAATGAGGTGAATAGGGGTAGTAGTATCGAAGGGAAAGAAAGGAGGGGATGCCGAGTTCCACAGAGATCTGTGGGGGATTAAGCGCTGCAGTCACTGTGTCCGTTATTAGCACTAAGCGACGGCGGCGCGCCACCGTCACACTACGTTAAGACATGGAAATATTTCCGTCCATCGTTACCAACTTTACTTGACGCATGCTAAAATTTTTTCTAGAGTTGATTTCAAAAATTCTCCCTTTGAAATTTACATTTAATTCTAACTCTAGTTAGAGGGTCTGATATTTGATTGAAATTAATTTTATAGTGTGTCACCTGTATATTTCGTTCACTTTTAAAGTTGGGCGCTTTCCCACTAACCCCTCATTGTTAGAATGATAGACTAAAGATGAGGTAGACCACTTATTCGTCTTGTGTGCATGTACCCAACATTAACCTACTCCAAAGGAACACAACTGTCAAAGTCACATGGTCAACAGTGATGGGCGCGTTTGTTTATATCTTAATTTGTAAATGACAAGCACTATTTTATAATAAAATACTTTTACCAGTTCTAATGGAATCAAAAAGCTTTACAAATTGGCCAGAGGAAGTATAAAAATAGATCAAAAGCACTTGTTTACTGAGCAGTGTTCTAACCGCAAACTCAATCCTCGCCATTTTTGCTACCCGTATTGGCAGAAAAAACAGTTCAATGTTGGGACACGGAGATCGGTTTGCACATCCAGCGAGATCGGAGACATGATATTTAGTCTATGGTTCGGATATGCCTGCCAATAGGGAACCCTTAACCCTAAGGTAGGAGGGAAACGTTGGTGAATCGTTGCTGCAGGTCAACTTTTAGCAGTGTTTCTTGTTGGTGGGCTACGTGTGAAAGGAGTAGGCGTTAGTAGGGTCAGGTGGTAGGAAAGGGGATCATGTATTGCATTCCACGGAAGGAGAAGCAGCAATCGGAGAAATGGACAAGCGAATAAGTGTACACTCGTAGAAGTGGTATACACCCTGGGGAGTCTCGCAAGGATTCAAGGCCGCGATATTTTATTTTCTTTTTTTTCCCCGCTAGCATATAGTCGCCCTGCGAGGTCGTGGGCAGCTAACGAGGGAGCAGTGTCTGCGGTGATTAATTATATTAATTATATTCTCCATGAGGAAAGCCAGACAAACAATAGCGAACCAAATTTCGGTTCCTGGGCTACCATAATAATATAATCCTGGTCTTTGATTTACAACTACGCCTCGTCCAGACAGTAAAGATTAATTAATCGCTTAATCGCTGAGGTGTCGATCTAGACGTGCACGTCTCGCTGAAACCAAGGACCCGGGCAGGTGTAGGAAAGCGAACGTCACAAATATATGATTAGCATGAATTTATCGTTGCCATACGCTGAATATTGTGCAGGGAAGCAACGAGTGCCACGCCAAATTGATACTACATCTTCAGGGCTTTTCCCCTTGGATCCACACACTGATCCAGTTCAAAGTGTTGCTAAACAATATACAATTTCGTGGTGACATTATGTTACATAATACGGTGCCACCGGGAGTGAAGATCCATTGAAGCTACGGTGCAATGTTTTACAATCTGTTGCACGTCCTCTTTGGTTTTAGGGCGTTAGTATCGTAGTAGTGGTACGTCGAAATAGGTATTAATTTGCAGTCTTAAGATTGTCTAGCAGGTTCGAACCACATGTTTATAGATAGGCTGGCACAGTAAGCTAGAGCTCACCACTTCGCACCTAGCCTCGGTGATAGGAGGATAGCCTCTCAAAGGCATAGCCTGTTTTCCTCTTCAAGTGATCTGGCCAGCCACTGAGTCTTTGGGTGGTAGGCGAGTCAGCAACGACTCGGCAGCCCCCACTAGGCGATGTCGGCGACAGAACGACGGAGCACCTGGCGGAGCGACCGTATACGAAAGAAAACTGCTGTACGTAAGGCTGCTTCCTCCGATATCTCGAGTACATTAATACAACACAGTACACAACACAATGAACGGTACACACCAACTAAAAAACATTCAATATCAGCAGGAAACCAGATACAATCAAGTACGAACATTCACACAGAACATTTCTTCTCCCTTTTAGGAGAAGAAAACAACCTCAAAAGAAATTCAGGACAGTATCAATGTGGCTGTTACAGAAAGCATACACAGAAGAACAGAAGTTTTTGCACAAAAAAACGCTGTTTTTGGAGGGCCACTTTGGGCAAACGGAAAGGACGGGAGAGAAGCCGACCGCCGCTCACTGATCCCCCATACTTCTCTTTGAAACACTCCCAGCCACCATCCTCAAAGTACCACCCTCACCTTTCTCAAGGAACCCCCCTCACCGTACCACCTAGGAGGAATTACAGGGTCAAGGGTGGTATGTTTTCCATATTGAAGGTATGTAGTGCGTACCATATTTAACATTTTTGAGCCCCTTTATTGTAAAGCCAGTATGGACAAATGATAGTAAGCCCGCAGGGAAAGGTCTAAGCATGATTTCGGACTATTGCACCTCAAAAAGTTAAAAAAAGGGGGGAGGGGGGGAGTAATTCAATGGCAGAAAATGTTGTTTGTGGACAAATTACTCCCAAATCAGTGTGATCGGGTTTATCCCTGGAGTCTGTGTACATACAATTTCGGTCGGTGACAAAAGTCCTCCTTATGCAAGGGGGGGAGGGGGAGGTAATAGCCAATTCCTTTCTTCTTCGGCGGTAATCGGCCTGGAAGACATATTTTTCGACCGATTTCCTTGAAATTTGTTTTAATGGTGTATATCATCGCCCCGCATACCGTAATAAGGTTTTCGACGTCCCTCACCTCTCCCCATTTTGGGGCTTAGGCCCCCTATGCACTGGAAGGCTCATTTTTCGACCGATTTCCTTCCAATTTGGTTGAGCGGTCTAGTCTAAAGTCTTAAGTGTGAAGTCTTAAGTATTATTTTTTCGTTTTAATTCTTACTTTCGCCATATTTGCATCTGCATATCGAGATGTGCGAACGAGCGCTGATAGGCGCGAGCGAGCACGTGCCGAAGTTCCCAGACGACATTGCACCGTAAATACTAATTCGTACGGTTACCTGCTTCATGTTAGGTGTCTCAGCCCGCGGTTTCCACTGGCCCGATCCCTGGTATGGTTTTAATGCAATTCACATTTGGAAATTTCGAACAGTAGCTGACTCATCTACAGTCCTACAGGCTGTAATACACCAACACAAAGAGCACGATGTGCTGAAAATTTCTTCAATGTTTTACACATCAGCTGGTGTAGAACTTTACGTATAAACACAGCACTGGGCATGTGGTGCAGTGCATGCGATTTTGTGCTCTGGGCCACACTCAGAAATACTGCGCATTTATGCCCGTCTGCGCTTTGTGTGCGGGACAGCACACAAAGGCAGAGTGTGCTTTAAGAGAACAGGACAAGTCAAAGTGGAAATGTACACTTTGTAAGAAAACAGGACACTCGGCTTTATGAAAGCAGTGGGATGTGGTCCAGAAACACATAGAAACACGAAAACAAAGGTTGGGACTCAAATCCAACAAACAAATACAAAACAATAGGCAAGATACGTGACCAAATATTCAGTCAAAGGCTGAATTTTCTCCCCTTCCATCTCAGAAAGTACAGACTGAAAAGGGAAATACATACAGGGAACATGCACCCACACAACAGAGGGACAAGCCACAAAGACACAGGAGAAGGGACAACAAAACAAAAGAGAGTGTGACCATGTTCTCAGAGTTGCAAGAACTGGCCGCATTTCTGCATGAAACACATTTTGCTACACTAGTGGACCTTTTTAGGCCCATAATTACACAGACGAAAGCCTTGACATCATTTCACGAGATCAGATGTTGCTTCTCACAGCACTCGCCACTTTATTAAACTAAACGAACAAATAGTTGCGTATATTATTAACTACAAAAATATCTCGAAAACAAAATTTCTCACTACTTAACACACATGTATTAATATTTAAGGCGCTCTGCCCAGGCTGGTTATGTGGGAACTCGGGAAAGGTGGGAAATAGACCCAACCACCACTCGTCTTCCAGGTCAAGTGACACACATGCCAGTCGAGGTAGGGAAGGGGGAGGGGACTAACTTATTTTGGCTTGGTTTCATTTACATAACATAGCTTATCTGAATTTATTAATATTAGAGTATATTAAAATTAATTGACTTAAATAAAAATAAAATTAATAAAAATAATAATACTAAGGTTGGCGTATCAGTCATGGCAACTATGTTGTAGTGTGAGTATACAGGCGTGTGTGGATAATGTGAAATAGACACATGACAGCACAAGGTACGCATTACGTGTATGGACATTAAATAACACGCCAATAATGTTTTTTCACAGATTTAGTCAGGTAGATTACATGACAATACAGGTACCATGATTCTCACTCATTGCAGCACACATGCCAGTTCTAAAGGCCCTCCAAGTAGTCCCCTGCAACATTCGCAACATGCTGCCAACAATATGGGAGGCGCCGAATACCATCTGCTGTACACGGTTTACATCCATATGGCACGGTGGTCACCGGACAACTTATTTCACATTGCTCTCTGTGCTCGAACATGCCAACCCTGCGCCGTTTGACATTGCCAACGCGCACTAGGACCGCCTGTGTTCCCCGCGACACACACCATTTCGTGCACCGATAACAGTTCGTCACAAAATTCAATAGTTTCCATGACTTATGCCCCAAAATATTACAAAAATAATTTTTACAAATACAAAATACAAAATCACATAAAAATAAATAAAATATAACAAATATATTTGTTTATTTGCTCTAACTAAATATAATAAAATCTAACTAAAACCGTATATAGTTATACGTGTTACATAGACTACTATTTACCTATAAAAACCGACTAACTTGATAGTCTGTGTCAGGTCGGGAAGAAGACGATCCTTGTTGAAGTGATGACAATTGTGTGTGGAGGAGGGGTGGGGGGGCTCTGTTTTGACTATAGAATCTGGAAAAATCTGGTCCCAAGCCCCCCGCCCCCTCCTATTGTATTGTACAAACAATGATTTTTATTTTCAATGCCATAACACGTTGAAACGGTGAAACATACCCCGTGGGCTGCCCCAGGATACTAGGGACTCACCTACACACTACACGCGAGATTAGCTAGCACACATGCATACAACAGAACAACACGTTAGATAGACATGACGACACTTACACTCACTCCAGCCGGAAGGATGGAGGGGAGCTTAATCTCCCCCGACGACTTCACAAACACGTAAATTTACATAAAATAGGCGACAAATATAAAACAGCCTAAATATGGGTCCGGTGCCCTAGATTTACACACTGTTAGAATTTTATGTTTATTTATGGGAATTGTTACGAAAATGCACAGTAAATATACGGAAAGTCAATTCGTAATGAATGACGAAAAACGGAGTTAAGTGCGTAAATACATAATATGGAAAATCTCTGTATTTACTATAACTTCGAGTTTCGGGGACGAACAATGCCGAGTCTACACGAAACTTTCTTTGCCACTGTAACCAGAAAATTATCGTTTCTGCGACAGTTATGGTTAGTCATGTCACTAAGACCTGTTCTTTCAAACATTAAACATTAGCAACAGGCGTATGTAACACTTAGCAACACTTAAAATACACTGACTGTATCAGAAACAAAAAAAAGTTCGTTAGCATTGTAGGAAAGTGGTTAGGGTCGTGAACATGCAATTTTTGACTCGGGTTCAAATCTTACATAAGTATGAAACATTTTAAATTTTTTAAATAACTTTTTTTATACACAGTAGAGCACACACATAATAAAAATTAAAATTAAATATTTATGTCTACCAATAATTATGTAAACTATAAGTACAGAAAACTAACTAGAGAGTTAAAGAAGAGGTTCCGTGAATTTTTGGGAAAGTCCTTTTTTGAATATCAATGTGTCCGTAATTTTACGGAATGTTTACGGACACCTCTGGATAAATTTTTACCAGCACTTTTCCGTAAAATGAAAGAATTTTTTTTTTTTTTTAACAGTGCACTTTCACGGCCCCTACCGCGGACCATATGATTAGGCCAAGTGTCTAGGTACAATTATTTTAACAAACACCCAGTGAGTTAAGGGATCTGCGGCTCCCGGTCTCACGGCGGCTAGCGCTCACTTCAATCTCATACACGCCACGACCAGGACAGGAATGAGCCAGGTCGATCACCTTAGTGGGTGTTGCATAGATGTTTTTTAATTAGCTTAATAGGGAGTCCGGACTTACCCTGAGTTCATTTTTCAGTTTTGGTTGAGCCGCGAGGAAAATAAGACGGACCGTAAGCCCCCGCCGCGTATTAGCTATGATGAGGAATTAACAGATACCGTAGACGACCGTTGGTACATGGGTTTTAAGCTTACGTATTGAAGACTACCATATATACTATATGTTCCTGCCAGGGGACAGGCCCGCATTCAGCAACTTCCTGACATAATAAAGCAGTTTTCTGCAAGATCTTCAGAATGACGCAGCTAAGACTGAGTTTTGATTTGCCAATAAAGTATTACAATATACGTAACACTAGCTACGTTCCATTTGTTCTACTAGTTCTATACCTATGCCATTTTGTTTTTCTATTTAAAAGTACGTATACCATACATTTTACCACAGCTGACCCAAGACAGAGCTATGTGTTTTCACTGAGCAGAACTTGAAAATCCCACCCAAGTTTTTAATTATTTTCTGAAAACAGTTTAATTTTTGGAAGATTACATTTTATTTGAGTAGCAAGTTGAAGGCATTTTTCTCTCGCGAAGTCTTTGGGCGAAGGTATACGTAACGACCACTACCTAACGATAGTAGCTTCGGCATCTATTAGATTTCTTTGCAAATTGCCATCAAGGATTTTTATGTATAATGTTCTCTCAGTATTTTAATTTTGAAACCTGAGAATTAATTTCTCATTAAAATATCTAATGCTGAAACAAACCGTGGTGTATAATACTCATTCACTAATGCGATGCTTAACACTACTCCTCCTGGGCATGACCTTAATATCCTTGTTCTGCTGTGAATTGCTTGTAAGTGTGTTCCTGATCACGTACAAAATGTAAGCGCCACGGTGGAGAGCTTATAAGTAACAAGTATGTCAACAGTTCAACAGCCTGCAGGGTGACAGGCTATAGTTACCCATCACATCAGTTTGTGCAATTACTGTTCCTAAGTATCCTTATTTTCACATCAATCGGAACCACCTGACAGAATAATACAGTAAAGGTAATGACTAGGGACGGGTGTTTTCCGCGAAAATATTTCAAGACCCGTTGTAATCCAAAACAGCTTTGTTCATATGCACTTTCGTGGTTGGATGATTTTTAAATGCCATGGGCCTCAAGTGTCTGTCCGCGAATCATGGACGTTCACTATCGGAGTACTTTATTACGATTGGCCCAGTTAAATAAGAACATGTCATCTCAAGTAGACACGCGGCCAATAACTAAATGAAGTTGAAGTTGTGGACGTGGATATTGAAGTCTAGCGTAACCATAAAAATTTTTTCCCAAACACACCTGTCCTTAGTGATGAAGGAGGGCACGGCAGCTACCAAGGGCACAGACACTGCGCAGCTATAATTTTCGCTCTGCTGAAAGTCCTGGTAGGTTCCTCTGAGTCACCTGATTGGCTAGCAGTGATCTGTATACGACTGCCTATCATTGTGGTAAATGCAAATTAGTATTTCTTTGTTACCTATCCACACCTCACGCACAAAAGTTTTCCCTGTGTATTGTTGTACTATAGATTTACAAGTTCAGTGTTTACTGGGGTACCTGTACGTACACCATACGTGTGACTATTTATTCTATATATTTGAATATACGCACGATTTACACAATCCTAAATCCGTACCCATTACTAGAGACCTGAAGAATTCGCGGATTCATTTCGGGACAAGCTATAATTCAAAACACGTGCGTTTATATAACTTAAGCCATTGGTCCACACGGTGTTTGACACCTCCTGGAGAACGGTGTCCAATTGTCGCCTTCCGCTGTGACAGCAGACAACCAATGTGCTGTTGATAGTGACATATTTGTACATAAAACTGTAGAGTCTAGCCTGCAGGTCATTGAACTCGCGAATTCTCTCTGCCCATTACATATTAATTTGGTTTTCCAACTATAGGGCCTACTGCACAACGTTACGTCACGTCACTGCGACATTACAAATCTATAATTGCGGCAGCGTGTTGTTGGATTCTTTCTTTGGTCTGGGTACCGACGCCTCTCTGTAGTTTGCTTGGCTTGACTGTGACTGCGTCGACTGATTCATAACGCCGGGCTGTCCCATATGCCGCCCCTGCGCTCTTTGCGGGTGACCTGGTAGACATAAACAATGAAAATGAAGTTGTCTGTCGACTGGAAACAACAGGCACTGACGAAAGTATTCCTTCTCAAGGAGATGCTTCAGATAAACCCCATTTACGACAGCGAATACACTTACACAGTTTATAAGATATCATTTTTTTTAGCTGGTATGCCGGAAAGATGTTGAGGTGCTCAGAAATTTCACATATTATTTGCCGTCATACTTTTTACTGGCCCTCAGGACTTCATGGCGGATTAAGAAGTTATGGTTTTATTTAAGCAAAGCAAATTTAGAAGCACTTGAAATATAACCTGATACCAAGTAAATCCGCGAAATTGACGGATCAATAAATGCTACTATAGCAGATAATAGGCAGTTCAATAAAATTATCAAAAATTATTAACTCTTTATTTACCATTCTTATTTCACGTAATTAAAAGTTAAATAAGGAAAGTGTAATAGTTCTTCATTTTATGCAATTTACCTGTCATACAAATGTGTGTTTTTTTTTGTGTTGTCTCGTACTTGAAATATAAACAAATAAGAGATACTCGACGAGTTTATACGTACTTTACCGGGCTTTCTCTACGACATTTCGCTCCATTGTGATTGCCTGCTTCGCGTCTCGGGCCTGCATAACAATCCACCAAAACATTTGCGAACGTACTTACATTCAAGTTTTCAAAATCTGTTTAAATGTTTTCCACCACCAGGAAACCAAGCTCTCACCACTCGCTAAACGTTAGAATTTCCATAAATAAAATTTAATATTGAAAATTATTTTCCTTGCTATTTAATTTTAAACCGAATAACATTTTTTTTTTTTTTGCGAACAAACAATATCACCAAGTGTTCTAAAACGAATATCTGCAAATTATCTCGCCAAAATTTTATTACAGCTTACTTGCTGATTGTGAAATTGCGCAAACACATTCACGAATTTATTCTTGCGTAACGGTAATTGTGTCATAATTACACTCAGGTTGCTAAGATTTTTTTAAAACCCGGGTAATGCAAATAGCGGGATGATTTTTTTTATTTACTTTAAACAATAGTACATAACATATTTATTCAAACCTATTGGGACAGTGTACATTATAATTACGTTTTCAGAGACGTGGAAGAATACACAAGGGAAACAATTTTTCCTGGGAACTGTACATACTCCAACTCAGATGTCAAAGTTTTCTTTTTATTGGTATAGTTACTGTGAGCTATTTTTCATAGCCAAATTGTAACTAAATTGATCGGATGTACAGAAAGTTTAAAAAAAAAATATATATATATATATCCCGAACTACTGGAATCCGCACGAAAAATAGCTGAAACTGGTCTTTGGAATTACTGAAATCGTAGTCATTATCTGGGCGACTGCTTGGCCTGCTTTAACAGTGATTTCCACTTATTCAAAGTGAATTCCGCTGCCTTGGGCAGTGAATTAAAGCGATCTGGTAGTCATCAGCAGCTCATATTTCCCGTGGGTGATTAAAATCGCTGGTGCTGCTTTAGAGCGTGTGTTCAGGGAACCGGCTATGTCAGTTGGTATTTCGCCCATCCCCTGAGGACACGATGTTTTTTGCAGCAATATTTTTTGTCTGTTATGTTTTTACATTTTTAACATTGTAATTTTTGCTAATTTTTCAATTGAATGGCATACGACAAAGTTGAAAATAATGTGTGGCTTGGCACAGAGCAGAATAGAATAAACTAGCCAACTTTTTCCAGAGGGCTAAGCTGTGGAAAAATTTGTTTCCCAAAATAAAGTAAAATAAAATAATATAGGTCTTGCTTCGTGTGTAATTTCCTGAAGTGTATGTAAAATGGTTTGTGTTTTCAAAAAAGTTTGCGGAGTTATTTAACCGGGCAACGAGCTTTATCGATGCCCGTCCAGCAAGGTCGAACCGCCGATTTCAATTGCCCATCCGCATGTAATTACAGACCACGAAAGAAGGACGAAGTAAAAAAAAAACTATCGAGCGAAGTTTGCCTCGCGAGCGGTTCACGTGACGGTGACAAATGGACGACCATTTGGGCGACCGCACCTAACTGGTGCCGCCTTGCCGTTGCGAAACTCAACTGCTGCAAGGCCAGCTTGAGCCTGACCAGATCACTTATAGATACGTTAATTGCCACTCCCGCTGAAAGAAAAATGAACGCTTCGACTGGTGAACGTGTCGAATAATATTACATTCCAGAAACCGACAGACCCGAGACAGAGCTATGTGTTTTCACTGAGCAGAACTGGAAAATCCCACTCAAGTTTTTAATTATTTTCTGAAAACAGTTTAATTTTTGGAAGATTGCATTTTATTTGAGTAGCAAGGTGAAGGCATTTTTCTCTCGCGAAGTCTTTGGGCGAAGGCATACCTAACGACCACTACCTAACGATAGTAGCTTCATCGTCTATTAGATTCTTTTTTTTGCCATTGAAATAAAGTGACAGTTTTTATACAATGGTCATTTGAGAAATAATAGTTTGGGACATATAATAATAAATATTATTACTTCACAGCCCCTCTTAGCCCAAGACCGTCCCGGGATGAGCCGTTGTCAGATCCCTTGATATTCTTTTGGTAGGCACCTGCCACATTGGGCATAGCTTAATGCCATCTGAATAGGAGAAAACCCACTCACTAGCGAATTTCCAGCCACTACCAACACGGGACACGCTCCCATAAGGAAATTAACGAACGTGCTGCCCTATGGTGCAAGATCACTAACAAAAGGAACCTATGGCCATGCTGGTTAGCCAGTGTCCCTATTTCCTGTGTACGGCACCTATGGATGTACCGACTTGCCGGTTTGTAGCCGGCTTGTCTCGTCCTTTACTAAAGGCTGTTCACGATAAAGAGAGCACTTTTGAAAGAACCTTAGAAAAAAGTCACTGCTCCTACCTACATACACTTTAACGGGCGCGCTGAGTGACATGCGAGCAGGAAAGTTGGTAATGATGGATGGAAAATAGTTCCATATTTTATCGTCAAATAAACAGTGTTAGGTAACCATTGCGATAACTTAAATTAATTATAGTGCTTCCTTTTTTTTAATTTATCGAAGTGTATTAAATGACCAGATTTGTAACATATTTACTTTTATGATGATTGCACAGTTTCACCTGACCGACGCATGAATAAAGTGATGAGGTTAATGGCAATGTTAATTTTACATAAGGTGGAGGAATACACAACATGCATACAAGTAGATCTTTAGTTGGGTTTTCAGAAGTGCTCATTTTACTGTGAACAGCCTATACTCAGTTGCATTTCTTCATATTGAAATTCCTGCTTGGCCAGTCTTTTGGGGACATGAAAAGCTTGCGGGATCAGTGTCCTATGGACCAGACTACACAGTCCTTTGTAAACGTGAGCCTCAGCTACTTGTTCACAGCCTGCTGCCCCAATTAAGAAGTTGGTTTTATCCCAGACTAGGTAGAACAGTATCCTAACCTAGTTTCCTCACAGCGTGTAACTAACTCATAGTCGTCCTGGCTAAAGTAATTTTAATGTCGTGAAATGAATTCGGGAAATTTTCTTTTTCCTTGAAATGTTCCATAACAATTCGCAGAGTCGCTTGATGACAGGTTCAACTTCAAACACTAGTGAGTTCGTACTAACACTGTGATTAGTTCGGCTGACACATCCTGGAGAGCTATTAAGCAATAACGAACACGCAACTAAAGGCGGTATTACACGATACCAGGTTCCGTAAAATCTTGTGCACTGTCCGCCATAGCTGCCGTCATAAGGGCAAGTGTGGCACCCGCCATGCCATTTCCCGCATTGTACGGCCACATTTTGTACCAGGTTTGGTAATAGGACACGTCCTATTTTTCGTGGCAGATTCCATACCAGGCTTCGTACCTGGCCAATCACGTCGCAGTTTCACAGCATAGGGCGTTACTCGTGGCTACTACTTGAAACAAGTTGATGAAGAAACCGAAAAGGACGCCTCCATCTTGATTGTGATTGAAACTGTTTCAAACAGATTTAGAATACGACAACGACGAATAATATTGGTGAAGAAAACATTTAATTACTGTTTAAAACAGTTCTAAACACTCAAAAGAATACATATTCTATGAATAAATTAAATCGAGTAGTTCCGTACTTTAGTATATAAACAACGCGTCTATTGTTTGAACTTGTAGTATAGTGGTAGAGTCGCGGTACCCGTCAATACAACGTAATTTTTGAACGTGAGTTCGAAATTCCGCCGGCCCCTAATTTTTATATCACTAAATATTACAAGCGGATAATTACTTGGTACTTAAAGACTAAACTATATTTTGCAACCGGTTAGCAATTTTCGTCACTCGTACTCTAGTGACTTCAAAACCTTTTCAGGAAAAATGAATGAATATAAAAAGGCGAACAGTAATATAGGATTATTAATATGTGTTAGCTATTTTTTTTCATAGGCCTACGCAAGTTACTAACTGGTAGCAGTTCTACGAATGGGGTTCATATGTACTACAAATCACACACTACGCACCCACCGAGGGTGCCAAATGCTAGTACACAAAGTGCTGTCATGTAATATGAATCTTCCATGGCGGCTCATACAGCTGCTGGTATACCGGCTCGTGTACCAGTGCTTCTAGAAGCTTGTACAAGAACCAAGTATGGCTGGAGGTATCGTGTAATATCGGCTGAAGGAAGGACTGATTTGCACCTAACACAGTCAGCAACAGAGGGGCCGCAGTGTCGCAGCGGCTAGAGCGCTCGCCTACCTCCAAGGCGAAGCGGGTTCGATTCTTGGTGGAGCCGCTCCCGGATTTTCGCACGAGGGAATCTTGCCGGACGAAGCCGCTGGTCGGCTTGTTTTCTATCGGATCTCCTGATTTCTCCTCTCTCGCATCCCGGCGCTGCTCCAAACTCACCAGGCTTCACCCTCATCAGTTCTCAAGACCGGAGTCGCCTAAAACTCTTCACTCCACTCCACTTTCGGTCAGAAAACACTTGGCATCTCACTAAATTATATGCACGGAATAGCTAAATACACATAATTAGAGACCTAAAAAAATCCCGATTTCATTTCGGAACAATCTAGGATTCAAAACCTCATACTTTTGTTTTGCTTATGCTATTGGCCCATCTGTTAGTTTACACCTCATGGAAAAATCTGAACCAATAATAAACATACTACAAAATGCATATCCAAATCACCGCCTTCTGCTAATACAATCAGCAACCAACGAACAGTGATATTTGCATGATTTTACATACGACAATGGTGTATAGCCTAGAGGTAATTGAACTCGCGAATTTATCAGGTCTCTACACAAAAGCGAAATATATTCTTCCGTATATGACTATAGCGTGACTGGTCAGCAATATGTCGATCACCGATCACCAATCAGCGCCTGGTAGCTTACTCGCCAACCGGCATCTCGGTCAGTACAAAATCTTTTGCAATACGCGGTAGCCAATCAGACACAGGGCACGTTCCAAGAGTCCCGCGCAGCCAATCTGAGAATGGGTCCACCCATGTCAAAGTAACCTCCACGCCAATTTCACCTCTACGTACTTGTATACTAAGTGCTTGCATACTGCGTACTCGCATACTACGTATATGCTTGATACTACATACTTGCTTACTACGCATTTGCATACTACATACTTGCATACAACGTACTCGCATACTGCGTACTTGCATACTACGTACTTGTATACTACGTACTAGCATACTATGTAGTTACTTGCATACTCTGTACTGGAAGACTCGAGCAATAAAGAACAGCCAATAAAAGAAGGGCCTATTTATCAGCAATTAAGTTAGCAGCAAACTGACTTCATTGAAGCGCGGGCTTCAGTGTAGAGATGACTACGGAATCTGGCCTAGAGGTTATTGCACCCACGAATATTTCCGGTCACTCGAAGCACAAGCGGCGCCCAGTTTGAGCTCGAGAGTACAGAGGAATGCGATGATTCCACCGACCGCGTAATTAACTAGCGCAATTTTTCTGGCCTGTAATATTATTCGACACGTTCACCAGTCGAAGCGTTCATTTTTCTTTCACGCGGGAGTGGCAATTAACGTATCTATAAGTGATCTGGTCAGGCTCAAGCTGGCCTTGCAGCAGTTGAGTTTCGCAACGGCAAGGCGGCACCAGTTAGGTGCGGTCGCCCAAATGGTCGTCCATTTGTCACCGTCACGTGAACCGCTCGCGAGGCAAACTTCGCTCGATAGTTTTTTTTTTACTTCGTCCTTCTTTCGTGGTCTGTAATTACATGCGGATGGGCAATTGAAATCGGCGGTTCGACCTTGCTGGACGGGCATCGATAAAGCTCGTTGCCCGGTTAAATAACTCCGCAAACTTTTTTGAAAACACAAACCATTTTACATACACTTCAGGAAATTACACACGAAGCAAGACCTATATTATTTTATTTTACTTTATTTTGGGAAACAAATTTTTCCACAGCTTAGCCCTCTGGAAAAAGTTGGCTAGTTTATTCTATTCTGCTCTGTGCCAAGCCACACATTATTTTCAACTTTGTCGTATGCCATTCAATTGAAAAATTAGCAAAAATTACAATGTTAAAAATGTAAAAACATAACAGACAAAAAATATTGCTGCAAAAAACATCGTGTCCTCAGGGGATGGGCGAAATACCAACTGACATAGCCGGTTCCCTGAACACACGCTCTAAAGCAGCACCAGCGATTTTAATCACCCACGGGAAATATGAGCTGCTGATGACTACCAGATCGCTTTAATTCACTGCCCAAGGCAGCGGAATTCACTTTGAATAAGTGGAAATCACTGTTAAAGCAGGCCAAGCAGTCGCCCAGATAATGACTACGATTTCAGTAATTCCAAAGACCAGTTTCAGCTATTTTTCGTGCGGATTCCAGTAGTTCGGGATATATATATATATATATTTTTTTTAAACTTTCTGTACATCCGATCAATTTAGTTACAATTTGGCTATGAAAAATAGCTCACAGTAACTATACCAATAAAAAGAAAACTTTGACATCTGAGTTGGAGTATGTACAGTTCCCAGGAAAAATTGTTTCCCTTGTGTATTCTTCCACGTCTCTGAAAACGTAATTATAATGTACACTGTCCCAATAGGTTTGAATAAATATGTTATGTACTATTGTTTAAAGTAAATAAAAAAAATCATCCCGCTATTTGCATTACCCGGGTTTTAAAAAAATCTTAGCAACCTGAGTGTAATTATGACACAATTACCGTTACGCAAGAATAAATTCGTGAATGTGTTTGCGCAATTTCACAATCGGCAAGTAAGCTGTAATAAAATTTTGGCGAGATAATTTGCAGATATTCGTTTTAGAACACTTGGTGATATTGTTTGTTCGCAAAAAAAAAAAAAAAATGTTATTCGGTTTAAAATTAAATAGCAAGGAAAATAATTTTCAATATTAAATTTTATTTATGGAAATTCTAACGTTTAGCGAGTGGTGAGAGCTTGGTTTCCTGGTGGTGGAAAACATTTAAACAGATTTTGAAAACTTGAATGTAAGTACGTTCGCAAATGTTTTGGTGGATTGTTATGCAGGCCCGAGACGCGAAGCAGGCAATCACAATGGAGCGAAATGTCGTAGAGAAAGCCCGGTAAAGTACGTATAAACTCGTCGAGTATCTCTTATTTGTTTATATTTCAAGTACGAGACAACACAAAAAAAAACACACATTTGTATGACAGGTAAATTGCATAAAATGAAGAACTATTACACTTTCCTTATTTAACTTTTAATTACGTGAAATAAGAATGGTAAATAAAGAGTTAATAATTTTTGATAATTTTATTGAACTGCCTATTATCTGCTATAGTAGCATTTATTGATCCGTCAATTTCGCGGATTTACTTGGTATCAGGTTATATTTCAAGTGCTTCTAAATTTGCTTTGCTTAAATAAAACCATAACTTCTTAATCCGCCATGAAGTCCTGAGGGCCAGTAAAAAGTATGACGGCAAATAATATGTGAAATTTCTGAGCACCTCAACATCTTTCCGGCATACCAGCTAAAAAAAATGATATCTTATAAACTGTGTAAGTGTATTCGCTGTCGTAAATGGGGTTTATCTGAAGCATCTCCTTGAGAAGGAATACTTTCGTCAGTGCCTGTTGTTTCCAGTCGACAGACAACTTCATTTTCATTGTTTATGTCTACCAGGTCACCCGCAAAGAGCGCAGGGGCGGCATATGGGACAGCCCGGCGTTATGAATCAGTCGACGCAGTCACAGTCAAGCCAAGCAAACTACAGAGAGGCGTCGGTACCCAGACCAAAGAAAGAATCCAACAACACGCTGCCGCAATTATAGATTTGTAATGTCGCAGTGACGTGACGTAACGTTGTGCAGTAGGCCCTATAGTTGGAAAACCAAATTAATATGTAATGGGCAGAGAGAATTCGCGAGTTCAATGACCTGCAGGCTAGACTCTACAGTTTTATGTACAAATATGTCACTATCAACAGCACATTGGTTGTCTGCTGTCACAGCGGAAGGCGACAATTGGACACCGTTCTCCAGGAGGTGTCAAACACCGTGTGGACCAATGGCTTAAGTTATATAAACGCACGTGTTTTGAATTATAGCTTGTCCCGAAATGAATCCGCGAATTCTTCAGGTCTCTAGTAATGGGTACGGATTTAGGATTGTGTAAATCGTGCGTATATTCAAATATATAGAATAAATAGTCACACGTATGGTGTACGTACAGGTACCCCAGTAAACACTGAACTTGTAAATCTATAGTACAACAATACACAGGGAAAACTTTTGTGCGTGAGGTGTGGATAGGTAACAAAGAAATACTAATTTGCATTTACCACAATGATAGGCAGTCGTATACAGATCACTGCTAGCCAATCAGGTGACTCAGAGGAACCTACCAGGACTTTCAGCAGAGCGAAAATTATAGCTGCGCAGTGTCTGTGCCCTTGGTAGCTGCCGTGCCCTCCTTCATCACTAAGGACAGGTGTGTTTGGGAAAAAATTTTTATGGTTACGCTAGACTTCAATATCCACGTCCACAACTTCAACTTCATTTAGTTATTGGCCGCGTGTCTACTTGAGATGACATGTTCTTATTTAACTGGGCCAATCGTAATAAAGTACTCCGATAGTGAACGTCCATGATTCGCGGACAGACACTTGAGGCCCATGGCATTTAAAAATCATCCAACCACGAAAGTGCATATGAACAAAGCTGTTTTGGATTACAACGGGTCTTGAAATATTTTCGCGGAAAACACCCGTCCCTAGTCATTACCTTTACTGTATTATTCTGTCAGGTGGTTCCGATTGATGTGAAAATAAGGATACTTAGGAACAGTAATTGCACAAACTGATGTGATGGGTAACTATAGCCTGTCACCCTGCAGGCTGTTGAACTGTTGACATACTTGTTACTTATAAGCTCTCCACCGTGGCGCTTACATTTTGTACGTGATCAGGAACACACTTACAAGCAATTCACAGCAGAACAAGGATATTAAGGTCATGCCCAGGAGGAGTAGTGTTAAGCATCGCATTAGTGAATGAGTATTATACACCACGGTTTGTTTCAGCATTAGATATTTTAATGAGAAATTAATTCTCAGGTTTCAAAATTAAAATACTGAGAGAACATTATACATAAAAATCCTTGATGGCAATTTGCAAAGAAATCTAATAGATGCCGAAGCTACTATCGTTAGGTAGTGGTCGTTACGTATACCTTCGCCCAAAGACTTCGCGAGAGAAAAATGCCTTCAACTTGCTACTCAAATAAAATGTAATCTTCCAAAAATTAAACTGTTTTCAGAAAATAATTAAAAACTTGGGTGGGATTTTCAAGTTCTGCTCAGTGAAAACACATAGCTCTGTCTTGGGTCAGCTGTGGTAAAATGTATGGTATACGTACTTTTAAATAGAAAAACAAAATGGCATAGGTATAGAACTAGTAGAACAAATGGAACGTAGCTAGTGTTACGTATATTGTAATACTTTATTGGCAAATCAAAACTCAGTCTTAGCTGCGTCATTCTGAAGATCTTGCAGAAAACTGCTTTATTATGTCAGGAAGTTGCTGAATGCGGGCCTGTCCCCTGGCAGGAACATATAGTATATATGGTAGTCTTCAATACGTAAGCTTAAAACCCATGTACCAACGGTCGTCTACGGTATCTGTTAATTCCTCATCATAGCTAATACGCGGCGGGGGCTTACGGTCCGTCTTATTTTCCTCGCGGCTCAACCAAAACTGAAAAATGAACTCAGGGTAAGTCCGGACTCCCTATTAAGCTAATTAAAAAACATCTATGCAACACCCACTAAGGTGATCGACCTGGCTCATTCCTGTCCTGGTCGTGGCGTGTATGAGATTGAAGTGAGCGCTAGCCGCCGTGAGACCGGGAGCCGCAGATCCCTTAACTCACTGGGTGTTTGTTAAAATAATTGTACCTAGACACTTGGCCTAATCATATGGTCCGCGGTAGGGGCCGTGAAAGTGCACTGTTAAAAAAAAAAAAAAATTCTTTCATTTTACGGAAAAGTGCTGGTAAAAATTTATCCAGAGGTGTCCGTAAACATTCCGTAAAATTACGGACACATTGATATTCAAAAAAGGACTTTCCCAAAAATTCACGGAACCTCTTCTTTAACTCTCTAGTTAGTTTTCTGTACTTATAGTTTACATAATTATTGGTAGACATAAATATTTAATTTTAATTTTTATTATGTGTGTGCTCTACTGTGTATAAAAAAAGTTATTTAAAAAATTTAAAATGTTTCATACTTATGTAAGATTTGAACCCGAGTCAAAAATTGCATGTTCACGACCCTAACCACTTTCCTACAATGCTAACGAACTTTTTTTTGTTTCTGATACAGTCAGTGTATTTTAAGTGTTGCTAAGTGTTACATACGCCTGTTGCTAATGTTTAATGTTTGAAAGAACAGGTCTTAGTGACATGACTAACCATAACTGTCGCAGAAACGATAATTTTCTGGTTACAGTGGCAAAGAAAGTTTCGTGTAGACTCGGCATTGTTCGTCCCCGAAACTCGAAGTTATAGTAAATACAGAGATTTTCCATATTATGTATTTACGCACTTAACTCCGTTTTTCGTCATTCATTACGAATTGACTTTCCGTATATTTACTGTGCATTTTCGTAACAATTCCCATAAATAAACATAAAATTCTAACAGTGTGTAAATCTAGGGCACCGGACCCATATTTAGGCTGTTTTATATTTGTCGCCTATTTTATGTAAATTTACGTGTTTGTGAAGTCGTCGGGGGAGATTAAGCTCCCCTCCATCCTTCCGGCTGGAGTGAGTGTAAGTGTCGTCATGTCTATCTAACGTGTTGTTCTGTTGTATGCATGTGTGCTAGCTAATCTCGCGTGTAGTGTGTAGGTGAGTCCCTAGTATCCTGGGGCAGCCCACGGGGTATGTTTCACCGTTTCAACGTGTTATGGCATTGAAAATAAAAATCATTGTTTGTACAATACAATAGGAGGGGGCGGGGGGCTTGGGACCAGATTTTTCCAGATTCTATAGTCAAAACAGAGCCCCCCCACCCCTCCTCCACACACAATTGTCATCACTTCAACAAGGATCGTCTTCTTCCCGACCTGACACAGACTATCAAGTTAGTCGGTTTTTATAGGTAAATAGTAGTCTATGTAACACGTATAACTATATACGGTTTTAGTTAGATTTTATTATATTTAGTTAGAGCAAATAAACAAATATATTTGTTATATTTTATTTATTTTTATGTGATTTTGTATTTTGTATTTGTAAAAATTATTTTTGTAATATTTTGGGGCATAAGTCATGGAAACTATTGAATTTTGTGACGAACTGTTATCGGTGCACGAAATGGTGTGTGTCGCGGGGAACACAGGCGGTCCTAGTGCGCGTTGGCAATGTCAAACGGCGCAGGGTTGGCATGTTCGAGCACAGAGAGCAATGTGAAATAAGTTGTCCGGTGACCACCGTGCCATATGGATGTAAACCGTGTACAGCAGATGGTATTCGGCGCCTCCCATATTGTTGGCAGCATGTTGCGAATGTTGCAGGGGACTACTTGGAGGGCCTTTAGAACTGGCATGTGTGCTGCAATGAGTGAGAATCATGGTACCTGTATTGTCATGTAATCTACCTGACTAAATCTGTGAAAAAACATTATTGGCGTGTTATTTAATGTCCATACACGTAATGCGTACCTTGTGCTGTCATGTGTCTATTTCACATTATCCACACACGCCTGTATACTCACACTACAACATAGTTGCCATGACTGATACGCCAACCTTAGTATTATTATTTTTATTAATTTTATTTTTATTTAAGTCAATTAATTTTAATATACTCTAATATTAATAAATTCAGATAAGCTATGTTATGTAAATGAAACCAAGCCAAAATAAGTTAGTCCCCTCCCCCTTCCCTACCTCGACTGGCATGTGTGTCACTTGACCTGGAAGACGAGTGGTGGTTGGGTCTATTTCCCACCTTTCCCGAGTTCCCACATAACCAGCCTGGGCAGAGCGCCTTAAATATTAATACATGTGTGTTAAGTAGTGAGAAATTTTGTTTTCGAGATATTTTTGTAGTTAATAATATACGCAACTATTTGTTCGTTTAGTTTAATAAAGTGGCGAGTGCTGTGAGAAGCAACATCTGATCTCGTGAAATGATGTCAAGGCTTTCGTCTGTGTAATTATGGGCCTAAAAAGGTCCACTAGTGTAGCAAAATGTGTTTCATGCAGAAATGCGGCCAGTTCTTGCAACTCTGAGAACATGGTCACACTCTCTTTTGTTTTGTTGTCCCTTCTCCTGTGTCTTTGTGGCTTGTCCCTCTGTTGTGTGGGTGCATGTTCCCTGTATGTATTTCCCTTTTCAGTCTGTACTTTCTGAGATGGAAGGGGAGAAAATTCAGCCTTTGACTGAATATTTGGTCACGTATCTTGCCTATTGTTTTGTATTTGTTTGTTGGATTTGAGTCCCAACCTTTGTTTTCGTGTTTCTATGTGTTTCTGGACCACATCCCACTGCTTTCATAAAGCCGAGTGTCCTGTTTTCTTACAAAGTGTACATTTCCACTTTGACTTGTCCTGTTCTCTTAAAGCACACTCTGCCTTTGTGTGCTGTCCCGCACACAAAGCGCAGACGGGCATAAATGCGCAGTATTTCTGAGTGTGGCCCAGAGCACAAAATCGCATGCACTGCACCACATGCCCAGTGCTGTGTTTATACGTAAAGTTCTACACCAGCTGATGTGTAAAACATTGAAGAAATTTTCAGCACATCGTGCTCTTTGTGTTGGTGTATTACAGCCTGTAGGACTGTAGATGAGTCAGCTACTGTTCGAAATTTCCAAATGTGAATTGCATTAAAACCATACCAGGGATCGGGCCAGTGGAAACCGCGGGCTGAGACACCTAACATGAAGCAGGTAACCGTACGAATTAGTATTTACGGTGCAATGTCGTCTGGGAACTTCGGCACGTGCTCGCTCGCGCCTATCAGCGCTCGTTCGCACATCTCGATATGCAGATGCAAATATGGCGAAAGTAAGAATTAAAACGAAAAAATAATACTTAAGACTTCACACTTAAGACTTTAGACTAGACCGCTCAACCAAATTGGAAGGAAATCGGTCGAAAAATGAGCCTTCCAGTGCATAGGGGGCCTAAGCCCCAAAATGGGGAGAGGTGAGGGACGTCGAAAACCTTATTACGGTATGCGGGGCGATGATATACACCATTAAAACAAATTTCAAGGAAATCGGTCGAAAAATATGTCTTCCAGGCCGATTACCGCCGAAGAAGAAAGGAATTGGCTATTACCTCCCCCTCCCCCCCTTGCATAAGGAGGACTTTTGTCACCGACCGAAATTGTATGTACACAGACTCCAGGGATAAACCCGATCACACTGATTTGGGAGTAATTTGTCCACAAACAACATTTTCTGCCATTGAATTACTCCCCCCCTCCCCCCTTTTTTTAACTTTTTGAGGTGCAATAGTCCGAAATCATGCTTAGACCTTTCCCTGCGGGCTTACTATCATTTGTCCATACTGGCTTTACAATAAAGGGGCTCAAAAATGTTAAATATGGTACGCACTACATACCTTCAATATGGAAAACATACCACCCTTGACCCTGTAATTCCTCCTAGGTGGTACGGTGAGGGGGGTTCCTTGAGAAAGGTGAGGGTGGTACTTTGAGGATGGTGGCTGGGAGTGTTTCAAAGAGAAGTATGGGGGATCAGTGAGCGGCGGTCGGCTTCTCTCCCGTCCTTTCCGTTTGCCCAAAGTGGCCCTCCAAAAACAGCGTTTTTTTGTGCAAAAACTTCTGTTCTTCTGTGTATGCTTTCTGTAACAGCCACATTGATACTGTCCTGAATTTCTTTTGAGGTTGTTTTCTTCTCCTAAAAGGGAGAAGAAATGTTCTGTGTGAATGTTCGTACTTGATTGTATCTGGTTTCCTGCTGATATTGAATGTTTTTTAGTTGGTGTGTACCGTTCATTGTGTTGTGTACTGTGTTGTATTAATGTACTCGAGATATCGGAGGAAGCAGCCTTACGTACAGCAGTTTTCTTTCGTATACGGTCGCTCCGCCAGGTGCTCCGTCGTTCTGTCGCCGACATCGCCTAGTGGGGGCTGCCGAGTCGTTGCTGACTCGCCTACCACCCAAAGACTCAGTGGCTGGCCAGATCACTTGAAGAGGAAAACAGGCTATGCCTTTGAGAGGCTATCCTCCTATCACCGAGGCTAGGTGCGAAGTGGTGAGCTCTAGCTTACTGTGCCAGCCTATCTATAAACATGTGGTTCGAACCTGCTAGACAATCTTAAGACTGCAAATTAATACCTATTTCGACGTACCACTACTACGATACTAACGCCCTAAAACCAAAGAGGACGTGCAACAGATTGTAAAACATTGCACCGTAGCTTCAATGGATCTTCACTCCCGGTGGCACCGTATTATGTAACATAATGTCACCACGAAATTGTATATTGTTTAGCAACACTTTGAACTGGATCAGTGTGTGGATCCAAGGGGAAAAGCCCTGAAGATGTAGTATCAATTTGGCGTGGCACTCGTTGCTTCCCTGCACAATATTCAGCGTATGGCAACGATAAATTCATGCTAATCATATATTTGTGACGTTCGCTTTCCTACACCTGCCCGGGTCCTTGGTTTCAGCGAGACGTGCACGTCTAGATCGACACCTCAGCGATTAAGCGATTAATTAATCTTTACTGTCTGGACGAGGCGTAGTTGTAAATCAAAGACCAGGATTATATTATTATGGTAGCCCAGGAACCGAAATTTGGTTCGCTATTGTTTGTCTGGCTTTCCTCATGGAGAATATAATTAATATAATTAATCACCTCAGACACTGCTCCCTCGTTAGCTGCCCACGACCTCGCAGGGCGACTATATGCTAGCGGGGAAAAAAAAGAAAATAAAATATCGCGGCCTTGAATCCTTGCGAGACTCCCCAGGGTGTATACCACTTCTACGAGTGTACACTTATTCGCTTGTCCATTTCTCCGATTGCTGCTTCTCCTTCCGTGGAATGCAATACATGATCCCCTTTCCTACCACCTGACCCTACTAACGCCTACTCCTTTCACACGTAGCCCACCAACAAGAAACACTGCTAAAAGTTGACCTGCAGCAACGATTCACCAACGTTTCCCTCCTACCTTAGGGTTAAGGGTTCCCTATTGGCAGGCATATCCGAACCATAGACTAAATATCATGTCTCCGATCTCGCTGGATGTGCAAACCGATCTCCGTGTCCCAACATTGAACTGTTTTTTTTCTGCCAATACGGGTAGCAAAAATGGCGAGGATTGAGTTTGCGGTTAGAACACTGCTCAGTAAACAAGTGCTTTTGATCTATTTTTATACTTCCTCTGGCCAATTTGTAAAGCTTTTTGATTCCATTAGAACTGGTAAAAGTATTTTATTATAAAATAGTGCTTGTCATTTACAAATTAAGATATAAACAAACGCGCCCATCACTGTTGACCATGTGACTTTGACAGTTGTGTTCCTTTGGAGTAGGTTAATGTTGGGTACATGCACACAAGACGAATAAGTGGTCTACCTCATCTTTAGTCTATCATTCTAACAATGAGGGGTTAGTGGGAAAGCGCCCAACTTTAAAAGTGAACGAAATATACAGGTGACACACTATAAAATTAATTTCAATCAAATATCAGACCCTCTAACTAGAGTTAGAATTAAATGTAAATTTCAAAGGGAGAATTTTTGAAATCAACTCTAGAAAAAATTTTAGCATGCGTCAAGTAAAGTTGGTAACGATGGACGGAAATATTTCCATGTCTTAACGTAGTGTGACGGTGGCGCGCCGCCGTCGCTTAGTGCTAATAACGGACACAGTGACTGCAGCTCTTAATCCCCCACAGATCTCTGTGGAACTCGGCATCCCCTCCTTTCTTTCCCTTCCATACTACTACTCCTATTCCACTCCTTTAATGAGTCACTTTTTTTAAACATGTAATAAAGTTTATATAAGTCTCTGCACACTCACCCCTCCTCCTATTCTCCTGCCAGCACCAACATTTGGCAGCTAAAGCGATGCGTGTCATGGGGATACGCAGTATTTAATTGAAATTGTTGAGCACAACGCATCTGGAGGGAATTGGCGATGAGGTCTTCAGCCTACGTGTCCGTTAAATTCATTGTCGGTCGAGATGGCTACAAACGATGAGTCGTGGGTGACTGACTTTGAGAAATGTTTTGGGTACACTTTCGAAATTTCTTGTCTGGAGTAACTAAACGGATATGTTGTGTGTTTGCGCGATATTCAGCTTGTCGCATTATGTCCTAATTGGCCGGTCAAATTTTGTAAATTTCTGATCGTCCACAACTCAGGCGTTTATTTATTTATTTTTTTTTTCTACGGCTGGCAGCTCTAATGATTTCCATCTGAACTGCCTTCCAGCTGAAATTGTGTTTAGACTTTTTTAAATTTTGGTTTTAAGACGTACGAGGAAGACTATGACAGGTCATACACGGCTACGCTTCCTCGTAGCGTTAGCAAACGGTAAGCCTCTTGCGAAAAATATAGTAACTGTTTAATCTGTAGAGTTTTCAATGAGTAATCAATCTAGTCACTCAGCCGTCAAATGAATAATTATGGTGCTTGACGTAAGGATTTTAACACAAATTATTGTTTGTAGTCTGCCCCAATTTTGTCAGTATTATTATGCGGCATGGAGCGCCCTAAAAATAGACGACGCTATGGAGAGCAACTCATTGCATATTGCTAAATTAATTTTCAGGTTATTAATAGTGTTAATGCATTGTTGAGATTATGGCCATGCTTCATATGTCAGTAGGAAAAGCATTGCGTTACCTTTTAAATCAGCCGTTGAAGGTTGCTCGTATGTGTTACTCGAATTAAGTGAGAATTGTCTGCACGTTTTAACCGGATTTGTATCATTGCTGATTGTATTTAATGATTGTTATAGCCGAATGGGTATTGGTCAGCCGGGCTTGAGTGACCTTAAGGGCGGAGAGAAATTAGTATTTTATTATTGTTCATTGCTGTATGCTATAATTGAGTACCAATAATTTAATCGGCTCTGGTTTGTTCGGTATTAAATTTTCATGTTAGGGCCTATTTAGCAGTGTCTGACATAAGCCAATAAATTCTAGTGAAAATAGAGTAAATTTTATAGCGGCTCTAAATTAAATTGGCATGCCTATTTCAGTGCAACATAGTTGTTCTAACTGGAGCATTGGCAACTGAAAGTGAGACACATGGTATTCGAATGTGCTAAAAATTGTTGGACTCTGATATTTTGTCAAAATATACATTTTTTATTTATTTTAACTTGTTTTAATGCCGTGGTTCACCACAGTAGAATAACAAATGATATGTTACTAGATATGATAACTTAAATTATCTATTTCGGTTTCTGGTTTCTAATGCATCTAAGTGTAAAAATGAGCAGATATGAAAATATTCACTATCTTACAATTTCTGTTTTACCTGACCGACACTATGCCTGAATAAACTGATGAACCCCACAGCAATACTGATTTTGCAATCCGGCGGACAAATACACAACGTGAACTCAAGTAGATTTCAAGGAGGGCTTTCAAAAATGCTCAGTAAACCATGAAAATCAAATAGCAGTTATTCACTTACATTCCCGATTTTCTAACGACAACTAAACTTAATAGAATTTATACTTACTTGATGAATCATTGTGTATTGTTATAAGAATTCTTATTAACCAAAGTTTTTCAAAAGGAAAAAAAAATCAGTTGCCAACAGAAACACGAATGTATGTACACTAAACCGACATCCCTCAAAATATCAATACCATATTTTAAACATTGTAAAATTCCCTCTACCTAAATATTTCCCTATTGTTTTGAAACAATTTCCTCATGTACAGTGTTAAAATATTAAATTTGATAATTTTTTTCCAGCTGTCGACTTAAAACATTTCGCTGAAAACTGAAATTATATTATAACATTTGAATTGTATGTATGGCTACCATCAGAATTTTTACAATTCATTTAAACCATCTGACGAGTGGTAGTACGTCATAATAATTAAACTTTTTACGAAAAATAATAAAGCAATTATTTTGGTTATGCGAGCGGTTAAATGAACAAGAACATGAAAATTTTAATTGGAAGTATCCGACTTGAGAGTAGCGTGATGAGAGTTTTGAAATCGATTTCTGTCCATTTATTTTAATGCATACTTTTCGATATCAGTACATTGCGTTGACTCGGGTTCATAAAATAAATTTTCTTTAATGCAAAGGCATACCAATTTTTCGTAAAAGTGCAGTGTGATAATGGTGTACATTGAAATTATAACTGGATGTTAAAATGTACCTCATATTAGTTTGTAAAATATATTAAAAACCGAATTTATAGACAGAAATTACTGTAATCGGAAATTTGTAAAACATATTAAACTCGAGATTATAGCCAAAAATGCTTTTTTACAACCCCCAGTAATCAGAAACGAAGAGCATGACTGAATTACTAGAATGTCAATTTTAATTGATGAAATTTTTTCTCTTAGGGAATTTTACCTTGAGCTAAATAATACGAATACTACTCTTTCAATGCACGTTTATGACCCGAACGGTAATAGGTGCTTCTCTCCGCTATCCAGTCTTGTATAATAAGTTTCTGAACAGAGCAGGTGGTTTTTAAACAATGCCTTAATAAGAAAGGGCGGGATGTGATAAAAATGTGAAATATTTAAGCAAACGATATTGATTTCTAACCTTTTCATCCCCCCATTAAATTGAGATTTCTGATGTTTCAAAGAAATTTTTTTTCGATGCGTGATATTCTTAAGTTGGCAGAGAATAATGTATCGTTAATACAACAATGAGATGCAGACGTGTTGAGTGATATGAGAAATGAACTAGTAATAACGCAGAGCAGTAACACGGTTTTCGAATCAGTTACACCAATAAAATATGACTTGGTACTGAGCATCGCAGTGTACAGTACCAATCAGATATGACCTTAATTTGCAACATATAGGTAAATGTCTAAACTGGGAATGAAGGGTTAGGTAGAAACCAAGCCGAAAGCACATTACTCTTATAACTATAGGATATTCGCGGTAAAATGAGCACTTTTGAAAGCTCTGCTTAAGATCTACTGGCAAGTACGCTGTGTCTTCTTTCGCCTTATGTAAAATTAACATTGACATGGGTCTCGTCACTTTATTCATGCATCGGTCAAGTGAAAGTGTGAAATCATTAGGTAATTAAAAGATCTTACAAATATGCTCATCTTTACACTTCGATGCATTAAAAAAAAACAAAAAGTGAAAGAAATAATTTAAGTTATCACAAATCGTTTCTTAGCATTTCGTATTCGACGTTAAGATAAGGAAATATTTTCCAACCAATGTTACCAATTTTACTGGGCGCACGTCACTCAGTGCGCCCGTTAAAATATATACAGTAAGTGGCAGTGACTTTTTCTAAGGTTGATTTCAAAAGTGCTCACCTTATCGTGAACAGTTTTTACTCGCCACATGTTCTCTTTCGTTAAATATATATCTCTAATAATAATTATTATAACCAAAATTTGACCAATTAAAAAAAAAACGAAAGTTGAGAAAATTAGAATTATTAACGTTGTTACTCTTTATATTAGGAAATGTTTATCGTGTTCTATGCTATTATGGGGCATCACAGCTAAAGCAGTAACGAAATAATAATAATAAATTTTGGAATTACTCGTACGCATCATTTCACAAAGTACACTGAATAAAGAACGAACAACCTTTTTCCACTCACCTTTCTGTGAGGCAACAGTTATATTCGCACTTTCCGGAGACCTTAACAAACATGAAAGAAAGTTCCACGTTGTCTTGGAATGTTTTACACTCCGAGATAACCGTAGAATTTTCACGAAGGTCGAATTGTGATAACTTGACAGATCAATCATTGCAAGACTTATCGGCAGTTTCATGGTTGACTAATATTTCCGGGATATCTTGTATAAATATTTACAGAACACCTATATAAATCACATACCCTGCATATACTTATGCATAAATACACACATATATGACATTATGTATATGTACATGTGTGCATATATACACACTATATAACATAACAACCTGTATTTGTATATGCGTGTGTATTTATATACACATATATGTGACATCCTGTCTGTATTAATAGTTAATTCATACCAAGTGTTTAATTTCAAGTGGTGTTTCATTTACAATTTACACAATTTTACCGACCTTTGTAGAATAATTGGTTCCTTGTTGACATACGGTGTAAGGGAATTTGGCCAGAGTTTTACGTAACGCTTGGATGTAATTGTTTGTCTATTTAAGACTTTACTTAGTTATGTAGACCGCTTCTAATGCCCTCGCCGCCTACGAGGTGTTTAGCTATTCCTAACTACCTTTCAAACTTTACTGAGAATAAAGCTGATTTTTCAGTCACTAGACTGACATTTCAAACGTTTTTAATTAGCAGCAGTTTAAATATTAGTTGAAGTTCCGGCTCATGAATGGTTCAAATTGTCTAAATATTATTTCTGTTGCGTTCTATGGGCTATGTTCAGAAATTTTTTATATCACCTTTCAAATTTACATAATTTGAAGACACTGATTAGGAGGTGGCGATACAAAATAATTATTTGAAGTTGATTTCCATCCTTTTATTTTTTTTACTCCTTTTCGGCTTGAACTTTTAACCGTTTACTGCCAATGTAACTATAAACACATACCTTACTTTTTTAATTAGCCCCTTTAATTAATCGCATAGTATAATTCTCAATATTGGAAAACACTCTACAAAAAAATAACTTTGGAAATTCTGGTTAAATTTTGAAATGTTTTCTTCCACTTGTAGAAGAGAATTTACTTTATTCCACGATGTTGAATAAGGTATATGCCTAAGCTTGGTTTTCACGTCTTAAAAGATAATTAATGTTAAATTACACATCTACATTTTCAGAGAAACTGGTTGATGCTATGAAAAGCATATTTTGTCTTTAAAAAATTTTGCTTATAGCTATAACAATGGTTATAGTTTTATTCGAAATATTTCATTTAAGAACGTACCTAAATGCTACTAATATGCTAAATCTATTGATTAAATTAACACAATAATGCCTCCAAAACTGTACGGTACTGTAATCTGGCACTTGTTTCATTATCTAAATTTAACACTGTTTTTCCCTTCGAGAAGTTAATGACGAAAGCATTTGAAGTATACAAGTCAGATAGTAACTGTATTACACTTAAATCTCGAGAAAGTACGCAAATATTAAATACATTATTTTAGTAATTTGCAATTAGAATTAAAATTCGTGTAATTTTATTTTATATCTTCTATTTTAAATAATTATCAATTCCTTCTTAGCCAGACATTGGCTTCTATGTCGCTCTGGTAACTGTAAGTGCATTAAATGGAGGAGGAAAGTAATATGTAAACCTTTGTATAGTCGTTTATGAATTGAACATAGACCTACGTATATAAGGTTATGACGTGAAGAAAAAATTAATCGATTTGGTACTAATAAAGATAACTTTTCAATATGTGGATAAACTGCAGTGATTTTAGGTGGAAATATAATGGCAGTTCATACTTTAATAGCTTTATCACATTTTGGAGGAGTTGTTAAAAATGCTGATTAGATTACATCTTTCTTTTCGAATAAACCGGAAACACCCCCATTGAAGATGCCGATCACAGTTAGTAATTCGATTGTCTTGTTTGTGAGTTCTTGGTTCTGTGTTTCACGTTGGAACAGTTTCGAACGATGCCGCTGGTCGGCGAGTTTTCCCGGGGGTCAGATGATAACCAAATCGGGGGTTACAGTTTGGCATTGCAGTTCCGAATCTATAGTCTATATTCAAAATTCAATTACACCACTCGAACGCCAAAGGATCAGAGAATATGTTACGTCAAGTGAGGACTGCGGCGCATCGCTCGCGAGGAGGAAGGGGGCGCCGCAATTTTGAGTTCATTTCGCCGCGTTTCATAACTTTCGCATAGTACAACTTTTGACTAGGGGAAGCTACGACGCTCGTTTATGCTTCAATCGACAGCTCTCGCCAAAATCAATTGATTGGGTGTATAAAAACTTTTGTTTGGCGTGGTTATGGTGAAGTTGTATGAGTTTGATGCAAAAAATTAAGAAAACGTAACACAATTTTGGCCTATACTCGTCAAAAAGCGAAGTAGAAAGATACAGAAATCCTATACGGTTGGAAAGATAATCTCAAAAGCAATCCAGTGATACCCATAATACCCCATATGATCGAGTGAATCGGTGCCGGGAACGTAAAAAAAAAACATCATGGCGTTCGAGCGCGTCAACGTAAACGTATTCACGCTAAACAAACGGCCGTGTCCCCAACACAGCCAACCCCAATTTTTGTTCATAAATTGTTATAAATGTTAATACTTCTAGATATATATTAGCAAGGCAAAAATATGAAGGACTATTAAATACATTTTGTAACCCCAAAACCATATTGCGGAAGTTAGCTCTATAGACATAGTGTTCCTGAACAGCTCACATAAATTCTTGTTTAATATTTGAGTACCAATACTGAAAGTATACAGTACGAATAAAAATCATAATTTGATGCGCTGACTAAATGCTGACTAAATATTGGACTTGTCTTCACTGTTTTAAAGTGTTCTCACGAGCCGTAAGTGAATGTTAATATATGCGATATACATATTTGAATTGTTTTACAGTTCAACATTCTTTCTTTCTGATGTGTCATTAACGTACGAGGAAAGGAAGATAATTAACGTCGAGTGAGACTGGCTATTTATCACATCATCGGCTGAAGCAAAAGAAGATTTAGGTAAAAGTTCTATTAGCAACGTTAAGAAATTGACTATACAGTTATTTTGTTCCCAGTCGAAATAGCGGTGAAAAATTCTGTCAAATATGTAAAAGATTTACTGTTTCAGTTTTGAACATTGTTCAATGTAAAAATTGCAATTCCATACAAATTATACGGCAGTATTTGTTCCATAAACGTCAAAGTTATTAAAGGTTTATGCCTACTGTGTTAGAGTGCTTCAATTTCATTTAAAAGTAAAAATAATATAGTATATGATAGATTAAATAAACCATTGTCTAGCATTGTCTAGCTACTTGAAGTTGTATAAAACTGCCGTGATATGGATAAACTACACTTCAGTTTTTTACATATTTCATTATAGCAGAGGTTTAACATGCATTATACAATGATTTATTGCAAATGCAATTTTAAGTAACAGCAATATTATGTAACCTCATATTTATATTAAATATAGTTTTAGCACACACAGTAACATATCGTTACGCTTGTGACGTATGATTTTAAAATGATACGTAAGATATTTTTATGTTATGTTGTCAACAGTTTGATATTGTGTTTAACTAGGTTGAATTTTAACTTCTAAATACTTTCCGAATTTATGTATCATGCACTACATGTTTATTCTACACGTGTATGTGTATATATATATTTATATATATACACATATAACTATTAGGGTATTTAAATTTTGTTTTAATATTTAATATGTTCGGAATGTTTATTGGTTATTTATTCTGGTTGAAAGCAGCGTTCCTTAAGTGTTGTAAAGTAATATCTTTTGAAATGCCACAGATTTATATTTAACTTTGAAGTTGGCAAGTTTGCGTATGACGCAATGGACAGGAGAGATATTTGGACGCAATGCTTTTTAAATCCAATCTCAGCAATGTTAATTTAAATTTTAAATTGTTGAAGGAATAATAAATCACTTTTGAACATTCATTGGCTGCATCTTGATTCCGATTTAATTGAAAAAATGTAAATTTGCAGTTTTGATATTTAATCGTGGTGGATAAAGTAAGTTTTATGCCAACGGAGTTCACTTCGCGTAATAGAAGAGGGCCGATTACGGTTTTGTTGAAGTAATCACGTTTTTAAAATACTGCTTCTCAACATGGCAGATATGGTATCCAGGAGTAGAATGTTTATAACGATTCGGGCGCAAGGGAACCGGACACCGGAACTGACCGGCTGCCATCTTGGAATTTCCCTTTTTTCCATCAAAATCCACTAAATTTCTCAAAAAGGTTCCCTATTTCGTGACTCCAAGCCAGAACAGGACTCAGGACACCAAATATCACAAAAAATAAAAAAATAAAAAACTGGTATTAAAAATTATAAAATATTTTTAAAAATATTTAAATGTATCAAAAAAGTTATAAACAATTTATTTTTATATATATTTTAAAATTTTATTCCCCCAGATATCATTTTCCCATACAATTTATTTTTTTCCGTTAAACAATTCCCTTTTACCCTAAATTTTCCCTTTTTCCTTAAACAATTATATTTTTTCCATAAAAATTTCCCTTTTTTCCATAAAAATTCCAAAAAATCGCAAGAAATTAAGAAACGTCAACAGGCATATTATGTTACTGACTCCTATCCCCATATAGGTTGCAGATGACCTTGACCTTGACCCCACGACCTTTCCCCGCTAGTGATGTCGGAATATTATATATGCAGTTAATTATTTTTGTATTTCCGTTTTTCATTAAGTGTATTTCGTCGTAGGTGCCTTTTTAGAACAGTTTTCTCAGTGAAATTAATTAACGACACGTATCTGCCGCTTTGTAAATTGGTTTGTTGTGTGCTGTGGTCCGCCATTTTCTGTGACCATCACAAAGCGTGAGCGAAAAAGTATTTACGTTGCGAAATTTAAATTTGTTGGTTTCAAGAAATAGCTGAAGTGTTTTGTTAGTTGCAGAAGTCAGCAAATCCGTTTTTTCGTATCAGTGGCCGACAAAAAATTTCAGTGAAGTAATCATCAAACATTCGTCACGTGTTTAGAAATTACGAAGGGAACAGTAAGTTTGTGTGTTTTATAAATAATGTTTTATTAAATTATTCTTAGAATATTTGAAATATATTTGAACTTTTAAACAAACCTTGTTTTACCCTAATTTATTTAAATTAATTTCTAATGATTTTTACGTGGAAAGTTAAATTTTTTGAACATGTTTACATTGTACATCATTTCGTACATCGGTATTACCATTGACGTTTTTATTGCGTTTTGTTCTTGCGGGAGTTTATTTTCAAATGTACGTGGCCTAAATAAACGCACTTTTAGTGTAGTTCGTTATATAAAAATGCAATCATATGCATATGTTTATTACTTCTCGCATCGGTACGAACAGCGGCACATTTATAGCATTTAGTTTTTTCGATGAAGTTAAAACTCTAGGGTTATAGTAAATTGAATGCTATTTCTGTACGAACAAAACTTTCCACTTCATCATCAAAACAATGTAAGTTCCAATCGCCACTCATAAGAAGAACCAATAAACAATCACGTCTCACGAAAGACGTTAAAACGATAGTTCCCCACCCCATCATTAAAATAAACATAACCCTAGGTAGTATATTAAGTGATCATAACAAAAATAAAACAGCTGGGAATGGCAACCAGTTATAGTAGCCTGCGTACTGGACAGAAGTTGTCAGTCTTTCAACGCTTGCCATAGGTTGTTTAGAAAGATCGTTTTCTTCACCGACAGAAAAGCTGTGGCGGAGGGACACATCGTGGCCGCACTTCTTTTCGAGAACTGTCGAAATTTACTGAAGTTATATGAAACTTTAATTCACTTAGCCACTGCGAAATATTTTATTTTCCACAAACACAAGTAGTTCGCAAAACACCCGGGCCACGTCCGTTAACATGTAAACATCTATATCTCACGAAGGAAAAAAAAAATTACAGTTCAACGTGGCCACCAACCACAGTTTCTCAAACTCACCACAAATTCAAATAAAACGATATATTACTATTTTCTTATAAAATACATAGTTGTAATAATATACTATTTTTCACGAGGTAAAACATATAACGCTTACTATTCGTGTCTTTAAGTAATGTTTTTCAGCATATTTGCGCAATTTTTAAACGAGTAATTAACATTCTGTTGTACGTTGTCGACCGTGTGCAGAGACATTAACGCTCGTCTAGCTTGGAGTGGGGAAAGTTGGTAAGCCGAAGCTAAACGACGAGCAACTCTGAATACCGTCTTCAAGCAGCCGATTATTTTCGTCAGCTGTGAGACAGTAGGTTCGAAACGATGTCGGCAGTTACTGAGGAAACTTAGAATAAGCTCTCTGGTCATTTGCTCAGGCTGTATTCTATATTCTATGAAGAGTGGCCGTCTAGGTAATCAATCGGCCTCCAAAGCTTTTCTTAGCACGCGAAGACGCATCTTGGGTCTGCTTTGGTTCTGGTTGGTCGCACAAAAGTGGGTTAGCTTTGCCCCTCCCTTCCACCCCCCCCCCCCCAAATTCCCGGAAAAAAAACGAGATGAGGAGCTTATTCCGTTACGGATGCTCAGTAACAAACATTCCACAATGTTACACAAGGTGAAAAGCCCGCGGAAATTCACGGTATGGCAAAACAGGGGAGCAATTATGTGGTCAGACAATTTTGATGTAAATATATCTTCAGTTTCAAGCAAATACTTTTTGAAACGTAACGAAAACCTTTCTGTTTCCACTTCACAATCATATCCCCTACGGTCGACTTTGGCAACTTGAGAAGGGCGGAAATAGCCATGACGGATTGCTTACTGATGTGGCAACAAATAACTACACCACTGAGCTCCCTTGTTTTACCTATTATGCCGTTATCGCATAGCATTGACCAACATTGAACCTTATACTTCCTTTCATAAGTGGTTGTGGTAACATATATGTGCGAATTTACGTTTACAGAGAGGTTTCCAAGATGATTTTGATCAGATAGTGTATTTTTCAAGTTTTGAACCGAATACTGCTGTTATTTAAAGACCTATATATCTGGATGCTTTAACTTTTATAAAGTGGATGATAAACTATGTAATATATATATATATTTTTTTAGAAATTAGAGATAAAAATACAATTTAATAGTTAGATGGTGCTAATATTGATGTAATTTGAAAACAAAAATTTATATAATATATGTTATAGTTCTTTATATTTCGTGGAAATAGTGTTGTTTTATGCTACGACAGCATACAAATGTCTATGTCATTAGTAAAAAATAAAATAAAATAGAACATTTCACAAAATAATGATCACAGAACACGGTGACAAAAACTAGGAAGCAAACAGAATCTTAGCAGTCGTTAAAACCACAATTTACATCAAATTATTTAGAAATAATAAGCCTCAAATTATTCTTATTATTTTATTTAAAGGATAACAAAGTATGTGAGAAGTGCGATGCTTATTAATATGCACAATTAAAAAAAAATGAAACCCTTTAAAAGCTGGGTACCTTTGTATAAGTAAAGATAAAAGTAATAATAATATCACATTGAGAAAACTGAAGAGAATGGTAAAATAATTTCCTGAGGAAATGTACCTTCTAATTGCATTCAATAGTGGTTCATATGTAGCAAGTGATATGCAGTTCATTTGAGAAAGTCGACGCTTCCGCAGCTTTTCAATAATTATCTGTTCTCTTGAGAAGTTGTCCCAGTACAGCAGCAGCTTTTTGTTACAATGTTCTTCAAAAACTATACAACATGTATCTGAAACATACTGGTAAACTTTTATAGACTATTATAGGTCGAGGTCAAGTAGCAAGAGCGGTAGATGCTTCCAAAATTTGAGAAAAAATGATTATTTACTGCCATATTTAGGCAACTGTTTGCGGGACAGAAACAAAGTAAAGGTTACTAATTATTTAAACCATAATCATAAATAAATTGGATGTCGTGTACATGTAACCCAACTTATTTCTGCAAAAAAAGTATGCGACAGCAACAAGTCCCTATTTTAAACTTGAGATTATGAAATGTCGGCAAAATGAGCAACAGAAAAGTCTATTGCAGAAGTTGTCTAACCCTAGCCCTTTTCGAGTAAAAATGACATTTTCGATTTCACACAGAAGTGTTACTGTCTCACAGGTAAGCAACCAGTAGGTACTGGCTGTCTGTGCGCCGCGCCATTGAGTTGCACAAATAACAGTTCGGTGGGATTTTCTCACTGTTAGGAGCAAATAAATCAGAAAATAAATCGAAGTTCTTTCACTACTAGATTAATATCATACCGTCATAAGCGACCTCACAAAAAGTGTTAAAAATGGCGGCCGGCGGCCGGCAACCTCATTGCGACAATTAATTCAGCGTATGAAAGACTGCCGTGCCCTTTGGAAAAAAACTCGTTTAATCTCGAACCTTGTCTGAGGCAGCCATATCCCTGGCTAAATGATCTTCCTCTGACTCACCCCCCCCCCCACACAGGAAAAAGTCTAGCGGTTGTATGTCAGGAGAGCGTGCTGGCCACGCAACAGGCCCGCTTCTTCCAATCCACCGTGCTGGAAATGCCATGTTGAAATGATCACGTACAACTCTTGTGGAATGTGGAGGGGCACCGTCGTGTTAAGAGCCACATACGTTGCCTGACCGCGAGTAGTATATCCTCGAGGAAGTCTGGCATTGTAAATAGCAGGAATTATCAGTGCAAGAGCCCAGTAATTCATTGCGGCATCAAGTACGGTCAATTGAGATGATCACCCACAACGCCCGCCCAGATGTTCACAGAAAATGTGCGCTGGTTGGCTGTGACGGCGGTTGCTTGGTGATTGGTATCGTCCCACACGTGACTGTTCCTTCTGTTAAAATAACAGTCTTTTGTGAATGTCGCTTCATCAGTAAACAACACAATGGAAGTAAAACGTGGAACTACTGTGCACTGTTGTAGAAACCACTGCGAAAAATCATGTCGAGGATCGGGATAGGCTGGTCCCAATGCCTGCAACTTTCGCAAATGGCACACTCTCAATTCGAATCAGTGGGAAATCACTGATTCGCAGCGAAATTCAACTACTCGAATCAGTGAAAATGGCTACACTTAGAATCAGTGGAAAACCACCGATTGTTTCAGTAAAAAAAATTCACTGGTTGAATTAGTGACGTGAAATCATTTCACTTATTGAATAAGTGACGGCCGACTGCAGTGGTGAACTAAACATTTTTTTAAATTGAATGTAACAAAATAATTACGTGAAATAAACATCTTTACGATAGTTTACTATTTAAATTGCGCAATTTACCGTCATTAAAGAAAGTAAAAAAACTTCCAGAGGCGGTAGTGAACGAACTCACCCACCCTTCCATTCCAGACCGTTAACTCACCATCTGCGCTACGACACCAAGTTCAAATAATGAGAGGAGAATATATGCCTTATAGTTTCTCATTGAAATCGTGAAGATTTAAATTGTGCTCTCTTACTTATCTTTTTTTGGTATTATTGGTACCTTTCGGATTGATAAAAGGAAAGGTATATATATATGAGTGCACTCTCTTCACCCCATTATATGCAGTTTAAACCTTCAAACAGAGCGCTGTGGCGATTACGTGAAAACGAAATGAAAGACGTAAAAACGGAATGAATGGCTGATTGTTCATTACCTCTTAAAACGACGTTTTGATAGACGAAAAATATTTTACTAAGTAGTATTTTACATTGGTTTTATTAGTTTCTTCGTTTTTATTTGATTTGACACGCTTTGTTTAACGGCCATTTTTAAACGTGGTTTGACAGCTATTTTTAAGCGCTGTTTAACTGATCCATCAGTCAAAAATAAACCACTGAGAAAATAGTGGGAAAAATGACTGATAAACCAGTGGAAAATATCACTGAATCGACAAGTAAAGGAAATCTGGCATTTTTTTCACTGATTCACTAGGTAATTTCACTGAAGTGACTGTTGAATCAGTCAGGTAAGTTATTTTTGACTGATTGGAACAGTGAAATTCTCACTGATTCAGATTTAGATTGTAGGCACGCAGCAGCTGCTCGTGAATAACACGTAATGCAGTGGAATGAGACACACACCCATTCCATGATGCGGGTGCTTGTTGACGGGCTTTCCTCCACAACACTTAGGGCCCGTTTCACCAACGAAGATTAACTTTCCAGAATATCGAGATAACTTTATCCAGATAAGAGGTTTAACTTCGATTTTAATCTCGATAATGTTCTGCGTGTTTCACCACGTTTAATCTCAATAAAGAATATCTCGTTAAATGATCTCGATGTTAGGCTTAATCGCGATTTTTTTGTAAACATTAGAGATCTTCGCTTTGGGCTTGTGAGGAGAAATCAATTTGAGAAAGTATGGCAAGTCGTGAAGGTATTGTGGTCGTAAAGAAACAGCAAAGCAGAAATTCTTCATCCCATGAAAAACACATTTTGTTAGAATTAGGTACAGAACATTTCAATATCATTGAAAATAAACGAACTGATGGTGTGACAACAAAATAAAGTGAAACAGTGACAAATTATTGCAAATAGTTTCGTTTGCAAGTCTCGTGATTATTACAGGACAGCAGATAACTTGAAGACGGTGTGGGATAACCTAAAAAAAGATACGCGAAAAACATATGTATACAAACGTGTCCATGCTAAGGGGCCCAGTGTTTTCTGCCTTCAAAATAGCCACCCAAGATCACTGTATAAAGCCAGCGGAATGACATTCTAGTAAAGACTCAGCTGTCATAAACACAATCCAGATGAGTAACCCTGTAAATGCTTCAGATAACTATGCCTCGACTGGGTCCGATGGTGGGAGGACAGTTTCTGCCAGCAATGTGAGAAACCGTATGGCTACATCTCTCCGGGCTAGTAAACGACGACCAGCAATACACTCAAACAAAAAAAGCTGAAGGTAGTCAGGCATAGAGCAAAAATGAGTTAATTGAGTTAGTAAAAAAATTTGCAATTGAAGAAAACGAGGCAATGAAAGAGACTCGTCAACTGAAGTTACAACAGGACCAAGAAAGTAACTAAACAGGAGAAGCTTTAAACATAGCTCTTAACTTTGCAGATCCTAAAATTAAAGACAGAACTAAGTAGCCTAACTAATGTGTCATCTATTGTTTAGTTCACAACATCTGTTTCTTGAGTAGGGGACGACCTTTTCAATTAAAAACACTACAGGTGTCACATTCAAGATTTGAATTAGGCCTACAAAAGTAACTTGTTTATTTTACATTTATACCTAATGTTTAATCCAGAATAGTTGTCGCACAGGAAAATAATAAAACAATATAGTCTGTCTGACAATCATGTGTTTGACTTAAACAGACAATCATGTGTTTGACGTAAGGTGAAAGTGTACTTAAACCTCTTCATCATAAAGTTCAAATAATTTATTCTTTCACGTAAACATCGCGGACGACAAACAATAAAATCCTCATCACTTTCCTCTTCAAAAATTAAATTGTACGTTGCCTGAGCCATTTTCTCTTTATTCTCGATGAAATAACTTTGCCCTCTTGTCACCTTCCCAAAGTATTTGTTTATGTTTCACAGTTTAATCCCGATAATGTGACTTAAACTACCAAAATAGGCGGGTCAATATTTTATCGAGATGTTCAGAGGAAATTGAGATTAATGTGTGTGGTGAAACATAAAATACAGATTATCGAGATTTCTTGTCAGTTAATTTCGAAAAACTATCATTATCTCGTGTGGTGAAACCGGCCCGTAGTACTTCTTTTTCCACATTTGGAGTTCGGACATTCCTCGGGTGACGAGACCCATCTCGTTCCTATTTCACGCAGTCTCTGAGTGACAGAGGTGAATGTCTCGTGACGAGGTTACCACCGAGCTAGAAACCTCTCGTGATATAATCGTACATCATCTCGTGCATTACATTTGCGGTGGCCGCTTGGTTGAAGGAATTTCGCACATCTGAGGCCTAAAAGCGTGGGAGCGCTAGGTGCGACCAAAACATGCGTGCAGTCCTGCCGTCGATAACGCGCCTCTATGAGACTTTCAGCGGAGACCCTACCATTTTATGACGTAATAATAAAAATGAAGGTTTGATACACGTTGCTATTCCTTTTTTAGTGTTTTATACCGGAATGTTCATACATAAAAACACCCGTTTAAGCCATTTTCTCTACCTAAACATCATGCTTTGGAGAGAAATGAAGAAACTGAGAAACGTATACAGACACGTGACAGTTCTTAAACGCTATTCGTAAGCTGACCTCACTCAGACATGTAGGATGTTTTACCCAGGCGGCCACCTTAACTTCACCATAGAGCACAACCATGTCTGTCGTTTCTGAGTTCATATACTTCACTACTGCTTGTAGTAAAGATAGTTCACAGTAAAACGAGCACTTTTGAAAGGTCTGCTTACGATCTACTTGTATGCACTTTGGGTATTATTCAGCCTTATTTAAAATTAACATTTCCATGGGCCTGGTCACTTTTTTCATACGTCGGTAAAGTGAAACTGTGAAATTATTATAAAAGTAAATATTTTATCAAAATTCTCATCCTTACACTTTGGTGTATAAAAAAAACAGAAAGCCAAAGAGATAATTCAAGTGTAACAAATTGTTACTTAACACCTTTTTATTAGACGTTAAGATATGGAACTATTCTCCATCCATTGTTACCATCTTTACTGGGCGAATCTCACTCGGTGTGCCCATAAATATATATGCAGGCAAGGGCAGTGACTTTTTTCTAATGTTCATTTCAAAAGTGCTCACTTTTTCGTGAACAGTCTCTAGAATGCACGCAAGTGCAATGAGGTGTGAGTGTTTATTCTACAGTAATATGCACTGTTAAGGAGGGAAACTACACTACTGATAATGAGAGTGGAGAACAACCATAACGCACATCAGTATTCCGTGCCTCTTAGAAACCCCATTAGCCGAAACAAGTTCCGCCGCAAACCTCCTGTACGAATTTTCCACACCCCATTACAGAGCGGCGCGCTGATAGCAATACTGATTGCCTACCTGGCAGGCGGTGTGAAATCAAACATGCAAATTTTACTCGAAAAGGGAGAGAGTTGGACAATTTTTGCAGGAGATATTTCTGTTGATCATTTTGCCGGCATTTGCAATTATCTTGTCAAAAATAGGGAATTGTTCCCGTAACATACATTTTTGCAGAAGTAAGGTAGGCAACACCTTCCACAAAATGATGTGGCTGGGTTACATGTACATGCCATTAACTTTATTAACGATGAGGTTTTAAATAATTAAAAAACATTATTTTGTGTCTATCCCGCAAAGTCTTTCCTAAGTATGGCAATAAATCATTTTTTTTCTCAATCTTTGGAAGCATCTACCGCATTTGCTGTTTGACCTGGACCATGGGTTGCTTATCTCAATATTTCTATTTCCACCTCAGGAATAATGTATCAAAATTTGTCGCTACGTTTTAGAGACACGTAGTAAAATTCTGATTTCATTCAAAGATAGTCGTTGTGAGTAGCAAAAATAACCAAGCTGAAATGGATATTTACGTAACACGACGTCGTTTCATAAATACAAGTTATGCTGTGACAGCCTAGTCACAGAATAAAGCCCCAGACCTTCTCGCTAACTGAGTCGATGTGACCGCAACGTCTTTTAAACGCTGTTCACCACAAGTAAGAATTTTTGAAATCAACATTTGAAAAATATCACTGCTCCTACCTGCCTACGGGCGCATTGAGTGTCATGGGCCCATTCAAGTTGGTAACGACGGAAGTAAACTACTGCCATATCTCAACGAACGTTTAATTAAAAGTGTGAGGTAAACATTTGCAAAAATTGAAATTATTTTATTGGCTTCCGATTTTTATGCCTCTAAGTGTGAGAATTAGCATGATTGTAAAATATTTACTTTTCCAATAATTTCACAGTTTGACTTGACCGACATATGAATAAGTGATCAGACCCATATGAAAATGTTAATTTTACATACGGCCGAAGAACGCAACATATGCAAACACGTACATAGTTCCTAAGCAGGGCTTTTAAAATTGCCTATAGAGTGAGCGAAGTGATTTGGGCGGCTCTTAATATCAAGGTCTTGAGAGCCGATAAGGGTGAAGTGAGATGAGCATGGAGCGGCGCTGGAATGAAATGGCGGGGGAAACGGGATGAAACTTCGAGAAAACCCGCCGACCAGCGGCATCGTCTGGCACGAATCCCACTTGCAAAAATCCGGAGTGGACCGACCGGGGATTGAACGTGGTACGTCTTGGTGGGTGGCGAGCAGTCTAACCGCTTAGCCACCGTGGCACCAACGGCCTGTAGTTACGCATACTTACATGTTCTGCCGAGGCGTTCTTGTGTTGCGATCGTCCCTTTCTGACCCCTGGTTGGACCACTGACCCTCGTCCCCCTACAACATCATCCTGTCGCTCTCGCGCGAGGCCCTATTTCCATGCTAATGGCAATCATTTACATGTTAATCGCGCTCATCTGCATCGTTATTATCCAAATTTCGTGATAATTACTTAACGCACGTGAATCATTGTGACGGGGAGTGGCTTCCTCGACGTGTGCTTCGGTTTCTTCCCTCGTCAGCGCAACGCGGTGCAGGACTCGCTGACCGGCGCCATCCGGCAGGACCCGCCCGCTCACGCCGGAAACAGGAAGTGAATTAGTTTACCGCGAGTCATACGCTTTCGTCGTTACACTGTGGTGTGTCCGACTGCATTGCTGGGGCCTATTCTACCGCCATACTGTACGAATTTTCATTTCGCACTTTCACTTTTAATTTATAATTATGTTACACCAATGTGAGAATGTGCAAAAGCCGACTTTGAAAAGTGCAGAGAGTTTGCATTCTTAAACACATTTTTGCTTAGACAAACGATGAGGCATGCAACTTATTTGTCTTCTGCGCATGTACCCAACATTGACCTACCCCAAAGGAACACAGCAGTTAAAGTCACATTGTCAACAGTGACGAACGTGTTTGTTTACATCTTAGTGTTTAAATGACAAGCACTGTTATATGAATAAAATACTTCTACCTATTTGTATGTAAACAAACTGCATTACATATTAGTCAGAGGAAGTATGCAGAGATCTCAAAACACTTGCTTATTAAACACTGTCGTGGGAAAGAATGTAATGTCACCTCTTGGTAAGAATTGAGGTTAGTGATTTGGAGAATAATTTCACTTGAGAATGACATTACACGTCTGCAGGAGGACTTAACATTTGCTCAGTTGCAGTTTCGTAACTCTACTGTATAGGATGTTTGGGAATTCAATACAGCAATTTTTAGGGATGGTAGGCCAAACAGGACGATCATTTTATATAGAGGAAGTTGTGATCGAAAACATCTCCCTACTGTTTTACAGGCGCCGAACACACTGCGCATATTTTAAATGAAGAGCGGGCCCTTGCAACGAACGGAAGGCGCTGACGTAATCCAAGACGAAGGACGCGTGGCAGTGCTCGGCACTACAGCGAGTAGTGAGCTCCCACACTTGTTGGTTGATGTGTCGGACGAGCTAAGTGAATTGAAGTTAGCAGCTATTAGTTATAGATTTCACGTAAAATAGGCCTGAATAACAAATAAATGTACATTTTAAATCGATTATATTAATATTCTTATCCTAACCTTTGTGTCCGCCGAAGTGTATCGTCCCAAGTAGCAAACAACAAGGAGATAACAGTAGGCCAACTGTTGACACAGGTGGTACATGTTCGCCCACATGACTGTAAGTGTTCTATTATGTGGTACACAATAAGACCACGTGGACAATAGTGACTGTATTTGCTTGGGAAGTATTTTTGATGCGGGTCATTAAACACAAAATGATTAACAGAATTTAATGTATGGCCTACAAGCAATCATCAGTGAATCACCCACTGGCATCTTAGAACACGTGGAAAACATGTGGCTGATGCCAAAAGAATATGAAAATAAGATAATTTTCCCATGTAAAACCCTCATGTGGTAAACAGGTTCAATTCTGATAGTTGGGCATCATCATGTGGTCAATTACGGGCCACTTATAAAACGACTGACAGAATTTCATATGTGACCCACAAGCAAACATCAGCGAATCACACATAGGCATCATAGAATATGTAAATAACGTGTGACTGATGTATGCCAAAGAGTATGATTATAAGATCATGTTTGCGCATAAAGCCCTCGCGTGGTAGAATGGTTCATTTCTGATAGTTGGGCACCAACAGGTGGAAAATTGTGGCCAATTTAATACAAAATGACTGACGGAAAATGTGTATTCAAGTGATTTTTTTTCAAGTATATATGAAGTAAAATCATCACCTGGTATTGCTAGTAATAGGAAAAAAATAGTTCTTAGACCAGAAACCTGCAAAGCATAACACGCAAAAAAATGCGTTACTTTGAATTTTAAATTCTACCTGCAAGTAGTCCGAAACTAAAATACTATGTATTCGTAAATGTAAATTGAAGTTGGTGCTAGCAAATGGCCATACATATGCATGAAAATTATAAAACAACTTACTTCGTATTGAGTTTCATATTAATTTATCACCAACTATTTCAAGTGCTAAGTTGTGACTCCGGTATGATCTAGTGGCTAGAATACCTGGCTCTCACCTTGGAGGCTAGGGCTCGATTCCTGGTACCGGAAGAAGGTTTTAGTAGCTATAAGTATGATTTGCTATTATTTGTAGTAACATTTAATTTGTTTTCTGATTTATTTATAAATATAGCCTCAAATTTTAAGAGACTGTGAAACACCCACGGGCATCTTAGAGTATGTAGAGAATGTGTGGGTGATGTTTGCCTTTTGTGATATGCCAACTATTCCTTATTACTGAGGAAACATGATCAGCAAGCTTATATTCAATTTAAGGCATACCTTCTATATGTTGCGTATGAGTACATCTGTAGTTGATAGCATACATGACTGTAGACTTAAGGTTTGTGAGTTCAATTCCAGGTTTCTCCAAAAAGTGTATTAATTGTGAAATAAATCTGAAGATAACACATATGAATATGGTAAATTCCTCAATTTCATTTGGGTTAGACACAATTAATTTTTTGTTTTGAAAATGCATGGCAAGCGGCATCTATGTGAGCTACAAGTGGCCAATAGCTGGGCCACAAATGGCTTACCAACAATTGTCTAACGATATGTGGTTTACTTACGGCAGGCCAGATGCAGAAAGTCGGAAGTGGCCCGCTTGTAGTTAACTTACGGGCAACTCTTGTTTTCCCAGACATCAGCCAACAGTTCATCAAGAAGTGGCCCGCTTGTGGTTGACTTACGGGGAACTCTGGTTTTGCCAGACATCTGCTGACAGTTAAATATTTGTATGTGGCTTACGTGTAAACACATCATACCACAGTCATCATTCATCATCTTTGGGTGCATTCCGCTTCTTGAATGCCTGTAGATGCCGCATGTGGCCTGCTTCTTCACAATCAGATTTACACTTATGGCACAACTATATTTTGCTACTTGGGGTACAGTCATGAAATGTGATAATTTTGAATTAAAATTAATAGCATTGACTGAGCCACTAGCTTCGTATTGAATTTGGTGTTAATTAAATAACATTCCCTTCTTTTTACCATATTTGAAACCCATGGTTTTTAAAATGCTGATAACTTTCAAGACCAGAAAATATTAATTTTTTTTAGGTGGGCCTACATAGATTTTGACTATATTTGTGTTATTCATTTTGGCTTCAAAGCTCATTTTAAAATTATCAAATTATGCGGGATTTACATGTCTCTTCTTTCTAGAATCAATGCAAGGAATTGTCACTTTGTTGCAGAATATATTAGTCATATTTAAATTTAATCGTATTCCATTTAGTTAAAGATCATTAGGTATACCTATCTAATTTTTCATTAAATTTCGGAATTAACTCAGACCACAAAGAAAATTGGTAATGGAACTGCCAGAAAATGAAGAGCAGACAAGCCAACATACCAAGGAGCTTCTACAAAGCAAGGTGGCCCCTACTGTAGAAGGCCTGAAGATAAGGCATATCTTCAGTATCAGAATGGGTGGAGTGATGATTGCGGCTGGTGATGACAAGACACTGGAGAACTTAAGGAGAGTGAAGTCTATCCAGGAAGTGTGTTTAAGACTTGAAGCACCCAAAAAGAGAGGTCCGAAATTCATTATATATGACATTCCCAGGGAGCTCGACACAAGCAATGAGCTCATAAAAAAAATCATTGGCAAAATTTCAGCGTCAGTGGAATTCCCCTTGCAGAGTTGAAAACGATTGCGCATGCCCGGATAAGAAGAGGTGAGAGGAACATAAGAACTGTTCACACTGTGTTTGAAAGTACATCAAATGTCAGAAAGCACTACATAGAACAGGGAATAATATATCTCGGGTATGATAGTTTCAGAAAAAAAAACTTTTGTGAGCCCCTCAGGTGCTTCAAGTGTCAGAAGTATGGTCACCAGTCCAATCAATGTAAAGGATCAGATGTGTGCTCATGCGTTGGCGAACAGGCCACAGCTACAAGGGTGTGAAATGTTCCATGAAAGGGAAGAAGGAAAACAAGTGTGCAAATATCAAGGCGGAGGGAAAGAAGCACAACCATAGGGGAGACTGTAGAAAATTCCCTGCAAACCAGAAGGCGTTAGAGATAGAGCTTGCTCGAAACTGCTATGGATTGTGAGACAATAAAATGTGGACTGCAGTGGTCTGCAGTGGTCGCAGCCGAATTGGTGAAAATTGCTGAAGAGCTGAGGCTGGAAATTCTATGGTTTTAGGAATCGTATGTAGTGCGTGTTTCTGTACATGAACTCGGTGGAAACATCCTAGTAATGGGAGAAACGCCAATTGCAGGTGTGTTGGTCCAGAACAGTTCAGATAAAGTGTCTAACGAACATCGTATGACAGAGTCGGTGAAGAAGTGAAAGGAGGAGGTATACCTTACCTCCTCTTACTTCCAGTTCTCGAACCCACCTGAAGAACACCTAATGCAATGGAAACCTATGCTAGATAAGTTAAGAGGTCGAAAATTGCTGATTACGGCTGACATGAATGCAAAGTCAGAGGTCTGGCGTTCTCCAGTTACGAACGAAAAGGGAACAATTGTCCACCAGTTCGTTGTTGCAAATGGATTGACAGTCAACAACATAGAAGGGCAAATTACTACATACCTTTCGCCTGCAACTGGCACAGAAACATTCATAGATGTTGCACTGACAATTATAAACATGAATGGCATGGTTCATTACTGGAGCGTCATTCAAGACAGCTCGAGTGATCATAGATGTATAGTCTATGACATTGCAGAAACAGCAAGGTTAAACTGCCTTTCAGCATCCAAGATATGTGCACAGAGGCACATACTGGAAAATGTTCAATAGAACACTTCTGGGCGAGCTCACGAAAGAGCAGAAATGCTTACTAAGGTGATCCAGAATATTTGCGATCGGACTCTGAAAAAGACCACAGGAAGTTTCTTCATGCTCTGGTGGTGGGACAAAGACCTGGAGCAAGAGTGAAGGGATATTCGGAAGTGCAGGAAGAGAATGAAGAAGGTAAGACTTCCTGAGAGGAGAGAAGCCATGGTTGAAGAGTACTGACGTAGAAAGAGAGTATACGCCAACAGAATCAAAGGTAAGAAAATGTCGTAATGGAAAAAGTTAGTAATCGAGAAAGGAACAAAGATCCATGGGTATTCGTGTACAAGCTGGTCGCTGGAAGGCAGAAATGACTGTTCTCAAAGGCATAGTTTTCGATAGAGAAACTGAAACAAGTCAGGTAGAATATGTGACAAAACTAATTGAAGTGTTGTTGCCAAGTGACCGTCAGAATAATTAAATGGAATTCCGCACTCGGAAGAGAAGAGTGATGGGTGAGTTGCCTTGGGGGGACAACAGTCCAGAATTTACAATGCAAGAGCTTGATCAAGTTATGGCCAGTATGAAAAACAAAAAGGCTCCTGGGATGGATAACTTAACAAAAGTGATTGTTAAGGAGGCAGATCCAAGAATATGGTGCTTACTGCTAGAACTGTAAAACAAGTGCCTGAAGCAAGGAGTATTCCCTGAAACTTGGAATATTGGGATACTGAAGATACTGTATAAAAGGCAAGGGAAAAGTCCCACACAACCAAAATCATACAGACCCTTGATATTATTGCCAGTGTTAGGCAAGTAGTATGAGAAGCTAATAAATAGAAGATTGATGCAGTATCTGGAAGGACTCTGCATTTAATATCATAGGCAATATGTGTTCAGAAGAAATATGAGCACTGAGCTAGTGGTAAAGGGAGTGTTAGAGGCATTTCAAATGGCACAATATGATTACATCATGGGAGTATTCTTGGATATTGCTGGAGTGTTTGATAATGCTTGGTGCCAGAGATCATGTGGCAGATCAAAGAAAAGGAATGTCCAACTAACTTCTACATGGTGTTGCTGGACTCTTTTAAGAACTGGAAAAATGTGTACTCAGATGGAGAGCTGAGAGTAGAGAAGAAACTGACTAAGGCTTTTCACAGGGTTTTGTCCTGGGCACACTACTGTGGAATGTACTGTTTGACGAACTTCTACAAGTCCCACTGCCTGAAGACTGTGGACTCTATGGATATGCCAATGGTGGGCTGATACTCATTCCAGCATGGTCACAAGGAGAACTAGAAGGCAAGGCAGAACATGTTCTTATAAGCGTAGAAGCTTCGGCATACTCCTAAAGTTAACATTTGCTGCAGACAAGGCCAACTTCATGATGCTGAAAGGGAATTTCCAGAAGAGTTACCCAATTGTGAGGTTCTAGGGCAGACACTTTAAGTTCCTCAATGTGTAAAATAACTGGGAGTCATGTTGGACTCAGAGTTGACATTTATGGAACATGTCAAGTACATATATGATAAAGCTGTGGTCCTGTTAGGAAAACTCAGTACAGTAAAAACCCACCAACTGGAGACTTGATTTTCACACCTTGAGATAATTCACAAAGGGCACATTGAGTCAATTATATTATATGGGTGCGCAGCATGTCACAAGAAGGTGCAACAAGTCTTAATCAGAAGAAGACTTGTAAAGGCTCAGAGATCCATTCTGATAGCAGTGACAAAGACATATCGAGCCATGTCCAATGACACTTTGCAGGTTCTAGCAGGAGTGCTACCAGTTGATTTGCTAGTAACTGAAAGAGTTGGATTAAAGGAGTTGGCATGGAGAAGAAATTTTACTCCTGAAGAGAGGAATGAAACCAGACAGCAAATCCTTTCAGTTTGGCAAGATAAATGGAACACCTCAACTGAAGGCAGATAAATGCAGCTGGTGTTTTCAGATGTAACTAACAGACTGAAGGACTGGATAAAGTAGATTACTATGCACCACAAATGCTGACTGGACATGGAAATTTCAAAGCAAAGCTGCATGGGTTTAATCTGGTTCCATCGCCAATGTGTGTGGTGTTCCATCAACTGGACACGGTTCGTCACATGATTGACGAATGTGCTAAACTCGAATACAAAAGGATTAAAACAATGGAACAGCTATCGGAGTATGGTATAGATGAAATAGACAGGAGATAAGTCCACAGATGATGGGGCACTGCGAAGATATTCGCAAGAATCGCTCGAGGGACAGTCAGAAGGCTCGAATAGTTCGATGTCTGGCTTGAAGGCGAATAACAAAGGGGTAGCTAGCACAGTGCAGAGTTTGAAGGACAGGATGAATGACCCAAGATGGCCATTCGACAGGGGACCAGTGGTATTCATATCAAAGACAGTGGCAAGAGCTTGGGAGCTCTGCACATGAAGGCAGCAAGTGCAGCATGTGAGAAATGCTACGTGTATAACTGTGTTCGAACTGACAAGACCTAGAAGACAGATGCAGGATATTGAACATGGCTGAACATCCGGATAAGGATCTTCTGCGACCTCCTACCAAGAAAAATATATTTACTGTCAAGTGAGAAGGGCAGAAAATGGAACACTCGCATTATATTTGGAAGAGGAAGAGACCGATCGGGGAAAAGTGGTTCTACCCAAAGAGATAGCTCAAACACGAGACCAGAGATGGGTTGCAGTTTATCTTGCACCATTTTATAATACGGCAGGGTTAGGGGAACGCATCTGTAAATTAGAGGAAATACAGATTCTGCCAGCTGTAATAGCTACAGCTGCAATTCAAACAGATGGCTACAGGATTCTGTTCCCCGTATACAGAGAAACATTGCCAGATGCTCCAGGCTACTAACAACATCCCCAGGGATAAAGGTGAACAAGAGAAGTTTCTACAGCAGACCTCCAGAAGAAGAGGGAAGAAGTTGAACATGGAGGAAGCCAGAAAGGAAGCTTTCAAGACATATGGGATCCATATGTTTGACTATAGAAAGCCTTTTACCGGATATAGAGTAGTGAAGTACTTGACAGGCAAGACAGAACAGAAAGTGAACAACTACTCCTCCAAAGGGACTGGGCCTGGGAGCCGAGCGGGTGATTGTCAATCTCGCATGCTTTCCCCCAGCAGGTTCGGAACTAATGGGAGAGCTGAGAAAGGTGATCGTCTGAAATGCTTAGAATGACATCAGATGAGATCAACACATGCCAAGGACAGACTGGCTGAAAAGAGCCAAAATAAAGAGCACCAGACAGTGACTCACGGCGGGAAAACCAACCCCACAGTGATTTAGAGAAGAACGTAAGAGAAAGAACACAGGATGAGTCGTCACATGCCTTACTCATATTGAGTACATTTGCATGGGGGGAGGAAGAAGAGGCCCATGTAGGGCGCTCACCAGAAGCAGTCTGTCAGATGAGAGAATATAATCATGGTGGTACCAAAGGGCACAGGAGTTTATGTGTGCGGAATATGTGGACATGGTATTCGCTTATGGCGAGGCGCAAGGCAGTTCTTCTGTGGTGACCAGGTATTGTCATGAGCAATACCTGAACAGGCTTTATCCATACCCGCGAACCTTTGCGAGTGTTTTTCGGTGTTTGCTTGAAACGAGCTTAGTGCAAGTCAAGAGAGCAAACCCCAAGGTTAAGTGCAGGCGATGGGTATGGCGGACTTTTCTCCATCGGTCGTGTTTCGTGAATGGTTCCTCGCACCCGTTGGCAAAGATATCTGTTTAGGCAGGAAGATTCTCTTCTGCGATAAGCTTCCTTCACACTGGAAAACGTGTGTAATTCCCGCAACAGCCATGTGTGGAGGGGCGATAATCCATACGCCTCTCACAGATGGACACATCAACAATCATTTCATGTGAATGTGTGGGTGGAATATTGTGCATTACCTGCTGATTGGCCCATATATCCTGCTACTGTGGTTAAATGGACACACTTCACCTTCCTGCAGGAAACACTCCCCATGTTATTAAAGATGTGCCTCTTCATATCCAACAGTACATGTGGTTTCAACATGACGGCGCTCCATCCCATTTCTCATGTGCTGTATGGGAGTATTTAACTAACACCCATGGTAAACAGGGGGTTGGGTGGGGAGGTCCCATTGCATGGTCCGCACAATCGCTGAACTTGACACTATTATACTTTTATGTGTGGAGCCATGTCAAGAGCATAGTGTATGTCATGACCATTAACATGGTGGAAGAACTGACAGGTTTTATGGCCCAAAGACAGGCACACCCTCCATTCTCCCGCACTGCAACTGTAAACAGAAGAGTAAGATAGTGCATGGCACCCTCTCCTCTTTTGGTCTTCGAGTGACTTTTATTTATTGTTTCCATTACATGGCTTTCTGCCAGTTTTCTTAGTAAAACCTGTCCTCCTTACAAATTAGCGATACTCCGACTTTATACATTGAAGCCTTTATCCAAGTACCACCTCATGGGTCATCAGAATTTGCCTGCTGCCACTGGCCATATTCTTCCGATCTCTTGCCTACTTTTGCAGCAAAGTTGTCCCATATCTGGTCCAGGTCTTTATTGTTCATTATTTTTCCCAAACTCAATTACATTACTCTCTGATCGATAATCATCTGTAACCACATTCTTATATTGTCAATCTTGATGCACTCCATTAATTCATATTACAATGTATCATCCAATCTGTATACATCGCATAATAGGGAGGTGACGAACCTAAGACTGTGCAACTTGGACTTAAAATTTCAATTACCAGTATACAGCTACACACTATAATAGTTCATAGTTAACCATTTCCTTTTCATTCATTCTGTTACGTCTGGTAAGAGTTCATGTGTCGCTCTTCCTTTATTCGTTTTATACCATCTTTCTTTCTGTATCATCAAAGTGCCCTGCCTGATTTCCTTCTTTTCCTCTGTAGAGAGTCTTCACATTCTTGTTATTTCAGCAGCAAGGCCTCTTTCTCTTACAAGTTCGTCCACAGGCAGAACAACCAGTATGGTAAGTGCCTCATTTTGCACTGTTTTATAGGCCTTCAGAACTGCCAGCAATGCCGCCCTCTTAGCACTACTGAGCTTTCTTTTGTGCCAGACCAAATCTGTTCTCGTGTGCCACATAACAACACCATATGACACAATTCCCTCAAATATAGCCTTATAAATTTTCCTTAAGGTAGGTAATTTTAGGCCCTATTCTATGTTGCCAATTTATATTAATTTGTGGAATACCACCACAGCTTTATGGACAATATATTGCATATGCCCAAGAAAGGTCATTTTGTCATGCAGCATGACTCGCAAATACTTAAATTCCACGACACACTGGAAAAACTCACCATTAAATCTGACTGTGGGTGTCCTTGTTGATTTCCCTTTTAACATCATGATCTTGGTTTTGCTGGCGGAGAAGCACAACTTGAACTTTGCTGCCCATTCTGCTATCCGATTCGTGATTGTTGTTGCCTTCCCTTCCAACTGTCTTCTTACAAATCCTCTCACCAAGATCAATACATTATCCTCAGCATAACCACATATCATACACACTTTTGGCAGAGGTAATTCCAGCAGTGTATCAAAGAGTATGTTTCATAGTAATGTTCCTAACACCAATCCTTGGGGATATACCTCTGTCAGTACTTTTTTCACCTGTACTGTTTTGGCAGAATACCATGTGGCTCTTTCTGTGAAGAAATCCAGCATGACCCATACACACACACACACACATATACACTTTACTTTAACTGCCACATCACCTCCGGCCACCAGGCATTATCAAAAGCTCTCATTATATCCAGAAAAATTGCCAATACAAATAATTCTCATTGTTACTGATGACTGCCATTTTCACATCATGAATGGCAATATCAGTGCCACTTCCTTTTCTGAAACCATATTGCTACTTACTATTCCATTCGCCTCGAGTGCAGCCACTAGTCTTCTGTTCAGGAGCTTCTTGTAGATCTTTCCCAGGACCGGAAGCAATGTCAATGGTCTGTATCACTTTAACTTCAGACCACTCTCTGCCATCACCTTTGTACAGTATCCTTACTGCACCTTGTTTCCAGGAACGAGGAAACACTACCTTATTGAGACATCCATGACAGATAATCAAGAGTTGCCTTTTCAACCTTGAGTAGATTCTCTTGACAATCTCTGCTTCAATAGCATCCATGCCAGGAGCCTTCCCATTTTTCACATTGTAAACTATTTCTTGCAATTCCTTGGAAGTAAACTCTGGTGGATCCAATTAGTCTGGCAACTCTTTCATTGCCTTGCTTTAAGATAATGCTTATCTCCCTCACTTCTCCTGTAGTCATCTGGCAATAGTATGTGGAGCAGAACATCCAAACTGTCTTTCAGATCAGTTGTCAGGATCCCATTAAATTTGATTCTGGGCGGTGGTATGGCCTTTTTTATTTTGCTTAAATTTATCTTATGTACCACCCCAAAAGAATCTTAATTTCAGATCATGGTGACATAATTTGTCCATGACTGTCTTTGCTTCGCCCTGAGTCTGTTGAAGTAGATTTGTTTCTTCATCTTATACTCCCTTGCAAGTGCATCCCTCTCTTCAACACTTGACCTCCTCTACTCTTCAAGCTTCATGTCTCACCAGGAGACGTTCGAATGCCCATGCTACATTTTGCGAAGTACCTATTCACTGGTATACTTTATGATTTCAGTAATTACCATGATTCTTTGCTACAAGTTTCCTTCAAGGAAGATTGCCTTCAACCTTTTCCTCCTCAAAAAAGCCAGGTTGAATGCTTTCCAATCAGCATTGTTATGGATGCTTAGTTCTGATTCCCATTCTGTCTGCTGTTGGTCTGTGTATTTATATATTCAGGAAGCCCTACTTAAAATACGGTTAACCTGTGGTAACTGGAACTATCTTCAGTGACTGTACAATCACTTGCCAACCCATTTGCTCTAGCATTCACAAATATCATACCAATATTATGCTCTGTCCCATGTGCTTCTGACACATAGCAGGGAGTTCTCCTTCTACATTAGCCACCTCCAGATTATTGGTAAAAATGTATTGACCTATAAGCACTCCCTTTTTGTCAATTTCAGAAGAAGCTACATTTCAGATTTAACATTAATATCTGCTCCAATGACGACTTGTTTTCCTTGTAAGACAGCCAACACTACATCCATCTGTCCAGGTGGTCTTGCGTCTCATTACCATATTTAAAGTACGAAGATACTATCCATATTTGCAGGTCTTTGTACTGGACCTGAGCACAGACATGAGGGTGTTTGACACTCTATTCAAAACCAAGACATTCATTTCTATATTAGCTCTTATTATCTCAGCTTTAGGCATCCTGCCTGATGTCATTACAATGTCTTTAAGTCTGACCACCTCGTCAAAAAGGACGCAGGGATCCTGAAACAGATCCAAGTCCAACTTATGCTCCACCACTATTTTATTCAGTTCAGAGGTCGTCACTGCTGATATTTGCTTTATCACCTGCCCATATATTATCTTTAAACCATAATATATTCTGGTGAGCTCCACAGACAGGTCTCTCTGGTACGCTGACATTCCCTTGAATCCACGCTGTAGTTGTGATCCATTTGCCTATTCTTACAATTATTACACTTCTCATCATACTGTTTGGCACGCTTATGAGGATACTCCCCAAATTTATGAATTTTTTCAGTGCATTTCGAACAAGCGACTTCAAAATTGCATCTCTTGGTAATGTGTCCCAAATGCTAGCATCTATAGCATCATGAAATATATATGTAGTCTCTCACCCTACAGCTATCATATCTCACGAATATTATTTCATAGTTAATGAGCTTGCTCCTTCTTTATAGATCACACTTCAACACCACATTTACCCTGACCATGTATTTCTTTCCAGTTTTGCGACTTACATTTACTTTCCCAGGAAGGTCTCTTTAACCGTCTCAGTAGACCCGAAATTCTACTTTTGAATTGTCTCCAGTAGATTATCATTGTCTTCAGCCCATTGTGTATCGTATACAATCACATTCGGGGCCTTTATTTTTCGGAGCTTCCAATTTGAGACCTAATATCTTGATTTGATGCTGGTTTATCAACTTTTCCAAGGTCTCATCATCCCCAGCCTCGATCATAATTATACCTTTCCGAATTTCTCGAATATTTATTATTTTAAGACCCTCTTCTCTTGGGTCTATTGACTTCTTTATTTTTTCCTTAACTTGTGTTCTTGAGGTACCATCTTCCTCTGGGTACACAAGCATCACTTTCTTAGAAGGTTTAGGTTAAACCTCATCCCTCTTAGCTACCTGTGCATAACTCTCGATGCCAGGTATTGTGCCATCTTCTACTTTGTCAGTCAGCACATTTTTTGGTGTTTCAGATCCTTCACCATGCCAACTAACTTGGTGTTTTCCACAACACCTGTCTAGCAAACTTTACAATTTTTGTACCTTTGGTACAACCTATCTTGCCTGTGTCGTATTGACCTTTGAGTTTTTACTAAAAGCCAATCTGGCATTTGAACCACTATTTCACAGTCCCCAGCATGTGTTTGCTCCACTCTCTTTTCCATTTTGGACACAAGGTCTCCCTCAGCCAAAGAGGCACTTCCCATTTCTTTTTCCAGCCCAAACTGGAGTTATTTCCTTGCCCTCATTCCCACAGGTATTTCAGGGTCTTTCGAACTTCGTGGTCTAGGTGCCTGTATAGATGCATCTCTGGCATCTTATGCAGTTTCTTGCACAGTTATTGCACTTCTTCCTCTGTGTTCAACCAAGGTTAATTCTTGGGACTTCATACTTGCTTCTCTTAGGTCTCCTTCTACCTGTGGAGCATCTGCACCTACCTCTCTTTGCACCTGTATATAACGGAGGCTCCTCTACCTAAGATTCTGCACCACTTCCATTATCTTCATTACCATCACCAGCACATTATGGTTCTTTACCTTCGTCATAAATTTCAGTCAACCAAGAGTCAATTACAACCCTTTCAAGTCCATTACTGCAGTACCAGGGTTCTACTTCTCTCTGGGGCTAAACTCGAATTGCTCCCAGTCAAACTCTGTGCCCATTAACCTGCCAATGGCTGCCACTGCCAATACATCTATCACTGTTGACCTCGCCTGCTTAAACGAGCTGGTCTTTAACACAATTGTGCTCTTGTTTCTTTACAAATCCAGCACAACAATCGTCACACTCACTATTGATTGCTTTTGCTAGTCCGTTTATTGTATACTTACGTCACTGTTAGTCCCACCAAAGTAAATCTTAAATTGTGTAATTATATCAACAAGTCCTCTATAACCACACCGTTATTTCCCTTCCACACTTCTTCTTACAGAAGTCCACACTTTCTATTGTGCGCCTACGTCAATGTAAGCTCTGCAAAACATTTTAAAACTCCTTATTTCTTGACGATGTTGACAATGTTAAGTCCATTACATAGGCTACACTGAAACACTTCCAAACACATAATTAACACAGGTCCAATTACACTTTATCCTACCATTCACTAAGGCGATTAAAGCCCATTCCGTGAGGAACCAACCTCACTGGGCCAGGGCCCAAGGCCCAAAGCAAACTACTCCTTTCTTCGTTTCCTCTTTTCCGTACATGAGGAATTTCTAAGACATTTATGGCCATACACAGACCCTGCGGCAGGGGTCCGGTGGACTGATCACCTCACGACTCGTTGATCTATCCGTCTACGCAGAGGCGGGGAGTCAGCACCACACGGTCTTCTGCGTGATCACTTTCGCTCCCACTCCGAGGTCAGCTCTGAGTACCCAGTTAGCTTTCTGTCTTCAGCTCAAGTTCCCAATCTCATGCACCAACAGGTGAAACTTGGCTGTTACTCCTAAGGCTCGCCACTTATTAAATAGATGTTTCTTTCAACTCAGGGCGGTACACATCCGGAAGTACCCTGAGAAAACATTGGAAGAGCTGACAACTCGAATACGTGCCGCCTGTAAGAAAGTGCCGCGCACGCCGGGGATTTAGACCGAGTGCGTCAGGACACGGCACCTTACTGCTCCCCCTGCACAGAGGCGGGAGGTCATCACTTCGAACACCTCCTGGAACGGTGCAACACATTTGTGTATTAGTAAACGACCATGAAATACGCCTACGTACGGTTTTTAACGTAGCAAGATGTTACCAGACCTGTCAGTTCGCTGCGAGAGCCTGCGCCACGCGCGTGCCGAGTTTAAAATATGCGCGGAGCATTCGACGCTTGTATCACATTAAGAAAACGTTCCCGACAAAACGTTCATATATAAAATTGATCGTCCTAGTTTGGCCTACGATCCCTTAAAATTAATGTATTGAATTCCCAAACACTTGTATATTAGTTTATGAATTTATGCTTGGAACATCCCCTGCCGGCCACTCCCCGATTTTCGCATGTGGGAATCGTGCCGGACGATGCCGCTGGTCAGCCAGTTTTCTCGGGGATCTCCCGTTTCCCCAGCCCTTTCAATTCCGGTGCTGCTTCATACTCACCTCACTCACCCTCATCGGGAGAAAAAATAAACACTCCATCGAGCAATTATTCATGTCGTCAATTTTGCCAACTTCGAAGTTGTAACAGCCCCGCAATAACGTTAATTCAAAAACTTTTTAAATATTAAAAGCATGTTTTAATTCTGAATCACAAATTCATACACCATTACTTATTGTATGTGATGGAATTGAGAACAAAATATTACTTTTCGCCTGCTGTAAGCGCTGAGAAACTTAACATATGTGGAGACCAAAGCAAGTTCAGAACAAACAAACATGCTCCATTTATTTCCTTCGTGGAAGCAAAAAACACGTGAAGATAACAGGGCCTACGTACCGTATTTATCGCCGATCAGACAGCAAAAAGACAAATATTTTTAATACGCAACAATGAAATTTTTTTGTATCGGTGCTACATGAAAATGTGAATAATTCAATAACAGATGTTTACTTTACAAATAGTGTATCAGAAGTTAGTGTAATATCATTTTTCGTGTAAACTATTTCTTACTAGCCGTTGCCAACACAGCCCTGCTGTCTCATATAGATTACCTAACAAAAAATATTATTAAGCGACAATATACACGTGAAAGTTTCGTTTAGTCAAAATAAGAATAATTTAACTGTTAGTAACAGTATTGAATGTTTTTTATATGATTTGTTTAAAACACAGGCAGATATGTTATACATAGGGTGATTTTTCAAAGGTTTGTTTCAAAAAGTGTGACGTAACCATAAATGGATTGTGTGTGTGTATATATATATACACACACGCATATATATACATATATATGTGTGTGTGTGTGAATTGTATGGGAAAGGCGCCATCAATGAACCTGATAAGTATTTTTTATTACAGTGTAATAAATTATGCACCAACATCATTGAAAAAATTAGTATACGGTCTTATAATATAACCCCACTCTTTAGCAATCTTAATTGACAAATAAATACCTAATACTTTACGGGACAAAATATTTAAAAAGAAGGTGCAGGTGGTCCATTCATAGGTATAGAATTCCACGAATGGACCATGTAAGTTCCATCAATTAGCCACTCTTAATGTCTACTGCATTTACAGTTGAAATGATCTTAATTTACTGATAAACTTAATAATTCAAACGATCCATATCTATTGTCTAATTAAAAAACTAAGTACAATCAAAAGAAACTACAATAACACAGCTTTAGATTTCTTCAACTTTCACTTTCTTACATTTAAATACTTACTATCAATAACGCCGTGTAGATGTAATGTAAAATTTGTCTTAATAATAAAACTGCGTTAATAACGGAATGACAAAAATTATTTGAAAAATATAAATGATTAGTAAGTGTTGCAGTAGAACTCTTTCTTTCCCTTTTTCACGTGAACACAATTTACATGAAATCACTTTTTGTACGACATACACCGTATCATGTCTTATTTCGTTTCAGTTTCACAGATGTAACAAAACCTAGAATCTTCCATTGTTCGGGTCACCTTAATATCTTAGTTCGTTGGTGTCCACGGCTTTGTTAAGCAGTATCATTTCTGGCAGGCCTTTGTAATGCTTCGGGTGCTGCTTTGTAGGGGGACGAAATAAATGCAACCGCTATTTGTGTCCCTGTTGTATTCTTGCTGGGTGAAACAACGGCAAATGCCTTTGGAAGTGGGAATATTTGTTTCACTGACACAAAGGCGGACGATGAATTGGGGATGGGGGTTGGTGAAGGAGCACATATTTCTCCGTCTTCTTGCTGGGCAGGAAACGCTTGGTTTTTACTTGTAAAGGCTGTTCACAATAAAATGAGCACTTTTGAAATCAACCTTAGAAAAACGTTACTGCCCCTGCCTGCATATATTTTAACAGGTGCACTGAGTGACATGTGACCAGTAAAGTTAGTAACGATGTAGGGAAATTAGTTCCATATTTTAACGTCGAATAAAACGTGTTAGATTACAGTTTATAATGACTTAAATTAATTCTTTCGTTTCCTGTTTTTTTTTTATAATGCATCGAAGTATAAAAATGAGCAGATTCGTGAAATTTTCCTTTACTAATAATTTTACAGTTTCATTTGACCGACGCATGAATAAAGTGACGAGGCCCACGGTAACGTTAATTTTACATAAGGCGGAAGAATACACAACGTGCACACAAGTAGATCTTAAGCAGGGTTTTCAGAAGTGCTCATTTTACCGTGAACAGCCTATACTTGGTTGGCACTCCGTATTTTTTTTATCTATGTAGGTATATGTCACATGCTGAGCTAACGACAGAGAATTTACACCAAGGAGAAAAAGAGAGGAGGCGCCGAAAGAAGCAACAAAAATTGCTCCTCAAATACATCTTTGTGTACTGGCCATACTAGTGCAGTTCTAAAAGCGACCACTGCGGCATCAACTATAGCAGCTCTTCCATAAGCAATACTATACGACATAGAATCTTTTGACTGACTGACGCTTCGACTTGGATCTACCCGAAGCCACGATTCGAGTTCATCTGTATAGTAGGTAGAGGACGGCGGCACATAATGTCTGGTACCGGTGTGCTGTGTATCCTGGTATGATAACATTAACACACCATTATCACGAGCGATGCGCCGAACGTTGTTATTTTTAGTGTGTGTCGAGTCCTCATCCAAATGAAGAATCTTTTCTTGCATCCTTGGATTAATACACTTAATGAAATGCTGCAACATTTTTACAAATAAAGTTTTGTTTACATAACTGCTTTCACGATTTCATTCAAAAACTTTACCAGGTATAGTTCCATCTCAGAAAAAGTCACGTGACATACCCCGTTTTTTATATCAACATTGGAGGGATGCAGAGACCTGGAACACTGAAGTATCATACCGCAGTTGTGTTTGGTTCATGTTCTCCGCTGGATATTGCTCCCGCTTGAGATTTAACTTTCTAAGAAATTAGCTTCTTGGACTTTTTTCTGGACAGTGTCTACCCGTGTATCGTCTACGTTGAATATATGAGTAGAGTCAATGTTGTTCTCTTCTATACAACTTTCTTGAGAAGATCACAGAACTCGCTTGCTCTGTGTTTATTGAATACTGTTGAACGTGTTATAGATGTCGCTTCAGGTCATCTAAGACTGAGTTCTGAATTCCGATTCTTGAAAAAAAAATTCTTTGATGTGTTCATTTTATCATTTTTGATAGTTTGGAAACACATACGTATTAATTAAAACTGTTCCAGTTTCCATCACAGAAGCATGTATCGTGTAATATTAACTATAGGTATACTGCCGCATTGTGATGTCATGGATGGACCACTATGCCATGGATGGACAACCAGTCCACACCGTACAAAAAAATTTCCTTCATTTTACGGAAAAGTGATGATAAAAATTTATACAGAGGTCTCCGTAAACTCCCCGTAAAATTACGGACACATTGATTTTCGAAAACGGACTTTCCGTAAAATTCACAGAACCTCTCCGTTAATTACCTAGTTAGTTTTCTGTACTTCTAGTTTAAATAAGTTTTAGTATCTATTTTATTTTAATTTTGATTATGAGGGTGTTCTACTGTTTAAAAAAAAGACAGTTAAAAAGTTAAAAATCTTTAAAGTTACATAAGATTTGAACCCGAGTCAAAAAGCTGCAAGGTTACGACTCTAACCACTTAACTACAATGCTCGAGTGGTATATTTGGTATAACTTTCGAATTCATCCTAGTCACATAAGCAATTTTTTTGGTTCCTGTTAAAGTTTGTATATTTTAAGTGTTGCTAAGTTTGCAAACGCCTGTTGCTACTTTTTAATGTTTGAAAGAACGGGTCTTAGTGACATGGATAACCTTAACTGCCGCAGAAACGATAATTTTCTGGTTACAGTGGCGAAGAAAGTTTCACGTATATTCGGCATTGTTCGTGCACAAAACCCGAATTAATAGGAAATACGGATATTTTCCGTATTTTATGTTTGCGCATTTAACTCCCTTTTTCGTCATTACGGATTGTGTTTCCGGATATTTACAGTGCATTTTTTTAAAATTTCCGTAGGTATATGGAAAATTTTAACAGTGCATACTTGGCACTGATTGCTGGTCCAACCATAGCAATAACGCTATTTTGTTTCGAGCGCGCTTTAGTATCGTGAAAAAAATCAATACATAATGAATACATAATTAAAACTCCGTAATAAAAGACTTGTAGTTCACAAGCCTTTATATACAATGTAAAATTTAAAACAAATATATAATAAACGTACCTGACTCCACCCTTTGCACATCCGTCCTACCACAAGTCTGAATCTTCCGTAACAGGTAACGGCACGGTCGCTTATACTTTACTGCGTCCCACGAGCATGCGCTGTGCATAGTCCCTGAGATGTTGAAGTGGTCCAGCGGTGGCGCTGGTCTATTGATGGCACCTTTCCCATTATGTATACACACATGTGGCAAAAACAGTTAACCCATTCAGAAGCGTACACAATGCTCAACCACACAGTACTTAAGATTACAGAATACTTAGGAACATATAGAAGTGAAGCAGATGCTTCCAACGCAAACTCCATCTGTACACGCAAACAAAATGGTATCACTGTCCAGAAACATGTAGGTTTCTTCACACTTTTTTAATCAAACATTTGAAAAACTACCCTATGTATGAGGTGTTTAGTTATTTCGTGAATATTCCATGTATCACAAGCGTTTTACACCTCTGTTAAAATAAAAGTAACTTATTTTTCTTTAAATCGCAGTTTTACCTATATTTCATTTATAAATTAATTCACTTAATTTGTAATAAATATAAATAAAAACAGTGAGAAGACATTTGTGTTGGTAGCGCCTAATAAAAATAGTTCCCATGCAAAATATTATTACAACTGAGTGCGCAACAATTCGGTGCATTGTCCTTCGGTATATTTTCTAGGCGTAGATAAGCTTAGTTTGCACGAGGCGGAGGGATATCCTGGAAGCAGAACTTTAGCAGGGCTTCAGTAAAGTGTGAAGTAACCGTGAATGGATTATAGCCAAGCAGCGACTGGTCACTTGTCAGCCAGCAGCCCAGCCGGCTGAGGGCCTCTCGCAGCACGAAATAGTCAATCAGACACAAGGCCTGTTCCAGAGCCTCGTACAGCCAATCAGCGAGTGGGCGCACACACATCAAAGCAACCACCACGCCATTTCGCTTCTGTAAAATGAGCACTTCTAAAAGCCCTGCTTAAGATCTACTTGTATACACGTTGTGTATTCTTCCGCCTTATATAACATTAACGTTGCGGTGGACCACATCACTTTTTCATGTGTCGGTCAAATGAAATTATTAGGAAAGTTAATACTTTACATATCTGATTATTTTTACACTTCTGTGCATTAAAAAAACAGAATGCGAAAGAAATAATTTTAAGTTATCACAAATGGTTACCTTACACCTTTTCTCCAACGTTAAGATATAGAACTACTTTCCATCCATAGTTACTAACTTTACTGGCCGAATGCCACTCAGTGCATCCATGAAAATTTATGCATGCAGGGGCAATTACTTTTTTCTAGGGTTCATTTATAAAGTGCTCACTTTATCGTGAACAGCCTTTATCAGTGAACTGCGTCAAAGGAAGGCGGTTATGGCACATTTCTTCAGAACTTTGTAGCGGGAAAAGTGTTATAGCCGTCTCGTATTGAAAGCGGCAAACTGTATTAATTTCATTCGGGCAGTTTTTAGATAATTTGCAAGGTAGTTGATATTAACTGGACTTACTAAATTTCCTTCTTAAATGCAGAGTTCTAGTGATATCGCGTTGAATTTTAATATAAACACAGACTTCAAACATATGTACGTTCCTTTAAGTTGTATGATTTGCTCGATGTATATTTGACACACATCGCAATCATTGGAGGACTTTGAGCCGAGGACGAACAGTTTAACTCGGGTACCTGAATTCCCTTCTAGACGGTCAAACAGTACAATACCTTCTAACGAAAGTGGCATCCACTGCTCAGTTGACCGGTTCTCGTATAAGCTCGATCCTGCCGAATGTAGACTATTACTAAAATATAGTAAGAAATCACGACCCCAGTTTGCGAGTAGTATACTATAGTATATTCTAGGACGACATTTTCGTGGATACTTTTACAGCTCTAGATCATACCGCTGAAGAAATCATTGTGATATATTCTATCAGAACTGGCTGCAGAACTGTTATCAAGTTAACATTTTAATCACTTCATACGTGACAAGATTAGGGACCTAGCTGCATTACAAGAGGTGAGATGGTAGAGCATTTCTGTGAATGAGGGGGTTTGTTTAGGTATGAGGCACATACAAGAACATGGTGCGGTATACTATTGACACCCGGGGGAGCTTCTGTAACTGACATTGATTTAAATTACATTATTATGATTAATTACTCACGTCACTACTATGTTAAACTAATTAGACTGTTCGCACCTTAAACACATGGTTCCGGAGGCTTTTTCTGGTAGAGCGGTTAGCAGCAATTGGACACACCCATTCTGCATTCTTCCCTTGAGGCTAGTCGGACGTGGAAAGACGAAGCGCCCCGCCTCGTGTTGGCCTATATCGGCGCGTTGTTTAGACATCATGTCCCCTATTGCTTGCCGGTGGAGAGGATTACTGCTGTCGTCCTTTTCGAAATAACGTTTTATAACTCCTGGCATCCTGGTTTAAAGTCTAAATGTGTGATAAGGCAGGGATTTCAGGTCATATCATAACAGCACGCTACGTTTTGTTCGCCATTGATTGGGACCTTCTAAAAGCCCTCATTAACTTCTTTTCCGCACTGTCTATATTTTTACACCGTAAAAAAAGTGTAAAAATACATGTACAACCTTTTGGTAGTTTTACATTTTCTGTGTGTAATTTGTAAAAAACATGTTTAGTGCGTGTAAATTTAAAGCAATGTAGAACTTTATTCATAACATAGTACAACGAATTATAAAAAAATCACAAATGCATGTAAAAATTTGAAAGTATGTGTAAAAATCCACGAACATGAAGTATTAAAACAGAAATCTTTGTACTTGAACAACTACGCCAATGTTGTACTGAAACATGTACATCGTTGTAAAAGTACATAGTGTTCTATTTCATTCAAAATGTAGTACAACCTTACTGCAAAAAAACAAATGTACCGGTATATTGATATTTAAAAGGATGTAAGATTACACATACACAAGTATGTGCAAATATACACTAATGCAAGGCACTAAAATTCCAAGTTTGCGTGTTTTTACAACCACGCCAATGTTGTATTAAAACGCGTCCATCATTGTAACATCTGATTTACTTATTACGTTATATATATGTACCGCGTTTTGAGAAATTCGTTTACGGGCGTAAAAGTTTTTCTTCTGGGACACACACAAACACGTACATTCGCATAGACACAAATCATAGACAAGACAGTGATCTCATAAGCCTATCTTTACTTCGGAAAGTTGGCTAAAAATCTTCCGTTCTAACAAATATTGAGTGCCAAAAATGCGTTATATCGATCCCGAAACAATAATTTTAAAACATCGCACCGGCGATATGGTTCAGCAATGTAGACAAATATACTAATGATACGTGATATCATTGATATGCGATTTTTGTCTATATGCAACGATGGTGATATGCGATTTGACCTATATTTGCGAAGCTCACTTTTGCGAAATCAATACGTCCTATTTTTGTGATATCAGTATGACCGATATGTGCGATATTAATACTAACAACATTTGAGATGTAAATATCTTATATATCTGTATGAGCGATATTTTCGATTTTTGGTATACAAGGGACCGCGGTGGCCGAGCTGTTAGCCCACTCGCTTCCAAGCAAGGCGAACCGGGTTCAATCCCCTGCCCGGTAACCGGAGTTCGCAAATGGGAATCATGCCGGACGATGACGCAGGTCAGCGGCTTTTCTCGGGGATCTCTGTTCCCCCCACCCTTTCATTCCGGCGCTGCTCCATTCTCACCTCAATCACACTCATTGGCTCTCAAGACCTCGCTGTTTAGAGCCGCCGAAATCACTTCACTTCACTTTACATTTGCTGTAGACCACCATAGATTTTAAATATTTTCTGGACGAGATATATCGCTCAGAGAACGATATAGCCACCATATTTCGAAACGATACTGAAAAATGTATATCGCACATATCTAGACCCTACCTGCGATTCTTTATATAGTCCTTCACGGTTTCTTCGGCCTTTTACAATCAAACCTTTGAAAAATATCCCCATGCATGACGTGTTTAGTTATTTCCTAAATACGCTCTGTATCGCAAGCGTTTTATACTTGTTCATTAAAGTTACTTTTTTTCTGTTAAATTGAAATGTTATTCATATTTTATCAATAAATTATAATGCTTCATTTATAAATAATTTGAATTTAAAAACAGGGAGAACATAGGTATGCTGGTAGCGCCCAGTAATACATAGTTCTTATACAAAATACTTTTTCAACAGAGCTCCCACGAATCCGGTGCGTTGTTCCTCTGGTGTAATATTCCAGACTTAGTTAAGCTTAGTTTGCCCGTGGCGGAGGAATATCGTGGAAGTAGAACTTTAGCAGAGCTTCAGAAAAGGTCGAAGATACCGCGAACCAACTATAAGCGCTGTGTGAATTGTGCTCAGGCAAGCGTCGTGGTTGGCTAACGCAGGTGATTCGCGGGCCTCGACATTCGAATCGATAGAGCATTAATAATTCATGGCGGGGAGGCGGTTAATGAGAAGGGCATTATGCAAACTGCTGCTCGGCGCGGGTCTTAGCAGGTCCTGCAATACATCGACGCGCCTCCTCGCGCCGGAGAGAGGAATATTCCTGCCGTGGGTGGAGCAGCTCCGGCAGCCGAGACCTGGAGAGAACGGCCATGTCCTTCAAACACTGTCTGACGTCATTCCTACTCCTTACCCCTCTACTTCACACCTCTTTTAACAAGTCCTCAATAATCCCACCGAACACCGACGAGCTATCAGGAAATTACCCGAGGTATATACTAGAAATAACAACAAAATTCCTGCCTGATACACTATTAAAAATTATCGTATACACACGTAAAATGTTGAGGAGATACACCATTTATAAACAAAAATGTTATCCGCAAAAACGGAAAACGGAGTCCTTAAAAATGGAAAACGGAATCGACCTCCGTACACACAGCATGAAGAACCTCTTCGTATTTGTTATAGCTTCGGATTTTAGGAACGAACAATGTCGAGAGTACACGCAATGTTCTACGCCGCTGTTATAGGCTATTCACGGTAAAGTGAACACTTTTTAAGGCCCTTATAAATTTTTCCTTTCATACAATTTCCCTCTTCCTGCTGTTTTTTTAAATATAAAAATTGCAATGGGACCAATAAACACAGTATATATATCTCACCACCATCAAAATCTAATGCATGAGACTGCAATAAGATATATTTATTAGCTGTTAATAAATTCCTGTTGGAAGGGCCTTAAAAAGTGCTCACTTTATCGTGAAAAGCCTATACCAGACATTTATCTTCTCAGCAGTAGGGGAGAGGTGAGTAGCTGCAGCCACTAGAAGAGCCATTGCCTGGTTGAGAATTTTTGGTATAGGGAAATACACGTTAGTGAAATTGTTGTTTTTTTTAAAACCAATTTTAAAGATATAATCTTGAAAGAAAAACTTAAGTGTGAGAAATAACACACTCAATCTTTTTAACCTGGCAAATATAACAATTATTTTTTTTTTCAGTAAGGTTTTATTAAATTATTAACTGCTCTGATGTTTCCAGGAAACAGGCTACACATAATGTTACAAATGATTAGACAGCAAGGAAGCACGTATTTTTCTGTTAAAAAAAGTCCCGGTGGTATACATCTATCTTTAACAGGAATGCAAAATAAAAAAAACAATTGAATAGTTAGTACCTCTTGAAATTAAGCTAGAGATCATTTGAAAAAAAATGAGGGGTGGTCTGACTGACAGTCAACAAACATCATGGATGTTAAGTCACTCTACGTACAATGTAGAAGCTATAGCTCATTAGTCACTTACAAAAAAAAAGATATTTCAGTAACCAACTAGGCCTACATGCAGATTTGTGGTCTACTTGACAAACAAGGAATATTCAAAAATATAGGCCGTTTCTATTTTTTAGAACCCGTTTAGTCCTAAGAATTCCGGTTTACTACTATAGTTACTGCTCTGTAAGATGAAGGAAGAAAAATGTCTACAAATGGCACTTATACCATAGGCAAGAAAATACTACTATAAATAACGGGGTAGGAGTGGGGAGGGGGAGATTAAATAAATAAAGATGAGAAAGTGTGGCCAAGCTGTTACTACAGAAGCTCTGAAGAATTTCATTTTCCTTGATCGAAACAAGTGTCACTTGGATAAGACTCTTGATACTGAGGATGTTAGTTTGATTGTTGTTAAACCTTTCACCCACATTATAAATACATAATTTAAAGCGTTGCATAAAATTAATATTTTACCTGCAACTGTATGAGAATCAGTATAACATATTCGGAACTAATAAAAGCGTATGTTCTGCTTGATGATGTTGGCAGCAGCTATTTGTGAGTTTTCCAAATATTGGTCTCAACAACGAATGACGTCTCGTACATGTGAGGGACTCACCTTACGCTGTTTCTGCTATGTACGGGGTACACATATCATTAAATCCAAATCCTGCGCATCGCACAATTAAGATTGATTCACGAGGAGTTACCGCCGTTTACAGGGCTTATTCCTTAAGTGATTTGGAGCAAATTATATCATATAGTTGTGGGTCCTATTCACAATATTTATAGAGTAATTTTAAAAAATCGAAAACACATAACAGTGAACAGATGGTGTGTATCGTTGATTTTCGCTTATTTCGTCCTCTGTGCTAGCAGTTCACATCTGCGTAAAGTACCGCATTTTTTGTTTATACTCAACGTCACTTTCAATTTTTATCTCTACAATTTAGTAGAAATTCTTCAGAACAATTCCGTGTATTTTGTCATTTTTAATTAATTACTAAAATTCATATTTTATCTTAGTCACGTTTCATAAGTACTGACATGTAGCACAGCCTAATAGATTACTAGGTTAAACATACATAACGCAATTGTATTCCCGTTTTAAATTTATATATATATATATATATATATATATATATATATATATATATATATATATATATATATATATATATGCGTATATTATTTTGTTTACAAATGCGTGATATTCTAGGTTCATGATATCACAATCACTACATATATTTCGCACGATTATTTGCAAGAAAATCCTCATAAATACTTACAAGTTTGGTTCAGTTTATTGTAAGATTTGCGGAGTTATTTTTTCTTATCTAAGTTACCTTATGCAGCAAATCATCTGGGAGATGCTTCTGTTTTCTCTAAATAGTTTCGTTTACAGATTACTATAAAGTTGATGTAATTTACTTTACTAAAACTCAGTTATATCGAAAACATTCATGCAAAATACTATTCTTGTAAGTTTTTTTTTATCAAATTCGTTCACAAATTGCATTTTAAGTCCTAGTAGGAAGTTTTTATTTAATATATTGTACAATTATAGATTTAAAGATGTTTAGTCATTAAGTTTTGCATTTATCGTTTTCATTTAATAAACTAAATTTATTATATTTTATTACATAACTTATTGTAACTGCATCACCCATATGATCAGTAATTAGAAATTAATATCGTAAAATATTTTAAGATCTATTTTATTCTTATTTACCTGCGTACGTTAATTCTACATTTACTGGTTACTGCAAATTAGTTTATACATTATATATTTTTCTTACCTTATCAAATCACAAGTATATTTTAGAATTTTATTTATTTAATTAATAATTTTTTACTATATGGGAACGTGTTATGTTAGCGCAAACTTGCTAACAGACAGAAACCGCACATTTCACTCATTCTTGTGCCTTTCATATCCAGCCCTTTGGGTAGTAAGGATCGCTGGAACATTTTATATTTATTCTTTCACATCTGGAGATATCATACTTGACTTAATGATGATTTATTTTCCCCGTAATCAGGTGTTTTATTTTCTTACATACTAGACAGTTTTAATTACTCGCCAGATTGCTAGCTGAGGTGGTAACACGACGCTCCTACAGCAGCGATGTTACCCCGACTACGGGGAGCAGCTGTCGAGCATGTATTTTCCACCCCTTCGGCATCAAGAACTCTATAGATGGCTTATTGCTACCGAGCGAAAACAACATGCTCCATCTGCGAAGAAAACAAGGAGCAGAAATGTTATCACACATCACGTTCCACAAACGGAGACACATGTCATTCCCTACTATATTACAAATACAAGTTACTCCTGTATATCAGATTGTGTTTTCCCATGGGAGTCTACGCCAGGATCTCGTTACGCGCTTTCCAGAGTGATAAGCTGGCACAAATAATATTCTATATTTTCAGAATATTTTAAGTTGTCATTTTTTTATTTTAAATTAAATGCCTCGGTGAAGTCTTAAACATTTTTGTATACATATTCATGGAAGTAGTAACGGAAATGTATGATTCGCATACGCGTTACAAGATGCCAGAGGAACGTATTCAAGTTCGTGAGAGATGGAGGTGTTAGTAAAAATTAAGAACAAAATTTGATTTTTGATCGATTCACACAGTTATTATTTACATCTCCATCTGATCATTCTTAGTGAGCGCAATATTTAATGTCTTTCTCAATTTTACTCAAAGTCTTCGTCAATGTCTCTATATTGGTTGTACACACTTAATTTACACTCATTATTTACATATGTTCAGTCTGTCTGTAGTCATCATTCCAAATGTCAAATGCTCGGTTTCACCATCGTGGTTCGAAACTCGATCCGAGATCGGATATAAGATCGACACAGAAAACTGTTGCACCATTCGAGTTTAGAGCTGGACTGGATATCGAGATGAAGTTCATTTCGAACAGCCGAAATTGGCGGTGTTAAATCTCGATCCGAGATCAGCAGCTATCATCGACAAATGTAGTTTGAAAATACGTCAACAGATAGAACTACGTTCGATTGTTTTCTTGGGAAATTAGAATAGCATTATACGCACCTGAATACTGTTCAATAAAATGCGTACAACAATAATTCACTTAAAGCCGATAAAACATCACACAATAACTTCAATATATAGTGAAAAATACGCCTACTTCTATGACGGTATATATTATGAACCAATAGCAACATTTGTCTCATACTTAATCTCGATCTCTCACTTTAGAACCAAGATCTACGAATCGGAGATCCAGAACCATGCAATTTCGTTGGTGCAACACTTTTACATTGGAACCAAGATCAAACTGGATCCTGGTTCGGAACTAAGATAATTTAATCTCGGATCGAGGAAAATGTCGGTGCAACCGGGCATTACACTCACATATCCAGTTCAGTTCAATAGTCCCGCTCTGCAGTCTCTCTCTCCACTGTACCGTTGCTCGCAGTCCGCAGACATCACCCCCGCTGGTCGTCTCGCCATCACTTGACGCTCTGATGGCTCATTGCTTCATTTACTTTGCACACCTGTCGCTGAATGTCGCATTCGCCAGCAGGGCTTGGTGCAGGTCAGACGTGTGTCGCAGTAGCTTCGAGCTGCCTTGTCATTGAAAGGTTCTACTGAAAGGTATACAGTTTATTGTGGAGCGAACTGTGCGCGCGACTGATCTCGTAACATTTCCTGCGAGAAAAAGTTCGGTTTTTGTGAGAATACGACTGCTAGTTCTCCAACAGGCCTGTGCTCTCATATAGGGCGCAGGTAACAGGTAAACCCCTTAGCCAGGGTAGTTCAAATTATTGTCAACCGACTGGCTGTCCCTTAACCTTGTTTCCGGTAGAGGGGAGAGGTCAGGGACGCCAGTTTGTGGAGGCCGATTGTGAGCTAGGTAATTTTTATTTTAGGAATTTATTTAGTTTCCTCCCTAAGCTGAAGCAAGAAGAAAGTAGGCATTAGGCCCTTCGGGGGGACTTCCCCCCCCCCCCCCCGGGATTCGTGATGATGAACTCGCAGGAAAATATGGATGAGGACATCGCCTCAAAAAAGCGAAAAGCCAGTGAAATGGCAGCCAAATCGACATCTCTAGGAGAAAATTCCGGCCAGCAAGGTCCGGCCAATCAGGGCGCACCCGCACCCACCAATCGGAACACAGAGCCAATCAGGGCGAAGAAGCCCGATCTCAGGCCACTGACTGTGTATCACACACAGGAGTGCACATATTCCCCAAGTCTGTAGGCTGTTTCGAGAACAACTGAGCCAGCCAACTCAAAACAGAGTGGCCCCACAAGGAGTAACTTACCTCCCTGCCAATTAAGAAGATTTTCCCAAGGCGATATCTATTCTTGATGCCCTCACAGTAGGGTATTCAATCCTCACCCCGCGCAGCGAGATGTTCATCAAATTGGGTCTTAAGGGGCTAGATAATAGTATTCCGAGCGCCTGGATTGGCGAGTAACTTGTCTCTCTCGGGTTTGACCCACAAACAATCGTGCCTAAACTTTCAATGCGCGATCGCCAGCCTCTCGACATGTTTATTGTCGAACTCCCAGCCTGTGAAAAGTTTCAGTCGATCTATCAGCTTTGTGGACTCTGCGGCCTTGTGATCAAGGTCGAAGAGTACCAGCGCCCCGACGGACTAGCGCAGTGCAGCAACTGCCAGCGATTTGGACACACGACTAGTGTGTGTCGCCCCGCCCCCACCACCAGGTGCAGGTTGTGTGGCAAAGGACACACCACACTGCAATGCGACCTGCCAGACAGAGACGACAGGGCTCTGCGTAAATGCGTGAGTTGCGGTAGCAATCACGCTGCCAATTATAAAGCCTGCGAGGCTTGTAAACAAGAAAAGTGGAAATATCTTGCCCAACAAGAGCGCAGGAAGCGAGAGCAGCAGAGCATATACTCTGTTGCAATCGCAGCTCAACCCAGACAGTTTAATTCGACTCCCGCCCCTGGAATCCAACATCGCCAACACAGCATCCACAACAGTCGCGGCCACCCCAGCAGGGCGCTGCCCAGCCGCAAGATGGCTGAACGCAAGTCCTGGGCAGGAAACAACGCACGCCAGCCCAGACTTTTGTGCCTCACTTCGCACAAAATTGCCTTGTTCCAGTTTCCAATGCCTATGGTGCACTGGCATACTACCAGGCATTGGAAGTTGATTTCCCGGCACTTGCAAATCCTTATCTCTCAAAATGGCAGCTACGCGAAGCTCCTCCTTCAAAAAAGGGGAAACAAAATAAAAATTCACGTAGGAAAACTTCCCTGACTGGGGCAGCCCTCTCAATTGTGTAATGGCAGCAGCAACAGCCCGATGGCTGTCAGTTTGCAGTTGCCAAATGCTCTGCCTTTAAATTTAATATAGTCAGTAGTCTAATTTACTGGAATGCTAACGGTATTCGCAGTAAAAATAGGAGCTGGTATATTTTATTTCTCGTCATCAGATTGATATAATTGCAATAAACGAAACTCCCTTAGACCGACAGCATCGATTTTCTGTTCTCGACTATACATGCTATCGAAAAGATCGCGACATACACGGCGGAGGTGTCATGATATTAATTCATATTCAATAGTAAGCAATCCCGCGAAAATAATACAACTTTAAAGACTCGAAGCTGTGGGAGTTACCATTAAACTCGGCAATCAACATGTTGCCATTTATTCAGTCTACTGCCCGCCAGGTCTCACACTTTTGCGCGCAGATCTAGATGAATTAACAAATGCTCATCCAGTCTTACTCGTAGTAGACGATTTAAATGGAAAACATCCCGCCTGGGACTGCCTCACTCGCACAGCCAATGACAATGATTTGTTTAGACCTCAAGAGAACCATAATTAAATAGTTTATTTACGTAGTGAACCTTCTTTTGACCGTCATAATATAAATTATAGGCCTGATATATTAGATATAGTGCTCAATAAAGGCTTTAATATGGCCTTAGAATTTAATGTGCTCCACGAATTGGCTTCAGACCAGTATCCTGTCCACTTGTCTTTCAATGAACTTGAAACAGACAATACACCAATTCGAAAAATTGAGCATTATAAGCATGCGAACTTCCCAGCTTCAAAGAATATCTAGATGAGGAAATAAATCTCACAGCTCCTATTAGTTCTCCTGACGAATTAGACTCTGCTGTCGAGCGCGTCACAGAGCTAATTCAGACAGAAGTAAATAAGTATGTCCCGGAAAAGACACCCAGGATTAACGCAGATAAGCTTCCTGATGATATTAGGGAACTTATCTCGAGCAAAAATAGGCTGCGCAGTCTCTATTCGCGAACTAGATCTAGGCAAACTAAAACCCAGATTAACAATCTTAGAGAGCTTATTGATATTGAAATCCCTGCCTGGCAGTCCAATGTCTGGAATAATAAATTATCCCACCAATGTACTCAGGATCAAAGCTTGTGGCAAATTACTAAAACGTATACTAAAAAGCGTTCCCAAATCCTGCCTCTTCAAGGCAATGATGGTGTGGCCTATAAGCCTCAGCAGAAAGCTGAGGCTATAGCAAATCAATTAGAATTAGTTTTCCAGCCCAACAACTTTCCAGCTGATCCAGATTTGGTTGCCCAAATTTGTAGAGACCTCCGAGTGCGTCTGCGACAGCCCACTGTGGCTGAACCAGGCCCCACGCATGCTGAGGAAGTCAAGCGTATCATTAAAAGTTTGAAACACAGCAAAGCACCTGGGTTCTACTCCATCCAGGCCGTAGTTTTCAAAGAGCTGCCTGACAGCATGTTTGAGGCTATAGCCGAGTGCATTAATGCAGATTTTAATCTTGCCTACTTCCCCATTTCCCGGAAAAGTGCTAATGTAATTTTGTTTCCCAAACCGGGCAAAGACCCGACTCAACTGCAAAACTACCAGTTTGATATCCACACTCTCTGAGATTCACGGACGTGTACTCTTGCACCGATTAAATAACCATATTCGCGAGAATAACATATTCCCTAATGAGCAATTTGGCTTTCGGAAAAAGCACTCAACAGTGCATCAACTCGTCCGCTTATCGGAACACATAACAATATCATTCAACTGCCTCCAGTTCACGGCAGCGGTGTTTTTAGACGTGGAGAAGGCCTTTGATAGGGTGTTCCACACAGGGCTTTTATATAAGTTATATCGGGCTGAATCCCCAGACTGTTACATTGAGCTTCTGGCCTCGTACTTGGACCACCGCTCCTTCTCAGCATCCATTGAAGGAGCGCTGTCTACCAAGATATACATTAGGGCTGGCGTCCCTCAGGGTACCATTCTGGGTCCAGTTCTATACAATCTTTATAAACACGACATCCCCCGCTCCCCATATCCGACTTATTACCATGGGTGTTTACGCTGATGACACAGTCATTTACACTCACTCACTCAGCGACTCCAGGCTCAACTCAATGAGTTCGAAAATTATTTTCGCCAATGGCGCATTAAAATAAATGTAGTTAAGAGCGAGGCTGTAATCTTCACGCATCGCCGTATTATTCCTCTTAATTTGCAGTTAACCCTCTTTAGGGAAAATATTCCTTTCAAGAATGAAGTTAAGTACCTCGGCCTTATCATGGACAGTAAGTTGACATGGCGCCACCATGTGGAGGCTAGGCGTTACCTCGTATATGCCTGCCTGTCTGCCCTGTATCCACTACTAAATCGCAGGTCCGGATTATCAATGAAAAATGGGATACAATTATACCAGTCTTTGGTTGGACCCATCATCACATTTTCTGCCCCTGCATGGGCTTATTGTGCTCCCAATCACTTAAATTCATTACAAGTGGTGCAGAATAAATGCCTCAGATGCACATGCAGATGCACATGCACCACGTTACATTCCCATCAGAAACTTGCATGCAGAACTCAAACAAGAACTGCTGCAAGATGTAATTCTCAAGCAGGCCCAAACCTTTTATAAATCTCTGAACGAACATGCCAATCCTCTCATCACTGTCATAGGGGACTATGATATCGTTGAGACCCAAAGCTAGAAGCGACCCAAGTCGCTTCTAGCCCACAGGCCCCCTTAGTACAGCGCGTAACACACTGCCTTGCAAATCATTATAGACCCTACGCATCCTTCTATATATTAACAGTAGTTTAACCTGAGCATCCCCGAAGGGACAGCTCAGCCTAGCTTAATTAACAATACGATTTCACTTTAAATATATTTATTTAGGATATTATATGTTAACATAGACTTTACCTCTCATCCCAGCCAGTTGCTAGTATGCTTGGCCCTGCGGTGCAGTTGATTCCAAGGCCGCCTCTGCCGAGAGGTAGAGGTTTGCAGCGTCGTGTGGTTCGATGCTTCAGTTGGTGAGAGACCTCCCTGTAATTATAAGTCTTTGATCCCCCCCTCCTACTTGGCGAAGCTCAGTGTACTTACAGCATACGGCAGTAGATATGCTCTGTCACAGCCTATGGCTAGAGAGACTAGCTGCTGTGAGTTAGCACATCATTATTTTAGATGCATATGTCCCCCAGGTGCTATATTTAGGATATTATTATAGGTCAATTAGGTTAGCTTAATATATCTTTTCATCCACAGGTCCTTACAGTCTTTTAATGTTCTAGTAAAAACCAGCAAGAGCCAGCCCTGCTGACACTTACTGGCAGCTCACTTTCTCTCCTTTAGTTTTCAGGTTCATAGAAGAGATTGGGGGGAAGAGGTCCAATAGCGCCACTTCTCCCACCAGAGAGGCGCCCAAATACCTCTCTGGTTACTGCCGTGATCAAGTTCAAAATAATCAAAGTTCCCGTCCCCTCTCTACTAATATTTCCAACCCTATTAACTAAGAGCATGTTTTCCAAACACCCTGTTTTCTGCAGCGTTATATTTAATTTAATTTAATGCATGCAATAATTTTTTAATTTTTACTTCTCTGTCGCAAGGGTTTTTACGTCTCGCTTGACGGTTTTTCCCTTGCTCTTCATAGTTAAGACTAGCTCTAAGTACACTTAGGGAGGTAGTCATAGCCCTAAAGTGCAGGCCATGGCTGCCCAATCCCTCTTTGCCGCGATGCATTACTCCTTGCATGATTTTCCTAGTGCAAGTAAGGGGTTAGCCTTGAGATGCAATAAAATCCCGCCCTTCCTTCGGGCCTTAACTTCACATAGCACTTAGAATAAGGTAGTTTAGAAAAAAAAAGTGCTCAATGTCGTACATTCTTCAAAACTCTCCAAACTATCCGCTCCGAACCCCGTCAAGGCTTAAATAGTTTCGTTACCCCGATCTGGAAACTCGCCCCCCCCCCCCCGCACAAATCCTCCAGCGTCGAGTCTCGTTGACAGAGGCCAGGGCGATGAACCAAAAGGCTGTTCTCAAAGATGAGCACAAAAATGCACTCCGTCGTAGGTCAGGAGTGCGCGCGAGTTGCGATAGGCAGATAGCGGCGCCACGCAGCGGATTACTTTGACGAAAATAGCCGCGGACTTCACACGTTGTTACTCTGCCCTCCTTCACTCGCTGGCGCAGGACGAGTTAAGAAAAGCGATGTAGAAAGCAGCGAGCACGTAACACTGCCCACTCCTTAAATCTGTTCGTCCAGAGCAGACTCTGCAACATCCGGGCTTTCGTAGAGTGCAAGTCGGTCGATGTGGACAACCTTCGGCTTCGCCCGGGAGACTTGACGACAAACCCGAAAGACCACATAAGTGATCTTTTTTAGAATTCTTTTGGAGCCTGCCCTACATTTATGTAGCTTATATTCCATTTTTCGTCTCCGTGGGTTGTACAGTCACACAAGTTGTCCTTCTTGAAATACCTCACCCGATATTCTCCTGTCATACCGCGTCTTCATCCGGTCGCTATTTATTCTGAGGTGCTGTCGACAAAAAACCATGAATGCCAACAAGGCTGTTAAGTAATTCGTTGGCATAATCAGAGGCAGCAGTTTCATCTTCTGTCGGTCGGTCGAACAGCAGGTCACTAGGAACACATAGCTCTCTTACAAATTGTATCCTGAATGGTGTTACTCTAGTAGACTTGCGAACTGCCCAGCGGTAAGCAAGGAGAAACAATATCATATTTTTATCTCAGTCCTTTTGGACGTTAGCCACAAAGATAGAGAGGTACTGTTCAACAGTGCGGATAAGCCTCTTGACCTTTCCATCCGACTGAGGGTGTAAGGCTGTAGTCATAGACTTTTTTATTCCCGAAATCTTTGTAACCTCCTGGAACACAGCAGCTTTGAAATTTCTTCCCAGATAGGAATGGAGTTTTAGTGGCACCCCAAACCTCGAGAAGACAAGCTCTACAAGTGTATCGGCTACAGTACGTGCTTCTTGGTTTTGGAGGGAAATGACTCAGGTCAGTTAGTAAAGTAATCTTCAGCCACCAGTAGATAGCGATTACCTTTCTATCTGAAAGGTCCCAGAATATATACTGCCATCTTCTCGAATGGGGACACAACTTGTATTGCTGGGGTGATAAAGCCCCTTGGTCCCTTACTCGCAGTGCAGGTGTCGCACACTCGACACCACTACTCAACATCCTCCGGACAATGAAGCAAGTAGAATCTCAATTTACGGCGAGGGCCTTATTAACACCAAAGTGGCCACTGGCTACCGCGTTATGCAGTCCCTCCAAGACTTCGGCAAACCCTGCATTCTAGAAGGACCAACTGTAAGCTTGTGTGCTTCCCATCATTACTTTCCCAGTCACTGTAAAGTACAACATTCTTCAGTATAAATGAATTCCATAGTGCCCTGTATGCTTTGAATTCTGGACTCAGGTTGGATATCTCTTCCCATTTTGGCCGACAGCCAGCTTATTTCTATCATAGTAATGGCTGCAAAGTGAGTGGGGTCATTCAGCTGATCTTTCCTAATAACCATATATCTCCAGGTAGGTGACCTATTACAAGATAAAAATTTGGAATTCTTGTCCTCCGTAACTTCAACGAATCACCACTCTTTTCTTCCTGGCGTTCACACTGACGACAGAACGGCTCAAATGGCCTCCTAGGAAGTGCATCTGCATTGCTGTGAAGGCGTCCAGATCTGTGTTGAATATCAAAAACATACTCTCGAAGACGCTGTATCCACCAGGTTATTTCACTTTCGGAGTTCTTGAAATTAAGTAACAAGAAATACAGAAAAAGTAACTAACAAAATTGCGGAGAAGTTCCGTGAATAAAAAGACTTGGAAATCGACGGAAATTCTTTCATTGAAAAAAAAAATTAAGGGTCCATAATTTTAAGAATATTTCTGGAAACATTTTTATGAGTACTTTTCCGTAATTTGACGACAGGTTTTACTAACAGTGACTGTGATGTTAGCACATCTACCTTCCGCTTGGTTAAGCTGACGTTCGCAGGAAAGAAACATAGCGGACTTTGCCAATTAGCGGTGGGTTCTCTCGGGACACCCTCGTGTCTCCGAATACTGCATTCCGCCACTGCTCCATTGTGACGTCTCGACACAGAATAGGCAATTACTAGGGACCTGCAAACATTGCTTTATTATTTTACACCAGGCTAAATTTCACAGTACTGTACGTAAAGGAGACGGCGTCATCTCTCCGTTGACTGTTGCATAGATGTGCAGTCACTCCTTTTTTGACTGAACTCCACGTGATTGGGTCACACAATTATTAAGTGTTCATTTATTGGCGCAGAGTTACCCAGGGCGTGTCAAATCAAGAATTGTCCAAACGTATAGCAAATATACACGTGTTTCAAGTTTAACGTGTCCCCAAATAATAACACAAATTTGCAGGTCCCTAGTAATTATACACAAGGGAAATGGCGAGGAAGTTCAGCAGCGACTGAAAATTTAAATCCGTGTCTTTTTCAGTGTACTTTATAAAGATAGGTTATTTTGAAAGGGCACGGAAACATCTTTACAATTACACTCCATCACCTGCAGCAACTTCGAATAACTGGAGCTGGAACTGTAGGAGTCGTAGGAAGTTTGCTGATTTAAACGGCGACGGACTAAACTCAAATCTCCCGTGGGGCCACGGTGGCTTAGCGGTTAGCCTGCTCTCCTCTCACCGAGGCGAACTAGGTTCCATCCCCGGCTCTGTCACTCCTGGATTTTCGCATATGGGAATCGTGTCGGACCATGCCGCTGGTCGCTGGGACTTCTCGGGGGTCTCCCGTTTCTCCCACCACATCACTCCGGCGCTGTTCCATATTCACCTATATCACCCTCATCGGTCAAGACCATACTGTCAACAGCAGTACAAATATCTTCACTCACTCAAAGCGCCTGTATGGTTTGCGCTACTTACTCAACTGGCTCTCAGTTTTACACGACCTGGAAGAATATGAGCTAACTACAAACCCGTTACACAAGAACGGATGGATCCCAGTGCAACCGAATCAAGAGCCTAACTGCTTTTAACGGCGACAGCAGCAAAAGAATAGCTGAATTTGGCTAGGGTGAAAAAAGTAAGCATACTGAATTTGCAGCATTTCCAATTTTAATTCAGAGCTAACGCATGCATAGCTATGATGTCACCAAAATCCATGAATTAATCTTAAGGTATACGTATGAATTTCAATGCAAGACGTAAATTAAAAAGCAAATAAATTATATAATATTAATAAACAATTTAAAGCACTGAATGAAGTTCATAAAGGATTTTAGCTAATAAAGCAAAAGGAATAAAATAATTAAGCAACTGGAAACAATCAATATAATATAAAAAAGCAAGGTATAATCCTAAAATGTCGGTAGCTCTACGAAATTCTTTATTACAATATTATTTCCTCTACTTATTTCAGAAATATGGCATTACTTTCCACATTAAAATTCTGATTATTTAAACGGTGGTGATACCTTATTTTGCGGCCAACCAAGGCCGGTCTCAAATTTTCCTTATTACTCCCGTACGTGTGTCCTATCTGGGTAATACAGGGTTATAGAATGTTTCCTTGTTTTAATTGTTTTCTTCTTTTTTGGTACTATTACAGCCTTTATGGATTGCAGTTTAATATAATATTGCAAGTTATCTACACCAAATTGCCTGGAAGGTGAAAGGCTATAGAGCCTTTGTGCATCTTAGGTTAAAAGCTGATTTGTTCTGTATGCTGCAGCAGCCGTGCACGCTACCCAAGTAGTTCAGCGCTGCGTTGCCTGTGCAAGTACTTGGCGTCACCGTACACTCCTACAGCTACTCAAATGTCAGAATATGTGTTGCTTCGCTCTGGTTTTAGGTTAGCCTTCCCACAGATCAAACACACGTTCGATAAGCCATACAAAAGTTGCCGTTTGTTCTACACAAATAGAGCGAATCTTATCCAGATATATGTTGGTAGGTAAGCTATGATTATATTATTTGCTGCCCTTTCACGAACAGATTATATCTTGTGACACGAATTTTCGCAAAATTACATTTTTGACAGTGCGCGACTGAAAATTTAAATCCGTGTCTTTTTCAGTGTACTTTATAAAGATAGGTTATTTTGAAAAGATTATATGTTCTTTATAACTTTAGGGGTAATCGAAAATAAGGTGAGTTAATTTGGCAACTCTAATCACAATAACAACTACCGCTCACTCCCCAGCGTGATATATCAGTCACAGGTGGTTCGCAGTATATTTAACTCGTTTAGGGCCGTGTCCCAAGGTTTGAATGATTGCAGACTCTCGCTTTCCTCTCCCACACTGGCACGCTCTAAAAGTGAGGTGAAACGGGCAGCTTCTGTGAGCCTTCGGCATTTTTTCTCTAACGGGAAAAATAAGAATAGGTAAAAATAAAATAAAACATAAAATAAATCAGAAACGGTGGTCGTCCCGACCAGTCGTTGAATCCACTATTTCAAAGTGTTTTTCTGAATATCAAATTATTATGATTCTACATCTATCTTATAGTTCAGAACTTTACTGTTACATACAAAGCAGATAATAAAACATGTGAACACCTAACTTAACCGAAACCTAAAAATTATCACGATTTCTGTATAAATAAATAAATAAATAAATAAATAAATATATATATAGTATGCAAATTCGTGAGGGATGGAGGTCTTCATAAAAATTTAAGTCTAAATTAAATTGTTTAAATTTATTTATAGTAATGTAAAAATACTCACTGTTTTTCTCAGTGCATGCAAAATTTCATAAAATTCATAATTCTAATTTATGTCCTCTATCACTGTCCGGTTATTGGTTACAGTCACTTAATTCGCACTTATTGTTTACATACGTTCAATCAAATTGTCTATTGCCATCACTCCAAATGTTTGTCACTTACGTATCCAGCATGGAAGTAATAGATAATGGAGTGGCAACAACCTATCTTCTCCATTTTTATCAAGTGAAGCCGATGCCTTATCTGACTTCTTTCAACTGCGCATGCGCAGACCGATTTCTTACGTCAGCCGCCATATTATGAGTGGCAAAAGTTACATAGCAAACAACGTAAAACATGCACATTTTTGCCACTACTAGCCCTGTATTTGTCTTTCATTTTCGGCTTCACTTTCGTGTCTCGGCTTCCACTCCATAGACTAATACCTCCATGGTATCCAGTCGTACAGTTCAGCTGTTGAGTTTCACTCTACACTATACAGATGCTTTCAGACTTCACTGTAGGGGGCTGCGATGGTGTAGTGCTGAGACTACTAGCCTCCCACCTCGGCGAATCGGGTTCAATTCCTGGCAGGGTTGCTCCTGGTATTTTTGCACGTGGGAATTGTGCTGGACGATGCAGCTAGGGGATCTCCCGTTTTCCTCGCCCTTGCCTTCCTGCGCTGCTCCATACTCACCTCGCTTCACCCTCATCGGCTCTCAAGACCTCGATGTTAAGAACGGCCCAAATCTCTTAATTTCACTCTCTCACTGCTCACCGTGGTCGTCTCTCGTCGCTTCGCTGGCTCTGCACACATGGCGTTTAAGGCCGTATAACGCTCCAAACTCTACAGACTCCTAATCTTTCTATTAGGAGGCCCACCGCGCTTGTATACACCCGTTGGCCCAGTCCAGAAGGTTCGCAGGTGGTGGAATGAGGGCGATGACGACGAGGAGAACATTCTTGCAATGATAATCCAAGACATTCGATTTCCAAAAGCTGCACGAGCCGCTATATGTTTATCGTGGCACGCGCGATAGCCTCCCATTTGTAAATTGCCGCGCACTTCTCGGGTTAATAATGATGCCCTTGACACATTGCGCCAGCCAGCGACCCTCGCACGCTATTGCGGGAGGGTAAGGTAAACGACTCGAAGTGGCGGTATTGAACTTTCTCTCTCTCTCTCTCTCTCTCTCTCTCTCTCTCTCTATATATATATATATATATATATATATATATATATATATAACAAAAAAATATACGTTGAAAATGTTGTGGTTAATTCAAAACAACATAGCTGTCACAAAATTGTGCGAGAGTGTGCAGCGAGTGTACATTGTCGCCCACTCTAGCTCCCGCACTCTCGGCCTGCAGTTGGACGTCTATAGCGGCCGAGAGGATGACTCTTTCAGCTACAGCGCGACAAACTTTAGTGAAGCCACGCGGAAAATGTGAACTAACATTCTCCTTCTCTCTCACACACATCACCATTCCCTGTACTGCAGTTCGCCGCATCTCCTTCCAACCAATAGCGAGCAAGCGGCCTTATCTACAGCTTGTGCGTACAGTCACGTCAGTTGTAAAGTGTCGTTAACTGTTGTGGCAACTTGTGTTATTTTCCATCCACTTTCTTGTCACGCTCATTTACCCGCATGATATAAGTAGTACCACCATTGTATGACGTAATGGGACTTGCAATATATATATATATATATATATATATATATATATATATATATATACATATATATATATATATATATTCTCTACTGGTAGATCTGCAGCCAGTTAGATTCATTTGATGCTAGAGTGGTGCGAATGCAAGTACAAGAGTCTTACGTGATGAAATAACCTGTACCCGCCCTGAAAAACTTGTGGACAGTGTTGGCAAAAGAAATTAACTTCAGAGGTAGTAGAGAAACTTTGCGAAAATTAATCATAGCTATTTGTTTCAAGTTCAAAAAATGTAAGAATAATCAGTTATTCTTAATGGAAAGAAACAAGATAGTCGCGTGGGGAACGAATTACATTGTGAACAAGTGTTGACAGCATGATGACGTAGCAGGAGTGTACAAATACAATCATCTTGGCCCGCGATGAACTAGAGTTCACACAGGTAGTGAAAATCGTTTCAATGAGGGAACCAAGTTAATTTTTAAAGCCTAAACTAATAGCGGAGAATATCATGATGAAATGAATAGCAACGCTGTCAAGAAATGGCGAGAAGCACTACTAGGCCTACTTTCCAACATTCCATCTCCAAACTATTATTGTTCTTGAAAATGCTCCATACCATAATGTGCGTGAGAACAAACCTCCAACTACTGTATGTTTCCTGCTGTTACCAACATGAAAAATTTGCTGATAAATAACAACATTGTTTTTTCTGCCGACGAGAGAAAACCCGAGTTGCTTGTAAAGGTTCGGTTAAATCAGCAACCCTCCCATTTATACCTTCAATGTACTGTTTACGTCCCAAGGACACACAATTATCCGCCATACCATTGCGATCGGCCGCCTCCCGCGCATAATTTCAGGTTAATTAGTTCGAGGTACCGCGGTGCGCTTAAATGTGCTGGGACTGTAATAGCACTATAGGCCCGAGAGCCTGAATAGGGAAGCTCGCAATGAGAGGTCCTACAGCAACCAGAGGGATGCAACTGCCGACAACGAGATCGCCAAGAATGTTGAGAACTACACGAATTCTTCGTTTTAAATTATAATGAGTTCATTCTACGAATTATTTTACTAAAAAGCACAAACAAACTTTTCTATTTAAGGTGAACTGAACGTTATTTAATTTAACTACACATACTCTGGTATTATTAGTATCTAGCTTAAAACACTGAACTAGTCTGAAGCAAAGAGGCAAATTAATTAAATATGTTTTTCTGGAAGTTTAAAATTTCAATTGCCAGGCATTAAGTAAATGAATTACATCACTCACGAGAGAGGCCAATGTTGCTGAGGCTGCAGATAAAACCATATCTGCAAATTGATTAAAATTTTACTGTCTGAAAAAATGAATGGGATTACAAGAATTCTAATTAAATTTCTCATTTTCTTACAAAGTCTCTGTCGAGTAAATTATTTTCAGGAGCAGTAGATATTTCCCTTAGTGATATATATGGTTGTTTTGCATATGAATTTGTTGGGGCCATTTGTGAGTGTTCATTTGTTACAAACACATCAATTATTTCCGTCTGTTGTACTCTGTGTCTCAACACGGCATTAAATATGTACCTCCTTACACATCACGTAAGGCTAGCGGAACTGTTAGTTGCTACATCTGGCACCATACGCGGGGTCTGCTGAATGCACACGCAGCACTAAGCACGTGTCTGGTATTGGCATGGCTTTATAAAATAAATTTGTATTATTTTTTAAAGTTTATCGTATAAGACAAAAATAAGAAGTAGCATGTATGGGTTAACGATTTTTATCTTATTGAGAAAATCTCATATTATTAGCTAATCAACTTACTGGCGTGCATATCCGCAAATACTGAGCTACTAGAAACGCCGTTTCACTAAAACGTAAGTTTAAAATAATTTTGTGGGTTTTTAAGAAAGAGAAGTTCAGTACCCGAAATTCTGCCTTGCTCCGCTGTAAAGGCAGAGGACGAAAACTACTAGTTATATTAGCCATGGTATGTGTTTCCTGGAACTTTTACTTTACACGACTCGATAACACTTTGATTAACTTTGGGTAGGACAGCCCCCTCTCTCAAGTGAATGTCCCACCTTCACCAAGGTCACATTCTGAATTCGTTAAAACGTTGTCAGTGGTGTGTAACGCAGATACATTTTTCGACCGTGCGAAATGTTTCACCGATGATTAAATTAAATGCTTAACTTCTTTCATTAACATATTCTTACTCTTTGCTTTATTTTGCTTAGAAAAGTGAGGTGTGAACTCAACTCCCAATGCGTTTTAGGTACTTAACCATTTCTTTTAAGCACTCTAGCAGGCCAGTACAATTACCTGACACCAACGTTATATGAGGAACTAGGTTAATTAGTCGTATTAAGAAACTGTTGTGTTGTCACTCCAGACGTTCATAGGTTTTCTAAAGTTATTAAGTGTATGAATCGGTTAATAAACCATAACTACGCATTCTTCTGCGTAATAACTAGAGATGTATAATTATTCACTTACTAAAAACAATTACAAAGGCATTTACCACCAGAAAGAGTTAAAGTTAATAGTTCTAAGAAAATTTATTATACTATGTATTTTCCCATGATACAAAAATGCCCCAAAATATTCATGGAAATCTTTTAAAGAAAAGTTCAATTCAGGGCGTATATTATTTTTAATTTACTAACACAGTTAACTCCAATATGTTATACAAATGCGTAAGGGATTCCGGGCATCTGAACTACCGGGAATAGAAAAACTAGTTTTAACATAAGTCCCCCGGTTGTATAAGGTTATCTATAATCAATGTCAAAATATTTGTGAACTACAACGATACATGTTTAGTCTAGGGATTAACACTTTTACCTTCAGCTTGCGTTTATGGGCAAGGACGAAAATAATAACATATTCTCGTGAATCAAATGCAGTCATACGACTCAGCACAATAATATACGAGAATTTTCTTGTTAATGTAAAAAGTAATTTGCGACTTGCCTGCACGATGCCCGAGCTATCGATCGACTGTTTGGGGTAGCCTTACAGATTCTCATGTTGCTCTTGTAGCGGAGGGCATGTTCTGATGCTAGTGTTGGCCGGTTTCGTTTCACTCGGTTCATACGGAGTATGTTATGCCCAGGAAGGTTTACCATCAACTATGACAGTGCAAACGTATTTGAGGTAGAGTATGACTGTCCTTCATTACATGCACTTAGGTCTTGATACACGAGTACTGTAGGTACAGGCCGGTCCCCAGTGGTGGTGGTGGAGATAGTGTGATACAGACTAGCAGCGAGCCTTTAAGGTGCGAATGTAGATCTGAGAGAGAGAGAGAGAGAGAGAGAGAGAGAGAGAGAGAGAGAGAGAGAGAGAGAGAGAGAGAGAGAGAGTATGAGTGCGAGTGCAGTGTGTGACTGTCCGTTAGTACGCACATTGAATGTTCGGTACCGGGTATGATTGTCTGTAATTACCAGCCTTGAAGCTTCGGTACACGAGCGAGTGTAGGGGAGAGTATTAATATAAATACATGCCAGTCATAGGTATGACCTCCTGGAGTGTGATGTGGTCATTGTCTAGACATAGCATGCACGAGGTATAACTATATATATATATATATATATATATATATATATATATATATATATATATATATATATATATATAATATATAAGTTAGTGTAGGATATTCAAGACAAAGCAAGTAACATTGAAAGCTCTCCCATGGGCAATAACAGTCATTAAATATATATTTAACTCAGAGTGTTAATTACTTACAAATCGATTTAATTACACGATGATTAATGCAAACATTTTTATTTCACATCGTGCGCGATGACCTTCTTTAGGCAGACTATCACTGCAGGCGACGTCGTGCATTATTAAAGGCATTTCCAAAACTGGCAACGTTGATATCGTAATACCTGCCAGGGCTCCTTGCTCTTGACGATACAGGAGGTGTTTAAAGATGATTTTATTTTCGTCTGTAGGTGAATGTGCTTCCCACCACGCTCGACGGAGCGATTTCATCCCTACATGATGACGGCTCGTGTCTCGGGTTGTCACAGTGTGTGTGACCTATGACTGCAAGTATTTGGATGAATGTAGTACATTGCACGATGTGCTCGTTACTAGCCATTTTGTTTATAACTACTTTTTTTCCTTTCGTGCATTCTAGTGGGCGAAACACGGCTGGGGAGAGCAAGAAGTTGTCTGTGAGGAGCTGGGTTCGAGATGTTTTACTATGGGTAAACACAACATCGCAGTTATTGTAGTGGAACGGCTGAACATGTAATGCTGGATGGAAAATGTCTAAGTGCATACCATAAAGATTCTAGAAGGGTTGACTGCTTTAATTTCAAAGGCTTGGTACATTGTGTAAGTAAATACATTGAAGGTTAGGACAGGGTCGACAGAGTATGACTGCTTGCAATTGCAAAGGCTTGGTACTTACATTGAAGGTTCGGGCAGGGCTGGAAGAGTATGGCTGCCAGTAACTTAAAAAAAAAAAATTATTCGGTAGGTACACGAACACAGGTAGGGTCATGACTGTAAATGCAATAGTTCGGTACATGCGTGCAGGTCGGAGATGGAGTATGACTGTCATGTTCGCTACATGTTCGTCTTCATGGGCAGTGGGAACGATGACGAACGATTGTCTGCAGGTGCGTCAGCATGTGCTCTCAACAGGAATCGAAACTGCGATAACTTATTTTTTTCAAGGATCATACACCATCGCCGTCAGGCAACATGCAATAGTTCCTTTCATGTACTTACGTTTTGACACGGAATGGTTGTGATGTACTTTCTTGGTCGATAATGTATACCGTGCATGGAAAGACAGAGCGATCATTGTGCTGCGAGCATTGAAGGTTCAGTACACGATCGCGGGTTGGAGTATGACTTTTGTGCATTGAAGGTTTGATACGGGTACGACTGACTGTAATTACCAGCTTCGGTACACGAGTGTGTAGGTCGCGGTCTGGTCGTGAGTGATGATTTAGTTTCAGTCGGTTCGTAAGGGGATCGTTTGACCAGAGCGGTCTAGCATAATTTACATTGCATGTGTATGTGCCTCGAATCGTTTCATCCTGTAGAATGATTGTCATTGACGATCCGGCTCGCAGGTCTGGCGAGTGCGTAGGCGAGTAACCTTTCCGCTTCGCGATGTCTGGTGTGTGCATAGGCTAATAATGGTATTTATTCTCCTAACTGCACAATGTCTGTCGGGGACAGGTCCAGAAGGAACCTCGCCTGATCGTGTCTGGCATGGGCCAATGCGAATTCACATAACTGTCTGAAGTGTGTACACTATTTAATCTATTAGCACGTCTCATTCAATGGTAGTTGTGTGGTCAAGGCTTGGGACAGGTAACCCGAGGGAAGCTGGCCTCTGCCTGCATTTTTTTTACCTAGGCCCATGCAAGTAATTTTTCTCCACTTAGGTGAGTCTGGAGGTGATGTATGTACTTGGTGCAAACAATTCAGACCCCCGTGTGCAATATCTGATGGCTGTGATGATGACGAGTCTGATGAGGGGACCTTGTTAGTATTTCTCATACCCACACATTAGCAAGTTCAAAAGCCTCGCTGGCGAGTGTGCACATGCTTATAAGTACACATATGGTAAACATGATCCTGCAACCTTTCTCGTCATCATGGATGATGCATATGTTATGAATATGACAATTATATCTTAAGTAGTTTGGAACTTACAGCCAACTATGCTTATAAGTAGACATATGGTATACTTGGTTCTGCAGCCCCTCTCTTTCTTGGGGGTTATGCCTATGTTATGAGTTTGATAACTGTGCTTATGTTGTTCGGGACTTACAAGCAACTATGCTTATAAGTAGACAAATGTTATACTTGGTCCTGCGACCCCTCGCGTCGTTTGGGGTGATGCCTCTGTTATGAATTTGTCAACTTTATCTTATGTAGATCGGAACTTACAGCTAACTATGTTAATAAGTCGACATAGGGCATACTTGGTCCTGCAACCCTTGTTATCGTCGGGGTTGATGCCAATTTTATGGATTTGACAACTATGTTTTATGTAGTTCGGAACTCACTGTGAACTATGCTTACAAGTCGTCATAGGGTATACTTGGTCCTACGACCCCTCTCGTCGTTGGAGGTGATGCCTTCGATACGATTTTGGTGGTTGTATCTCAAACAGTTCAGAAATTTTAGCCAACTATGCTTAAAAGTGCACTTAGGTTAATTGTGACACTTTGGTACTTTTCCTTGTCGGGAGCGATGCATATGCTACTATTTTGTTAGTTTTAACTCAAACAGTTAGGAAATTATAGCCAAATATGCTTAAAAACGCACTTAGGTTAATTTTGACACTTAGGTACTTTTCTTTATCAGGGATGGTGCCTAATGTTACGATTTTGGTACTTGTATCTCAAATGGTTAGGAAATTATAGAAAACTATGCTTAAAAGTGCACTTAAGTAAATTTTCACCTTTTGGTACTTTTCCTTGTCAGGAATTATGCATATGTTATGATTTTGGTAGTTGTACCTCAAATGGTTCGGAAATTATAGTCAACTATTATAGTCAACTCTTAGGTTAATTTTGACACTTTGGTACTTTTCCTTGTCGGGAGTGATGCCTATGTTACGATATTGGTAGTAGTATCTCAAACGGTTCGGAAATTATAGCCAACTATGCTTAAAAAAGGACTTAGGTTAATTTTGACACTTTGGTACTTTCCATTGCCTGGAATGACGCCTATGTTATGATTTTGGTAGTTGTATCTCAAACAGTTCGGAAGTTATAACCAACTATGCTTATATGTAAGCATAGATCATCCTTGACCCAATACTGGCAGGGTGTCTTGGAATGGGGTCTCCGCCTCCACACGGAATGCATGAGTGGGACATCCACACTTTCGATACGAAGGAAAAAACTAATATCAGTTGGGAGTACCCAGAGAACATCGACAAGGTCATCGACACCAGGAATGAGTTCTCAATCTTGCCCGAATTGCTCAATTTCCGCACGATTCATCCGCATTGGGCAAACCTCATCCACATTGGGAAAAACTGTCAGCTGGATTGTGCAAAGCTGGCTTCATGGGTGCTAGGCTGGCTTCATGGTGGGGAGCCAGGAGACAGGGTGGAATGCTAGTGCGTGAAGTAGGGCAGGCTGGAATACTAGAGCATGGAGTAGAGACTTTCGCTACGAAATTCGGACGATTTTGGGGGAAATTATAGCGATTTTGAACCTTTTTGAGGTAATTAGGATGTCGTAGATACCAAGATGGCCGTCGGGTATGAGAAGCTCTGAATTTGAGATAAGTTCCAACCGATTCATTTACATTGGGAAAACCTCAGCCACAATGCGCGAAATTGAGCAAATGCACTTTATGGCACTGGCTGTCAAGATGGCCGCCGGTGACGGGAGGGAAATTCGGGTAATTCTGCAGGAAAAAGGAAAAAAAATTACGTTTTTATACGCGAATTCGGCCATTTTGGACGGGAAAAGTAAAAAAAAGGAAATACAAGATGGCCGCCGTGGGACCCCGGCTCCTCAGCCAGCAGCCAAGACGTAATTTACCCTGTGTGATACACTCTTTCCTAATAATGTCTGATGTCTCAGCCGCTAAGCCTCTACGATAGTTTTTAAGCGTTCTTGTGACATGCCAGACAAGTTATCGACCAATGGTCGAAGTAAAACGAGCATACAGCATCTCTGAGTTTAGTCTGCAGCCGCGACACATTAGGCGAATTTCGCAGCTCCCTATTCCTGACCACTTATTTGATGCAGGTCAAATAGGCCGCTTGCGTGTTATGATTAACGTTGTTGCTTTTCACCCGGAGATTCAGCTCGATTCCCGGTACAGACCTGTTACATTTTTCAAGTGCTTGTTTGACATGGCCAACCACCGCAGTGGGTAATAAAGTTGGAGTTGTGACAGCACAACGAACACGATGCGACAGCCCCGACACCACGGAAATTTACATCAGCCAATAAGAAGCAATGACAGCCCGACAAAATTGCAGCCGTGACAGAACGAGAGAAGTAGATTCTATTTCCACTTTTCGACGTTCCGGGCTCGTCGGGGTGAGCACAGAATATAAATACGACAGTACGAAACCCACATTTTGTGCTTATTTTCTTACTGTTGCAAAGAATTAAAAAAACTAACTTTTTGGCAATATCGTATTTCCATTTGTTTTTTTTTTTAATTCTTTTTTTTTTTGCATAAGCCTACATTGAAGTTTGTGAAAAGGAAAAATTATGCTGAAAATATTGTAAGTCATTTGAGTGACTTGTCATTTTAGGATTTTACATTGTCGCGTATTGTGCACAGTGAATAGAATATCGTACGGAATTTCATCGTGCTATGATACAGTGTAGGGCTGTCACATAATGCTCTTAGCGGTTTTGTGATTTCAGCATAAAGAAATGGAAAATCATCGTAAACATCACCCTGTCCCACAGATGTGAGGAAGCTGCAGTCTTCGTCATTGCGACGTCAACTGGAGTTCCAACGAGCTGTGAGCTTCATCACAATAAGCGGCAAAACTATAAACAATAGTAAACTAAGAACACTACAGCGATGATGTAAACGGAAATAGTGTCTCCGTGCTACGGAATTGGTTAAACATCAGTTAAAAATACATCAAAATTATGAACCCCGGTCAAGATTTCGGCTCACGGACTTCCTCGGCAGTTCTCCTGACAAATGATGTGTCGAGATCCGCCTCTATACATGTTTATTATTTATTTCTGCTGATTCACATCCTTACTTTATGTTGGCGAAATAAATAGATAGGAGGGGGAGCTTTGTACAGTAACCTGAGCACACTTTTAAATACAGCACGCGCGTCCATGGCTATCTGGAGCTATGGGAATTAAAATTTTTTGTACGTTTTACGAAGAATCATTTCTAAATTAGTTGCCAAAATTTTTCTTGTACGACTATAACTGAAATATCGTGTATTTATACAACATTTTATAAAACATACATATTAATTTATGTGTCTCCAGGTTTATGATAAACTTAAATACTAAAATGCTTTCTTGTTAAAATTCAACATTAGTGGTGATCCTGTCATTTCGCTTTATGTATCGATATGAAGTTAGATGGTAAGCAAGTATATGTATGTTTCACGTCTGTCATTGGACGTCTGCTCATCCGACACGCCTTACAAAACTCACAACCAATAATAAACCTTCAGCTCTGTGGTGACTTCATTCCGCGTGGAATAAGGGGACGAGTTCTGCCTGTGTCTGCAGCCAATGGGCAAATGGCTATAAATGCGAGTATTCGAGTTCAAAATCTGTCCGCGGTCGAGTAGTCGACAGACAAATCACCTTGCACCTCGCTTGTGGGATTCGTTCCAGACGATGCCGTTGGTTGACGGTATTTCTTGTCGATCTCTCGTTTCCTCCGCCCTTGCATTCTGGTGCCGCTTACCATTTGCATGTGAGTAAATGTTTTCAGTACTTATATTCATGTCCAAAAACAGTCATTTATTTCAGAAAAACGACCGCTTTCATAAGCATGACACTAGAATAAAAAACACAAGTGGCTTCAGTTAACTTAAAACTTGTCCAGAAAGGGCCATCCTACCTTGGTAGCCAACTTTTCAATAAGTTACCACAACACCTTCAAGAAATTTGCTTCTCTAACCAAAAACTCTTTAAAAAACAGCTGAAATAATTTTTTTCTAAACATTATTTTATAGTGTAGATGATTATCTAAACTACAAAAATTAACAAATTATTGCATAACATGTCTTTGTACTCATTTATTGTTCCTGTTTTTCTCGTTCCCTTTTTCTTCTATTTCAGCAAAACAACGACGTCCCACAGTATGTTGGAAGAAGGTTAGTCAAATTATGAGGAAAAGATGTGATGCGTGTACCTGTAGTCTGACGTATATATGTGTGTGTTTACTATGTCCAGTGTATAAACTTTGTATACTGTAATTTGACTTGTCCAATATTTTTGTACAGTTATGTACTGAAAAAAGATCTTACGGATGCAATAAAAAAAAAAAAAAAACACCTCACTTCACACTTATCGACTTTCAAGACCTCGATGTTAAGAGCCGCCCAAATATCTTCATTCCACTCCACACGAATCCTTGCAGATATAACTGTATTTTAAAAAAATATATTAGTTATGTTACTGAAGCCTATATATTATAATTAGTTATGTGGTCCATTTACATTACATATCAAGTTTTAAAATCTCCTTGTTCAATGTCAAAGACACTGTTTCGTGTCTATTTTTGACTTCAAAGATATTGTTGTTTTTTAAAAATTGTATTGCCTTTTACACAGTTGTCTGGAATCGGCATTCGCCACCTCTCAATTGCATCTTATCTTAAAATATTATTGCGAATGGAAAAAGATCGTTTGGATAAAATAAATCAAAGCACGTATTCGAACAGACGAATACCAACACGGAACTTGCCACTTCTCGAATTCAAGCTGCGAGTGAAAGTTTTGTTTTCTCATTAGTAATCGAATACAAAATATTTGATTCCTGGAAATATTCGATTCTGCCCCATCCCTACAAGCGACCTCTGCTTGAGTGTGTACTGGAGGTGTGTTTGCCAAGCCGCGGCGGTCAACTGCGGCTGCGGCCGTAGCTGCACCACTTGAAACTCCACAGAGAATAGCTACGCCGTAGCCGTCAGCCAGTAATATGAGGAGCGTGTGTGTACGAGAGTAGACTGAATATGAAGTAGACACAACACACATACACACATATATATATAACGTGAAAAGCATTTAGGTAGATTTTGGGCACGTGCGCATTATATATATATATATATATATATATATATATATATATATATATATATATACACGTGCGCATTATATATATATATATATATATATATATATATATATATATATATATATATATATATACACGTGCGCATTATATATATATAAATATAATAAATAAATAATATAATAAAATATATATACACACGTGCGCATTTTATATATATATATATATATTATATATATATATATATATAATATATATATATATATATATATATATATATATATATATAATGCGCACGTACCCAAAATCTACCTAAATGCTTTTCACGGTTATATATATATATATATATATATATATATATATATATATATATAATGTGCACGTACCCAAGATTTACCTAAATGCTTTTCACGGTAAACTGAGTGAGTGATGAGGTTTGGACGGCTATTAAAATCGAGGTGTTAGAGAGCAGATGAGGGTGATTGAGGTGAGTGCGGAACAGCACCGGAATGAAAGGGCAGGGGAAACGGGAGATCTCAGGGAATAACCCGCCGATGAACGGCATCGTCCGGCACGATTTCCAAATGAGAAAATCCGGGAATGAGATCGAACCCGGATAGCCCTGGTGGGAGGCGAGCAGGCTAACCGCTCAGTAACCGTGGCCTCGGGTAAACTGAGCACTTTTGGAAACCTTGCTGAAGATCTACTTGTACGCTCATTGTGTATTCTTCCCCCATACGTGAAATTAACATTGATGTAGATCTCATCAATTCATTCATGCGTCGGCCAAGTAAAACTGTCAAATTATAAAACTGCCAGACTATTGGAAAAGTTCATATTTCACAAATTTACTAACTGCTACTCTTAATATTACTGAAAAAAAAATAGAAAGCAAAAAAAGTATTTTCTATATTCACAAATGTAGACCTATATATTTTAAATAAACGATAAGATATTGAACTACTTTCTCTGAGTCGTTACCAACTTTACTGAACACATACCAGTTAACGTTCCCGTGAAATTATATGCAGGTATAGAAGCAGCGACATTTTTAAAATGTTAATTTCAACACTGCTCAAATAACCGTGAACACCCGGATACCCAAAACACCACCATAGACTAAATATGAGGTAGACCGCTCATTCGTCTTCTGCGCACCTACCCAACGTTGACCTACCCCAATCCTACAAAACTCCTACACAGCTGTCAAAGTCACATGGTCAACAGTGATGTACGTGTTTGTTTATATCCTAATTTTTAAATGACAAGCACTATTGTGATAATAAAATAGTTTTACCAGTTATAATATAACCAAACTGCATTACAAATTGGTTAGAGGAAGTATATATTCATCTCAAAGCATTTGTTTACAAATCAGTTTTCTAATCTAAAATCCAAACCTCGCCATATTTGCTAGACGTGAAGGTAGACAATCAGTTCTATTTTGGGACACGGAGATTGGGTGTGCGCAGCCAGCGAGATCGGTATACCTCATATTAACTATACACGTGTGGGCACACCTCATTACATTACATTACATTACATTACTGAGAAGGCTTTCCGTCTTAGTTCAAGCGAAGACGACGACTACAAGGAATCAAATTTATTTGGTCGCGCAGGAAGAAAATTACTCACTTTAACAGTTCCGTCTCAACAAGTGATTTTTTTTGACGTGAATACGCCCTTAACTTTGTAACCATAGTGGGTGCCATTCCGGCAAATCCAATGATAATAATATCGGGGGATACAGTTTGGCATTGCAGCTCCGAGTCTATCGTCTACATTCAAAATTCAATTACACCACTCGATTGAAAAATGATCGAATAATATGTTACGTTGAGTGAGGACTGCGAATCGTCGGGTGTGAATTTCAGGATGGGATTAGGCGGGGGAATTTTCATTTCGTTTCGCCGCGCCTCATAATTTTCGCGTAATATAACTTTTGACTAGGAGAAACTACTGCTACGAAGCTCATTTAAGTTTCAATCGACAGTTCTCGTCAAGATAGATCGATTGCGTGTATACAAACATTTGCGTGGCGTGATTATAGTGAAATTGTATGCGTTTATTGTAAAAAATTAATAAAACTTAACACAATTTCGGCTTATACTCGTCAAAAAGCCATGTTGAAATACAGAAGTAGTATACGGTTGGAAAGAGCATCTCGAAAGCAATCCAGTGATATCCATAAAACCCCATATGATCGACTAAAGCGGTGCTGGGAACGTAAAATAACATCAAGGCGTCCGAGCGCGTCAAAGTAGACGTATTCACGCAAAACAAACGGCTGTGTATCCAACACAGCCCAACCAAATTTTTTTTGTTAATAGGCGTCTTTATCAATACATTTAATTAAAGGCTGTTCGCGATAAAGTCAGCATTTTAGAAATGAACCTTAGAAAAAAAGACACTGCCCCTTCATGAATGTGTTTTAATGGGCACACTGAGTGACATTCACCCAGTAAATATGTTAACGATGGATGGAAAGTAGTTCCATATCTTAACGTCGAATGAAAAGTGTTAGGCAACCATTTATGATAATTTATAATTATTTCTTTCTTATTCTGCTTTCTTTTAATACATCGAAGTGTAAGAATGAGCAAATTTGTTAAGTATTTACTTTCTTAATAATTTCACAGTTCCATTTGACCGACGCATGAATAAATTGATGAGGCCCATGGAAATGTTAATTTTAAATAAGGCGGAAGAATACACAACGTGCATACAAGTAGATCTCAAGCAGGGGTTTCAAAAGTGCTCATTTGACCGTGAACAGTCTATATATTTGAGTACTCGTTGAGAGAGAGAGAGAGAGAGAGAGAGAGAGAGAGAGAGAGAGAGAGAGAGAGAGAGATGGTGGTAAGGATTATGTGACCGCCGCTGTTGCGTTGTGTCTCACGCCAAAACGCAGCTGCGCATGCGCAATGGTGGCAGCTACTGCACTCATGGATACTGCTGTAGATATGACGTCTGCCACAGTCGTAGCCACAGCATAACAGAGCATACAGAAGTGAAATGGCGTCGCGACTATCCCGACGCGGACGCCGACTGGCTCCGTGAGGCTCTGGGAACGGGGCCTCGTGTCTGATTGGCTACCCGCGTGCTACGAAATATTTCCTTATTGGCTGGGCTTCCGTGTGGCCAGTAACTCATCAGACGCCGAACGGCCATCGGCGTGTTCCGACAAGTCTCTGCCCAGTGACGCCATTATGTGAGGCTCGAGTTATCGATGCGCACTGTAGTTTCTCTTTTGCATTATTAAGAATTGTGTCGTATGACCGGGTCACCTACCATCCTATTTCAGCCGGCGGGTTGTTTCAGCTGCCCAGTAAGTACCCTGCTCGTGGAAACCCGACCTAAACCCCCGCGGGACTCGAACCAGCGACCTCGCGCTTTGACCGCAACACTGCCGAAGCCCCGGTAGTTTTCAACGCGCGGCAAGCTCGGAGAGGCTAAACGAAAAGGCCCCCACGAAAAGCGCTGCACAATCGATTTCACCATTATTTATGAACGTGTAATTATGCTGCCTGCAGCAGATGACTGCCTTCCACTGTTTCGTGCAGCGCGATAAGTATCTGCGTGACGCACAATTTTTTTACTCCCCCCTCCCCGACGTCATCTAGCTGGTGGGGCAGCCACGCAAGCACGCACCCGGGGAAACGAGCGTGGAAACAAAGTGGGCTTCAGAGAAACTCGTCTGACGTAATCGCCCCGCCACCCCGCAGCCCTTCAACCTCCTTCCTCCCTACCCGACTCCGGGGCTAAGCGCAATTAGGAAGAGGGGTACAGGAGGGGGGAGGGCGATCGTAATTAGAAAATGCCACGTTTAATTGCTAATTGAGTTTCTGATGCGAGCTCTAATTTTAATCACCTAATTACGCGGCGACTGGCCGCTAGACGGCGCGCAGGGCTTGTGTACTGATTATCATTCGCCGGGCTTCATTAGCATATTTTATGTACGTTGTGTATAAAGCCCTAATACGTGGTTCGCGCTCGGGACAAGAAGGGCACCTGTGGCCTCGGCGCTGCACCGCCATCTTCTTCGCCTCGGCCCTTCTCTCGAACTTATAACTTTCGAAATCCCTGCCACAAACTTCGTGCACTTTCATATAACTTGTTTTCCCCACGTGTACTTCAACTTTGGTAGCAATGAAACCTATTTCGTGTATATATTAATAATGTCTTATTAAAATTATTGCAATTCACAAAATGACTGGCAACTAAACCAGACTTATATTTATTTTGTGAAGAATAACAGTTCGTACAATGGAAACAAAATTATGTTCGTGCCAGTTAGACAAGGGAAAAAAGTATTATCTTCTTCACTGGTTTTTTTCCCCGACCGGATCGCTCCGGATTTGCGTATGTGGGAATCGTGCCGGACGATGCCGCTGGTCGGAGGGTTTTTTCAGGGATCTGGCTTTTCCCCCGCCCTTTTATTCCAGCGCTGCTCCATGCTCACCTCGCTCCACCCACGTCGGCTTTCAAGGACCCAATGTTAAGGGCTGCCCAAACCTCACCACTCCACAGTAGTACGTAAATCTGAACGCTCGCTTATTCTCCCATTATAACAAGCTGACCATTTTAATGAAATTGTTAGTTGACTCTATAGACGCTCGTCGCGTTATCTTTTACTACCGTTACTATTCGGTTGTGTTGAAATGTTAATTAAGCTCCTTTAATATATTAATAAGTACGAACATACGAAAACACGCAATAATGACCGAGTTTGTTGACGATAAATGTTAGTAGGCGTATGGCATGTCCTCTCAATACTGTAGTTGATCTTACTTTGGTATCAAAATGACTTATTACGAGACAGGCGTTTGATATAAGCACTCTATATATGTACGTATCTCTACACTGGAGATCTATCGTATGTAGTGATTACAATGTACCGTGATATCTGTTGACGCTGAATTAGACTTCACTGTGCTGTACGTTTCTTTGCGTATGTGACAGGACCATTGTTAATCTGGCACTATTCAGATGATCCTGAAAAAATTGTAATCCTTCAGTGCCCGAGAGTGGACGAGATATGTGCGGTCATGCTACATAGGGAGCTGCCTTCTAACATAAGCAGTAGCCATTGAAGAAATGATTGAGTATCGAATAGGTATCTACAGGACTTAGAAGTCTAGTCTGCTGGTCAACTGTACCGCGTAACTGGAGAATGTCTTAACTCTATGCCATATCAGAGCTTGCCTGACGTGCTTATAACTTCATAAATAATTACTATAGGCTGTTCACGGTAAAATCAGCACTTTTGAAAGCCCTGCTAAAGATTTACTTGACTGCACATAGTGTATTCTTACGCCTTATGCAAAATTAACATTGCTATGGGCCTCGTGACTTTATTCATGCGTCGGTCAAGTGAAACTGAAATTATTACAAAAGAATATGTTTTGAAAATATGCTCATTCTTACAATTCGTTGCATTAAATAAAACAGAAAGTGAAAGAAATATTATAAGTTATCACAAATGGTTACGAGGCACTTTTTATTTGACGTTAATATTTGGAACTACTTTCCCTCCATCGTTACCAACTTCACTAGGCACATGTCACTCAGTTTGCCTGTTAAAATATATGCAGGTAGATATAGTTATTTTTTCTAATGCTGATTTCAAAAGTGCTCACTTTATAGTGAACATCCTTTTACAAAACTGTCGGCTTTTTATGGGTATGTCCAGGCTTCTTATTATTAGAGCTGTTTGAAACGACTATTGCGGAGCAAGGCTGCAGATACACAAGAAACAGAACTACTTCACTTAGATCATTTTCAGCCTTCTAAACGATCGTGTAAGTACACCAGAACTATTTTTATTCTGTGTTGCGCTCTGATTGGCGATTATGAAGAAGATAAACTCTGTTATTAAGATGGATGAAATTAACGGGACGTTTTGCATTCGTTGAAGTAAATAAAAAGTCATGCCAGACAGTGATATACTTTGTACTTTGTCAAAGTAAGATAATTTGTATTCAAAAATTTAACAAATCCCAACATTAATAAGTATTGTAAGCGTTTATAATAAACTACTAGATACTGTTTTTTGAGGCTAGGACTTCCTATTGTTTGCATTCAATGACTGAATTTCTACAGATGTAACAATGCAAGCATATTAGCTTGATTAACCATTTAATTGCACGTGTTTGAATATGATTGCCATCGTATATTCACATTAACAAGCTCAGCCTTTAGCGTTTCGTTTTTGTCCTTTTTGTGCACTGAAATTGAAATATTTTCAATGGTTTTCTTCGGTTATTCTCAAGATAATAGATTTGCGATTGCTTGCACGTTCAAAAAAAAAAAAAAAAAAAAAAAAAAAAAAAATCACGCAGAGATTTAGTGATTTCCTGTGATACTCAATGTACGAGCAATACAGATGAAATTATAAGCTTGAATGTAGAGATATTTATGACAAAGTTATTGATCTAGTAAAATTTGTAAAAATTCTCAGTTACCAAGATACAGAGTTTGTCATTTCTATTATGAATTTATGCTCTCTTTATGAATGATTCAGGCACTGATTACCAGTCGTTCAATCTTCACTGTTTTCACTGATTTGGCGCAAGTCTCACTGTTTCAGGTTTGGGGTATGATGATACGCAGTTAATAAAACGGCTAGGTACACCTTGCATCTAATCTTTTAAGAACTTCATCATAAGTATTTGCGTTAATTTAGAGGAAAGCAGGCTCATCATTAATATCGGTAATATATTGTATTTTGTTAAAATGTTTACACTTCTACTAAATTTAAGTAATATGGCTGTAATTTTTGAGTTTCAGAGGTCCAGAGAAGGTGTATTACATCTGTATTAGCTTTGCACAAGATACATAACCAATAATTGTTCAAATAATGTTTCTTGTTTCAAACACGAGCATATTGTATCTAATTATTGAATAAACCTTTTTAGCGCAATAAATATTAAACCTCTACATTTAAATTATTATACATAAATACCTTATCTGAACTATTTATATCTACTAAATGCTGAATATGTGGCATTAGACAAACTCTTATAAAAAAATATATATTGTACGAACTACATGTTTAATATTTTAATTTTGTTCGATCCGCAACGTCTTGTTTTACAACTGTGAATGTTGAACAGCTAGATGTCAATAAAGTTGTAGTTAAAAAATGCAACATTTTGGAATGCAGTATTAAACAAATTTAGAGCTTGGCCTTAGATATGGAATATGTGAGTGGCTCAACATCTCCGTCCGGAACTGTTTTTTGTGGGGCCTCAAACGTTACGTTCCAGGATTTTCAAGGCGAATGTTTGTTTCGGAAATACGCGAAGAGGATCCCGGAACATGTAACACACCAGCTAATTGATAAATCTTTAAGTCGATTTTGAGCAATTCTTGTTAGGTGTCGTTACGAGTTTTGGCCCCGACGTGGTTTTGTGTTCTTGCCACTACAGACGGCGATTAACAGAAAAATTATTTTCTGAGGTTCCGACGTGTGAAGCGAGTCTGGAACTTCTTGACCGTTATTGGTGCACATGGACGAAATTCCGATGTTCAGGTGACCTGTACTCTGGACTAGACAGTTCTCCGTACACTAGAACCAACGTTCTTCTTTACGAGAAGCTACTTTACGCGTGGCTGGATTACATGTGCGTCGGTATTCTATTTGTTGTACAGTTTTTTTTTTTACGGTCTTAAGGTCTGCGGAGCAAGAAATGCCGAGACCCAACTGCAGAAATAAATAATTTAAGAATTTTTCTCCGAATTTATGGTTCTCGCTAGTAAAGGCTGTTCATGATAAAGTGAGCACTTTTGAAATCAACCTTAGAAAAATGTCACTGCCCCAACCTCCATATGTTTTAACGGGCGCGCTGAGTGACATGCACCCAGTACAGTTGGCGACGATGGATGGAAAGTAGTTCTATAACTTAACGTCGAATAAAAAGTGTTAGGCAACCATTTCTGATAACTTAAATTATTTCTTTCGCTTTCTGTTTTTTTAATAGATCGAAGTGCAAAAATGAGTACGTTTGTATACTATTTACTTACGTAATAATTTCACAGTTTTACCTGACCAACGCATCAATAAAGTGATGAGGCCTATAGCAATGTTAATTTTACGGAAGGCGGAAGAATACACAACATGCATATAAGTAGATCTTAAGCAGGGCTTTCAAAAGTGCTCGTTTTACCGTGAACAGCCTATAACACTGTGATCTTGCGATGCATCTCATCGTTATAAAGGCTTTTCACGATAAAGTTAGCGTACTTTTAAAACCAACCTTAGAAAAATGTTACTGCTTCTGCATGCATATATTTTAATGTGCTCACTCATTGCCATTCACCTAGTAAAGTTAGTAAAGATGGATGTTAAGTAGTTATATATCTTAACGTCGAATATAAAGTGTTAGGCAACCATTTCTGATAACTTAAATTATTTCTTTCGCTTTCTGTTTTTTTTAATACATCGAAGTGTAAAACGAGCGGATTTACTTTCATAATAATTTTTCAGTTCCATTTGACCAACGCATGAATAAAGTGATGAAGTCCATGGCAATGCTAATTTTACATAAGGCGGAAGAATACACATCGATTATACACGTAGATCTTAAGCAGGGCTTTCAAAACTGCTAATTTTACCGTGAATAGCAACATAAGTTTAAACAACTCTACGTTTTAATTGAAATTGTGATTGGCTCGTTCGTAAGGACACATTTTGAAGTGTTTTGAGCAACTGGAAGAGTGGCCAGTGATGACCTAATTCGCTCTGGAACGCAGACAGGAATCTGAAGCTCGCCTAGAAGTAAAGTTCGAATAACTTTAGGATTTCTATCTGTAACTTTACACGAAACAAATTCCTTCTCTAAGTTGGCCACCTTCGTGTTCGAGATCGTTAGCGGAGTTCTAATCGGAGATAAACTTTAGGTGTGAGTGAAGCTGTTCCCTCGTTAGCCTCCCAACATAAAAGCGACGTGTCATTAAACCCGTCAGATAAAAATCAGCCCTACAGTATTTGTTCTATGATAATGTTACAATTTTCCTTTCTAGTCAGTGGGCTAAACCAAGTTCGTTAAGGGATGGAGGTCTTAATTAAATAAATAAGTTATAATTACAAGTTCATCATTTTATTTGCAATAACTACAAACGGAATTCTCTCGACTAAACACATCACAATAAATTTATATCACATGCTGTTTACAATTAATTAATTCCATCAATTCAATACAACTTACCATTACCTCAAATAAATTAACATTATTAAATCATTAAACACCAGTTCCAATAGACAGTGCATCAAAACCTATTCAATAATTTTACAAGTTACATGTCCATATCTGATAGTTCCAATATTTACAATTTAGTCCGTATCACGCGTTATTCAGTCCCACCTCAATTTAGTCCAGGTCCCACCAGTCCTCAATGTTCTAGAGTTATCGAAGCGTCCTCAAGCACAGTAGCATACACTCATCGGATATCACGCCTTCTCGTCCATTTACACCACGCACACCTTATCCGCAGTCGTCTCGCAATCGCCTGTCGTCGTCTAAAATTTAACTTCACACTCCGCTCTCAGCCATATTGCCTCCGCCAAAGACTGCTGGCAGTCCATCTTTGGCTTGTATTTATAGGGTCGTAGGCCATCATCCAGAAATGTCACTAAATTCCGCGTTGCGCTGGAGGTCCTAATACCAGGAATATTTTGCGCCTCCTCTACATTTGTCAGCTTCTCCAGTAGGGAGGAGGAGGAGTAGGGGCTGTGACGCCAGCCAGGAGTCCGGCAGCGCGACCGGGCAGACCACCTGTGGGGAAGAGGAGAGTCGAGGGGAGTCAACCCTCCCACAGTACCGTCCTGCTCATAACGGGAACTTCGTGCGCGAGACAAGATGTTACGCGCGTAACACTGCCCCCTCCTTAAGTCTGTTCGTCCCGAATAGACTCTCCAACACTTGAATCTTCATACAGCACCAGTCTATCGGCGTTAACAACCTTAAGATTTGCCCGAGAGCCCTGTAGACAAATCCGGTATACCACATAATTTATCTGTTTCAGGATCCTGTACGAGCCCTCCCAACATTTCTATATCTTCGGATAATATCACTTCTTCCTTTGAGAGTCGTACAACCACACCAGCTGTCCTTCTTGAAAAGTCTCCTCAGGCAGTCTTCTGTCATATTGTGTTTTCATTCTGTCACTATTAATTTTAAAGTTACTCCGTGCAAACTCATGAATGTCGGTCAACTTTTGATGTATTTTAATGGCATATTCTGGGGTGGCTGCTTCTTCTTCCACTGGACGTCTGAACAGGAAATCATCAGGGAGGCGGAGCTCTCTCCCAAACAGCGTCCTTGAACGTGTTACCCTTGTAGACTCGTGGACTGACGAACAATATGCCTGGAGAAATAAGGGTACCTTGGAGTACAATCATTCTGGTTATCTTCTACAAGGATAGCCTGATATTGTTGCAGGGTACGATTTAGCCTCTCAACAGTTGTAGGGAAATGTATGTTTTGGGATAAGGGATTAGGAATTCGGATTATGATTCGGGGGAGCAGCCATGTTGTGATGTCAATAGACATATATTGAAAGTCATTGACCTTTTACCCCTGACCCGTGATATTTGACCTTGACCTTTAACCTAGATCTCTGAACTCAAAACCCCAAAAATATCGCAAAATATAATATATATATATATAAAAACACCAAACAATTCCAAACGGGACCAATTTTTTTTAAAACTTAAAAAAATTCCAAAAAAATTATTAGTAAAAAATTATTAACCATTATCAAAACTATTACAAAAGGATCCACAGAAATGTCCAAATCTTCAAGTATCAGAGGAGGCGGACTTGTGACCCAGGCAACCTTAGGGCCAGGGCAAGCAGACCGGTTAGGACCTTTGACCCTTGACATTTGACCTGAATCTTTGTCTTCAAAAATCCAAAAACATCCAAAAAATGTAACGATTTCCAAAAACGTCCAAAAAAATTCCAAATCATTCAGAAAAAATTCCAACGTATTGTTAAAAATTAAATTTCGCGAGGTTCCCCTCAAAACCATACTCCCAACCATTTATTCGAACAGCCTCCAACCCCCTTGCCCATACCCATTCAGCAAGCATATTACGTTACAGACTACTACAGCCATATTAGAAGCAGGTGACCTCGACCTTGACCCCATTACCTTGAAAGACCTTGAAAACAAATACTCGAGAAAAATACATAAGTCAACAATCATATTATATTACTTACTATTACTGCCATATTAAATTCAGGCTATGCTGACCTTGACTCTGTGACCTTGAATGAATTAGAACAAGAAAAAAAATGCCTAACAGTCAACAAACATATTACATTACTGACTACTACCACCACATTAGATACAGATTATCCTGATCTCGACCCCATGACTTCGAATGACCTTGAAACATTTTCGAGTATTAATACATTTAATTCAGCGAGCATATTGTGTTAGTAACTACTACCATCATATTAAATGCAGGTGAAATTAACCTTGACCCCATGAACTTGAATGAATTTGAAGGAAATAAATAAGGAAATAATTCATAAAAGTCAACAAGCATATTACATTACAGACTACTACCATCATATTAGATGCAGACCACCCTGACCTTTATTCCATGACATTGAATAACCTTAAAATAAATATCTCGAGAAAAAAACATAAAAGTCAGCAACCGTAATACATTTCAGACTACCACTGCCGTACTGGATGCTAACTACCTTGATAGCATGACCTTGAATGACATTGAAAACACAAACTCGCTAAAAATACATAAGAGTCAACAAGCATATTATGGTACAGACTACTACTGCAAAATTAGAAGCAGGCGACTTCGACCTTGACATTGAAAGACCTTGAAAGCAAAAATTCGAGAAAAATACATAAAAGTCAAGAAGAACATTACATTACTATTACTACCATATTATATGCAGGCTACCTTGACCTTGACTCTGTGACCTTGAATGAATTAGAACTAGCATATTATATTACAGACTACTACTCCCCAAATGACTCCAGATGCCTCCAAAATGATTCTCAAATAACTCGAAATGGCTCTCAAATGATACAATGACTCCAAATGTCTACACATGACTCTCAAATTACTCTAAGATGACTCCAAATGACTCCCAAATGACTCCTGCATGGTGTGATCCACAGCCAACTCTACAGCTTGCCGCACCTCGGTGTCAGTGATAGCATTGGCGAAGAAGCTGACTGCGATGACATTTTGGACCTCTTCAGAGGATCCATCCAGAGACAGGCGTGGCAGTCTCATGATGTCCTGCCCCAGCTCCTGCAGTGGTTCCTCTGATCGTTGAATGTGGCTTCGCAGTTGGGAATGGTGGGTATGTCGCAGGTATCGGTTGTCCTAATCGCAGCTCCAAAGCCGACACTAATGTGGAGTATTCTAGTCGATGTCGTTCTGGCAGCGACTGAAGTGTGCTCAATTCAGGTCCCCTCAGTACAACTGCCAGGTACTATGCCCACTACTCCTCCGTACAGACATTGAGGGTGGCAAAAACCTCGATCTGGTGCCGGTATTCGCGCCAGGGTGCCTGTCCATCGTAGGGGTGGGCTTTATTGTGACACCTTTACCCACCCCTGGCTGAGTTGTACTCATACTGCATAACTGCTGTTCCTCTACTGCGATGGCTGTATTGGCGGCAGCGACAACATTCTCATCGCTGGCCATATTCGTAGACTCGGTGGGGGTCGATCTCAGCTCCTCCACAGTGATTGCATGTCTTCTTCCTTGCTGCTGCAGGAGTTCCTACCATTCCTTTTTGAGGACGCTCACTTCCTGTTCCACCTTACCCTCGACACTGTCTAGCCTCTCGTTAATACTGTCCATCCTTTCCTTCATGCTGTCCATCCTCTCATACTTTCATTCGCACAGTCCATTCTCTCGTCACAGTGTCGATCTGCTTGTCCGCACAGTCCATTTTATTGTTTACTAACTCGCTTACACCTTCTTAATTTCGGTCTACATTTTCTTTCACACTGTCACTAAAATTGTCTACTTTCTTGTGTAACAGTTCAGTAACACCACTTGCTTGGCTATTAAACTATCATTTACACTATTCACAGATTTCCTAATACTAATAATCTGACTATTTACATTTGCATTGACACAACTAATTATGCAGCTTAATGCTTCAATTGAATTGTGGAGTGCTTCCACATCTGAAGACATTTTCCTAGTTTACATTCACAAATATTTTTTTGTTTTAATTGTATGGCCTAATAATGTAACTATTATTATATCTACACATTTATCATATAACTAATATCCTACAGCAATCCTATTTACAATTATTATCATCATGTACAGTAGCGTTCCCCTGTCGGATAACGCACCTTTTCTTCCATTCACACCATGAATGCCTCGTTCGCCGTCGTCTCACAATCTCCCGTCATCGTCCTCACCTAACTTCGCATTGCGCACTTAACCAGATGGCCTCTGCCAAAGACTGCTGGCAATTCAGTTGTGGCTTGTATCTATAGGGTCGTAGGAAACCACCCAGAAACATCGCTAAACCCCGCATTGCACCGAGAGTCCGAATTCCCAGAATATTCTTGCGCCTCATCTACATTTGTGGCCTTCTCCAGACGGAAGGGGGAGGAGAGGCTGTGACGCCAGCCAGGAGCTGGGGGGGTGGGGGGGTTAGACCGGGCAGACCACCTGGGGGGAAGATGAGGGTCAAGGGGTCAGCCATCCCACAGCGCCGGCCTGCGCGGAAGGGGAACTTCGTGCGGGAGGCGAGGTATCACGCGCATAACAATACCGATGCTAGGTGACCAGCCCACGTAACTGCAGTAATTGGTGCAGTGGTAGTAATTGGTTGTGATTCTCTGAGCTAGTTTTCTAAGGTAGAAAGAACTAAGTTTTATTGGCAATTTGAATGCTATTAAAATGATTGAGTCTTTATTAAAGGGATAAAAACTGAGTTGACAAAAGTACTGAAAGTGAAAAATCTTCGGTCATCTCGAATGAAAAAAGCTCGTTGACTCATTTCTCTGTAGCAATAAGATCAGCTGCCTGTAACTGCCCAATTTATATATATATATAAACAATTGGCAATTTGCAATGAAGAAATACTACCTTGGTCAATTCCTTCTAGAATGAAAAGCACACCCAAATATTTCAATTTCGAAAACAGGTCACCTCACGCAAAAAAAATAAAAAAATAAAAAAATAAATAAAAAAAATTCGTTGAGTTGTATATTCCTGGGATTAACCATTCTCATAACTGTAAAGGAGTCAATGATTATACGGTTTGTAAATTAGCCACTCCAGAAAAATAGAAACTATCGAGTTTTTACTGGGTTCCTGGACTAAACAAGGCCATGTACACCAATAAGGCCACATGAGTGTACAAAGAATATATCAAGGTGTAGTGAAAACCAGTAGCATATCCTAGTAGACAACTGCAATCTTTGGGTGAAACCAGTAAACGGAGTTTGTTATTTCATTTAGTAGTCCTTGAGTGCCAGTGGCGTTCATGGTACAAAGTAAGGTGACAGTTGTAATTTCCTGGTGAGTGATTTTCTCTTCAAACCAAATAAATACTATAGTAATTTTACAAGTAAGTAGTACATATATTTTTATAACACAGTGTTTCTTCTTTCGGATACAGCCTCAATATTACATTTTTTGAAAAATATTTAAAGCCCAGAAGGTAAAATGTATCATAGTACAGGTGTTTTCATTATGGGCAAGATATAAATGAAAGAATGTAGACCAATAAAGCCAGTTGGCCTTATGAAGGGCAGTGGGCCTTATTGATTAACACTCTCAAGCAACCCTAAGGAGGACCATTCACAGTTATATTTGTTTCTATTATCAGGTGGACATGGCGTCACGGAAAGCTACGGCGACCAAAGAGCAGCAGGCGAAGTCGAAGCGAGCTGCGTGGATGAGGCAGCAGCTGCTAGAACCAATGAAAAATGTCAACGACGGAACACTCAGTGGAATAAATCTGCTTCTCTATTCCACATTCCAAGGACATAACGGAATAATTTGAAAATTAGTTCAGCTGTCAGAAACATTCGTGTGCAAACTTACTTGTCTGTAACTGAATAAGATTAACTAAGTGATCTAAATTTTCTACTTGTGTCATATCAGCATGACACCCACAGCTGAACTATTACGACGAACTCTATTCTCGTACTGTGCAATGAATAACATGACACATTCCTCAAACTACATCCTAACATTGTATCAGAATGGCTGAGGTACGATATATATATATGTAATATATATAACGTAAATCATAATTTTCAAAAAGTTTGCCATATTTTACTACATAACGGTTTAACGGAAAGACCGGAGCTGATCTACAACATAGATAAAAAATGTGTGCGATTAATTATTCACCATCAGCAGGATGTTTTGGTTCGCAGAGGAGCGAAAAGTGTTCATTTCATGTATCCGAAGCACGCGTAAAAGTAACAGTTGTGACATGAGCTTATGCTATCGACACCGCCATACCTTCCATCATGAGTATTTCCAAAAGACAGAGACTTAAACCGCAGTGGTACCACAACATGCCTTTGGGAACAGTTATTTCTATGTGCAAAAAGGTCTCGATGATGACTGCTCTGTTTATTCGTTGGATCGAACTCTTTGCCTCCATACAAAGTGGACAGAAAATCTCTTTTGATCTTTGACAGTGCCTCGCCCCACCTTGATGCGAACCATCTGCGTGCAGGCAACCAGTGTGGAATAATACTTTACTGCCTACCTAGCAACACAAAGCAAGAACTTCAACCGCTCGACAAATCTTTCTAACGATGCTGGGAAAATAAGCTACTTTTGGCATACGACAGAATACATGATTTCAAGTTGACTAGAGCCGCATTAGTGCACATTCTCTGAGCCAGGTCTTTAAACGCGTCAAACATCGTTAGTGGAATTTGGGCAACAGGAATCTATCCCTTCAATCCAAACGTAATCAAGGAAGAGGCGTTTGCTCCTTATGTTGCCACTGAAATGCTACCGGGAGACACTGAAAATGCTGAGAATGTAAATGACACCACTTCAAAAGATCTGAGGAGGTAAACGAAACGTCTCTTTAATCAAAGAACAAGAAGGAGAGAATAAAATGGTATAGGCTGTTCACGGTAAAATGAGCACTTTTGAAATCCCTGCTTAAGATCTACTTGTATGCACTATGAGTATACTTCCACTTTATGTAAGATTAACATTGCCATGGGCCTCATCACTTTAATCAAGTGTCGGTCAAGTGAAACTCTGAAATTATTAGAAAAGTAAATATCTTACAAATATGCTCAATTTTACACTTTGATACATAAAAAAATTAAAGCGAAAGAAATAATTTAAGTTATTATAAATGGTTACCTAACACTTTTTATTCTACGTTAAAAATGGAACTATTTTACATTTTCCGTTACCAACTTTACTGGGCGCATGTTACTCAGTGCGCACATTAAAATACATGCAGGTAGGGGCAGTGACTTTTTTCGAAGGTTGATTTCAATAGTGCTCAATTTATCGTGAACAGCCTTTACTGATACAGATCACTCTGCAGGTGGCCAGTGGCACACGTCACTTACTGAGCTGTTGTCAACACTTCATCGCAAGAGAGCACCTGTGAATAGAAAATAAGCATTTGTTCAGATTTGCTAGGGTGATTTCCCAACTGAGAATAAATTAATTTAACTAGACCATTTCCCCTGCTCTTCTATACATTTCAGATAACGCATACAGTATGTTGCAAAAGTGGTGGATGCAGTTTTTGAAAACATTTTAATACACATTTATTAATTCATATAGAATAGAAATGGTTTGTGTTTTCTGGATTTAGTTATGTAAATTTTATATTAATAAACCACTTCAAACAATATGTTTAAAGACTGGCCTTACTTAGAACATAGGTTCCCAATAAGGCTACAGTGTTAACTTTAAGAATACCAATTTTGTGTTCACTATAATTAATATGTCTACAAATTATATTATGATATTTATGTTGTAAATACACCGTTTAAATACCTGTAAATTTTCCACACATTTAATAGTAACATCAAGGACATGGCATTATGACTAACGTTAGCATGGACGTATTTGTTCCGTGCATTTTATGTGCATGGATCCCCATTCCTGGTGTTCAGACGTGTCGAAGAGAGATTTAGAGAAAATTAATATTAAACGTGAAAATATCTCAAGAAAAACTGCGACACCAACTCTTTTCGACATTCGCATAAAAAATACATTAAATCAAAGGAAATACCTTTAAAAAGTTATACCAATTTTCTCAAGAAATGTATTCACACAAAATCTGAAGCACTTAGCTCAAACGGTGTGGAAATGGCCCCAGGTCAAAAATCAGAAGCTTACAAACTCCAAAAACATACCTGAAACTGCCCGAAAATTTAATCCTAGCAGCGGAGAGGAAAATGACCAAACAGGAGTGGGGGAATTTAAAGTCAAAATACGGCACATTGTATCAATTTGAGTTTCAAGTCTCTCTCCTTATTGAATCGGACCTTTACAGCCTATCGAAGAAGAGTTGTAGAAAACATTCTGTAAATAATTAATCATTAATAGCCTGTAAACGGAACCATATTTAACACCTAGAGTTGCTTGCTGTACCATATTGTACAGGATTTCCCGTATCCTGCTGCTAGAAGACTTGTTTTTTTTTTTTTTTTTTTTTATTGCGTCCATAAAATCTTCTTTCAATACATAGGTGTACAAAGATATTGGACAAGTGAAATTGCAGTATACAAAGTTTATACACTGGACATAGTAAACACACACATACATATGTCAGATATCACGTACACACATCATATATCTCTTCGTAATATGACTAATCTTATTCCAACATGCTGTGGGGCGTCATCGTTTTGCTGAAACAGAAAAAAAAAGGGAACGAGAAAAACCGGAACAAGAAATGTGTACAATTAAATTTTATACAGTAATTCCTTAATATTTGTAATTTACATATCCATCTACGCTATAAAATGCACATTCGATAAAAAAATCTTTCAGTTGTTTTTTAAAGAGTTTTTGGTTAGAGAAGTAAATTTCATGAAGGTGTAGTAGTAATTTATTGAAAAGTTGGCTACCAAGGTAGTGAGGCCCTTTCTGAACTAACTTTAAGGTAACTGAAGCCACGTGTAAGTGTTTTTTTTCCAGTGCCATGCTTATTAAAGGACTTATTTTCTGAAATAAGTGACTGCTTTTGGACACGTATATTAGTACTGAAAACATGTACTCACATGCCGTGGATTGAACCCGGTTCGCCATTGAAGGACGCGAGCCTGCTAACCGCTCAGTCACCGCACCCTCTTTTTAGGTGGGGCCGAGTAATCTAACCACTACGCCACCGCGGCCCCCAAGTACGTTCGTGAAAGTAGCGCTAGCCGAGACGCGTACAGTATATTTTATTCCAGTGTGTGTTGGTATCGTCTGTTTTAAAGCCGACTAAATCCTAAATTCTAATCACACGGAATTATTAATGTAAGAAGTTGCTATTAATATTTTGTCCAGATGAAATGTTGGCTGATGTGTACTGACTTCCCCGTTGCACTTCATTGGGGTGAGATGTCGTGTGTCGAATTGTCGCAAATGCCCTTATGGCAAATCTTACAAACAGTTGGTTACCCAGTTAATACTAAAGAATACAGAAGTCGTAGTTGACAGCGGCATGCCTAAACGTAACTGATCAACCACTCTATGGAGACGAAATTGCAGGCGGTGACCCAATCAAGAGGGAATACTTAAAGGCTGTTCACGGTAAAATGAGCACTTTTGAAAGCCCTGCTTAAAATCTACTTGTATGCACGTTGTGTATTCTTCCGCCTTATGTAAAATTAATATTACCATTGGCCTCGTTACTTGATTCATATGTCAGTTAAGTGGAACTGTGAAATTATTGGGAAAGTAAATATTTTACAAATATGCTAATTTTTTAAATAAATAATTTAAGTTATCACAAATGGTTACGTAACATCTTTTATTCGGCATTAAGATATGGAACTACTTAACATCCATCGTTACCAACATTACTGGAAGAATGTAACTCGGTGCGCCCATTAAAATATATGCAGGCTGGGGCAGTGACTTTTTCTAAGATTCTATTCAAAAGTGCTCACTTTATCGTGAACAGCCTTTAGCTAGCAGTAGCCAGACAGACTCGAGGCCTGTTTCAGTTACACTGCTCGGTAGAGTACGCTTACATGCAGGGGACGGCTACGCTGCCGCCGCCGTTTATCACCAGTTGGGCGCCGCTCCTTAAGCGAGGAGGAAGTACAAATCCCTGTGAGGACTCTTGTCCTCTTATTAGTCGGTCATAAATAAGGGTGCAGGTTAGGGGAGGCCAATCCACCCCGTCTGGCCTCCTTACAAAACTGTTTGATTGCGGTGGTGCCAGCAAGTCGTTTCAAGTCCTTGTGTAGTGGCAGGAAGCTTGATATAGGCGATCACGATTAACCGGGCACTTTCGAAATCAATCTCTGAAAAAAGCCACTGCTCCTACATGCATATATTTTAGCGGACGCACTGGCCAGCATGCGCCAGTTGGCGATGACGGTGAGAAAGTAGTTCAATTTCTAAACTTAGAATTAAAAGTGTTTTCTGTAAAGATTTGTGAATACGGAAATTTTTAATTTTGCTTTATTTGTTTTTAAACGCACGTGAGTGTAGGAATGAGCAAGTCTGTAAAGTATTTACGTGTGTGGTAATTTCACAATGTTACTTAACCGAAGTACGAATCAAGTGATGAGGCCCATGGCAATGTTAAATGTACGTACGTACAGTAATGAGGAATTGTACACAATGTGTATCCAAGTACATCTTAAGCAAGGCCTTAAGAAATGTCCAATTTACCGTGAACAACCTTTACCCATGAACTTTTCTCCTCTCCCGCCATATCTGTGGGGAAATAGAGGTAGGATTTTTTTCTACACGAGTAATTTCGAATAATGCAAGGCTTGTGTGGAGCCGTCACGAACCCCAACTGAGGCTGGGGACAGCTTTTGTTGACGTATCTATATTTTAAGTTGACTCTTAAAGCCAAGAGAGTTCGTGTAGAAATAGGTCCGAACCAGGAAACGGCTGCTCTGGAAGAAACTAGAAACACCTGCTAAGTCCGTGGAATCCAGCCACGCACGACAGAAAAATGGAGTCACTAACTATCAACATTTCGGATGCATGTTCGTCAATCGGCGCCCGCCAACTTAGGCAGTTGTCCGTCCGGCAGTCATCCATTTATCGTTTTCGTCCGTCCGTTGAAAGCGATTCACAACAATCCGCCGCCCGCCAATGCTTCAGCGTGACAATTTAACATTGCAATATTATATCGTTGAAGGTACATTTTGGTTGGAAATACAGTTTCAAGAGAAAAACATTTGGGAAAATAATTATTTTACGTGCTAATAATATATGCTGAAATCGTTTTATATTTTAAATTCTTGAATACTTCACCAAAGATAAATAAACGGAGATCCATCGCCTTGCTTTTTATTTCAAAGTGCGTAATCCCGTTTAAGGAATGTCGTAAGAGGTTCACCCGTTAATGAATGGCAAATATTTGCCGGGTGGACTAATATAAAAAAGCTGCTCTGCGATTGGTTGAAGATCACGTGACCGTCGGACGGGCGGACGACTGACGGATGCGACGGACTATTGTGAGTCAGGCCTTACTCGCAAGCTGGCAGTGCAGCCGATAAGGGAACCTTTCGCTGGACGTAGCAACCAATCAGACACAAGACACGTCCCTAGAGCCTCGCGTAGCGTATCGGAAAACGAGTACGGTCAGATCAAAGGAATCGCCACACAATGTCGACTGTGCGCACTTATGTACCCTGTGGTACTGCGCTTATGTGTCAGGGATCCCGCCTTCCTAGCCCTTGAAATGTGCTGCAGAGTGTTTGAAGTACTCGTTTTTATACGAAACTAACCGAGCAGTGGCAACTTACTGGACTCGCTCACATTCGGGAGGACTCGGGTTCGATTCCCGGCCCGACCATCCTGGTTTCGGTTTTCCATGGTTTCCTGAAATCACTCGAGGCGAATACTGGGATGGGTCCCTGACAAAGGCCATGGCCGATTCCTTCCCATTCCTTACCCAATCCTTCTTCCTTGTGCAACTTGCACCGTCTCTAATGACCTCGATGTCGACGAGACGTTAAGCCCAACTAACTACCTACCTACCTACGAAACTATTGAACGTGTATCCAGTGTGCTGCTCTACGAAAAGAACACACATCAGGGGACGGCTGCTGAGTGCTTTCAATACACACACTAGAAACACCATTTCAGAGCACTCCAAAATGGCTTTTTGAAAGTCCTGTTAAAAAAAAAAAAAAATGCTCTTCAAATACATACAAAATTACTCAAGTCGCCTTCATCGATCCTTTCTACAGACTTTCCATCAATAAAATAATAGGGTCGCCGCTAAAAATGTCCGCAAGGCACACACAGTGCGCTTAGTGGCGATGGCGCACTCGATGTGCGTGGCATCGTCGCCCTTATAGCTCTCGCGCTTCTCGGCCTCAAATGCGGGGAAAACCGCTAGGTAGGCGGGAGCTGTAAACATAAAGCTGGGCTCACAACCATCCGTCGCTTCCGTCAGTCAGGCATCCTTTGGTTTTATCGTCCTTCAAGCGAAAGCAACTCACAACAGCTCCGTATTCCGTCGAGCCGTCTGGCCAGAAAATGTTCAGTGTTACCATCTAATAACAATAACTTTCTCGCGCAGATAGAAATGTTTTTTAATGAATGTCATAAAAATATCCTCTTTCCCTAATATATTTATCAGCATTTCCTCTGGAAATCCACACGTCATCTTCAGTTCAATTCAGAGGCGTATCGCAAAAAAGTAAACAACTTCACTGCCTTGTGTATTTAAAAATAAAAATGTTCAGACGATAAACAAGTGACTGTTTTCCGTCAGCCATGTTCAAGGAACGATATTACAAGGCGGTGGCCCATCTGTCGGTCGTCGAAAGTTAAAGTTTGAGCTATATTTGAATGATTAACGTATAGAGAAAAAAAGGCTGCCCTGCGATTGGTTTTAAGATCACGTGACCGACGGATGGGCGGGCGACTGACGGATGAAACGGATGGTTGTGAGTCCAGCTCAATATTACGCAACTCCGCCTATGAGGACGTATTCATTCTGCGAGAGAACAATTGTGGTAGTGAGAGAGGGCGCGTGGGAAACAACGGTCTCGGGGTGCACGGGGGTTGAACGAGAGCCGAGGGGGTTGACGGTTCCCTCTCGGAAGGGTCGATCTCACCCCCATACCCTCTCACCCTGGGAGGGGGTTGTGTTCGCCCGCTCTGTTGCTCGTGTTTTCGGGTCGCTGTGCTGCTGGGGTCTTGAAGGGGTTAGTTGGAGAAGGGGGAGGGGGGCTCACGAATTGCCGGTTGCGGAGGCGGTAAGGGGATCATTGCCCTAATTAGGGGACTACCGAATCTGTAAATTGTGCAAGGCCTCCGTCCTTCGCCGGCCTATACGGTCAGATAACGTGGACCTCGCAGCACGAGCGAAACCGGCACATGGTCCTTCGACCCACCAATACCGCACAGACTGCGAAACATAAACTATGCTTCGACCCTAAACATATTGCCTCGAACCGAATATAATAGTTTGATGTATACAAGTACACAAATCGACAACGTATGTAGGTGCCTTTGACGTAATTACACGGAGCAGCTGGATCGCTGGTTGGTCAATGTCTCGTTTATTACAAGGAAACGTTACTCAGCGAGTATACGCTACTCTTCGGCTGTTCCAGAATACTCCGAGTAAGTGTTTTAATCGCTCTTGGCGGTGTCTCAAACCTGGTAAGTATTTATTCTGAGCATCTTACCAGAGCAAAACTTTTACAAGCCATTATTTCGGCGAGCAACAAAGATCAATGTGGAAAGAGACGGGATGTTTAATTAAATTAAGCAAACTGAAAGAAAATGTGCATGTTGTGGTTACAGACACGGATGGAAAAATACAAATGACGGGTGATAAAATTCGTTTAAAATATAAGTTGGAAGTATTGGCGACATATTTAGACATAATGATTAGGTTATGGTAAGTGTAGCTTATTATACTTTGTAGATATCTATATATTTTTTTAATAAGGAGGACGTTCTGGAAAGTTTATATAATATATATACACTGTTGGTTTCTCAATCAGAAGTTGTTTGTAAACGCAGCATGCTATAGGCCGTTCACGGTAAAATGAGCACTTTTGAACGCCTTGCTTAAGCTATATTTGTATGCACGTTGCGTTTTTTTCCGCCTTATGTAAAATTATCATTGAGATGGGCCTCGTCGCTTTCTTCATACGTCGGCCAAGTAAAACTGTAAAATTATTGGTAAAGTAAGGAATTTAAAATTCTGAAAATTTTCACACTTCGACGTATTAAAAATACAGAGACCGATAGAAATAATTTAAATTACCACAAATTGTTACCTAACACTTTTTATTCGAAGTTAAGAAATGGAACTACTTTACCCTCCATCATTACCAACTTTACTGGGCGCATGTCACTCAGTGCACCCGTTAAATTACATGCAGGTAGGAGAAGTGGCTTTTTTATACGGTTAATTTCAAAAGTGCTCACTTTATCGTGAACAGCCTATATTTACTTTATGTTCGTTCGAAAAACAATTTTTACGTAGGTTTGCTCAGATATTATCCATGTCACGTACTATACGTGCGTACTTTACTCCGTGAGTAGCCCGTAGAACGACGCCCGTTGCAGCATGAGCGGTAAAGTGACACTCAAGCTTAGTAAATACTGTATTCAATATCGAAATGGGGAAGGAATGTAGTGCAGGTAGGTTTCGGAAAATGTCGCGTATTGATATGGTGACGCAGTTTCCTGACGCGTTGTTCGTGGGATGCAGTGTGCCTAGTCCGTTCACGACCACTTGCAACTTTTCTGAAGCCCTGCCTAAGTTCTGCTTACAGGATACTCCTCCGCCTCATGCATACGACGCTTGACAAAGTCTATGAAATTACCGCCAAGGGACAACTTACCGCATTAGTGCGCATTCAGTGTAATAATATCTTGCATGAGGACTTTTTCTTACTAGGCATTGCCAACACATCTATATTCTCTCTGTTTTTATTCATATTAACTATAAATAAAATGTTATCATTTATAGACAGACTATAAGCAAAATTTATATTTAAACAAAAATAAGATACTTCTATGTTAACACAAGTATAACACGCTTGTGATCATGAAATATTTAGGAAACACCCGAAGAAGTCATATATAATGTGATTTGTCAAAGGTTTGATTCAAAAAGTGTGAAGAAACAGTGAATAGACTATATTCACTCTCTCACATTATCTAACGCTCTGTACTGATAAAAGAAACCACCACGCCATCATTTTGCCTCTGTGTAGGCCTACTTACTTACCCTGGGTCTGCAGCTTGGGTGGTGGCACACTCTAAAATATTCTTTCCTTGGAAACCCAGTTGCCAAGAAGATCCTTTGTAAAACTACAAAGAGTTTTCTTGCAAAATCTGCAAAAGATTTATTTGTAATATTTCAAATGAGAGCCTTGTATTATAACTTAGATTATTGAGAAGTGTACAAAAATTATTTTTTCCTTCTAGAACACAAATGTAACGAGTTAAAAAAAATCAAAATATAATTTACGAAAAAAAAAAAAAAAAAAAAAAAAAAAACCACTTGTGCCAGCACGGGGAATAGAACCCACATTCCTTGTATCCATCAGGTGGCAGCCTTAACCACAATACCAACTAGACTTACGACATTACGTTTATTTTTAATATATATAGCTTAAAGTACCTACTAAATATAAATGAAGTTATTCGGTTAGTAAAAAGATGTATATTTATTTCATTCTAAGTGTTCTGTTGTTGATTTAACATATTTGGGCAGCTCTTAACAATTAACAAGTTTTTGAGAGCTTTTTAAAGAGTTTTGTGTAGCCGGGAAACATGAACAGTTTGTGAATAATAAGGTTTCCTTTTATTTAAATTGTCGTTTAATTATTATTATTGTTAGAGTTGTTTTAATGTTTCACGTTATTCAAACTTGCAATACAGTTCTTCTAGCACTCAGCTACGCTTTACATCACCCATAACTTTAGTAATAACAGCTATGTATGGTTTAACGTTGTTGTGTGTCAGCCATTTTGGCGAAGCTCGTGGAAACGGGTAAGTATAGTACAAACATTTATTGAGGTATATTACAAACACAACCCTTGTAGTTTTACAAAAGAAATCCTTGTACTGTTACAAGCTTTGTAAAATTACAAACAATTTCTCAGCAAAAATTACTTTGCTTGCATAACAGATCGGAAAAAATTTCTAAGTGCCAATCAATAGAAAATGTTTTAATTTACAAATGTAATGAAAATAATCGTGCTAATACTTCGTCTATATTGTTTGCATTTGAAACCTATATAACTGTTTTTAGAAAGCATTATACATTTTTCTACAAGTTCCAGTTCGATGTTTTTTATGTAGTATATTTAAAGCATTTTTACTGTCCTAAAAAAAAATTTCACTTTTCATCCCCCATTGTAGTTGAAAACGAAGGTATTTTCACGACTTTTAGGAGAGTAGTGGAAGGCGTATAATATGCTGGAGCTACATGATGCGAGCAAGTCACGTAGTGAAAGGAAGAGATGCAAACTGATTGCAACTTTATGTCGCCACCATCGATCGTGACATCCGCACGAGGATGCCAAGCCTTTCGCTGTCCGCCGCCGAGCACAAGTAGACATTTTATGCGTATCACGAATCCTCTTAAAGACCGAACACGCGAAAATTTATATTCAGTGTTTCGCAAGTTTGATATGAAAACGTGTCGTGCACAACGGAATGTTACCAGCTGATTCCCGAGTTTGACCGTCCTACCTCAAGCCAGCGCATCGTGTCAGCCGTCGACTGACCTGCCTGCTCAGACAGATATACTGTGGTTATTAAATAATAAATATAGTCCATTCACGGTTACTTCAGCCTTTTCTGAAGCCCTGCTAAAGTTCTACTTCCAGGATATTCCTCCGCCTCGTGCAAACTAAGCTGAACTAATCCTGGAGAATTTCACCAGGGTGACCGCGCACCACATTCGTGCGCAGTATTTTGTATACGGACTATTTATCACTAGGCGGTACCAACACTACATATTTTCTCTCTGAATTTTATTCAGATGATTTATAAATGAAGCATTATAATTTATAAATAAAATATGAATAACATTTCAATTTAACAGAAAAAAAAGTAACTTTCATGAACACAAGTATAAAACGCTTGTGATACAGGGCGTATTTAGGAAATAACTACACACGTCATACATGGGGAGATTTTCCAAAGGTTTGATTAAAAAAGGCCGAATAAATCGTGAATGGACTATATTCTTACCTTATATGTAGACTAGAAGGGTGATATCGACGAACGTTAACGACTACGCGATCTCATATAGAGTCAATCTGCAGAGCCCGTACGCAGATGATCGGACAGTATGAAAGGCTAGTGCCAGACTAAAGATGGCTGCCAATGTTAGTTCCCGGTTTGCTCAAATTGGAGCGCTCTTGTCGCTCAGCGCGCATGGGAAGCGAGCAGAGTTTGTAATACGCAAAAGGGTGCGCTTCAAGTGCAGTATTCTTCGAAAATGAACAAATCCAGAAAGTTCCAGCAGTTGTGATTGGCCAGATGTTAAAGTTTGCAAGTTCGGTATATACACCCCTACAGCCGCTCTGGTCGTCAGGAACTTCCGTTGCTGGGGTCTAACTCTTACTTCCAGATAAGTGACTACCTTCAGTATGTAGGGCCCTTTTGGCCAAGAAAGTAGAAATGGACGTTGTTGTCCTTTTGCTAGTAATGTAAATTTCCCCTCTGAACATTGGCTATTAATGGTAAATCCGCCAAGGAAGGAAATGTTGAAATAATGCGTAAAATCAGAATTTTCAAGTAAAGGCTGTCAAATTCAAATTTAGCCTGGTTGTAAAAATGTCACGTAAGGTAAATATTTTGAACATATATTCCATTTTGAGATATTTCATAAAAATGAATGCAATAAAGTAAATTAAGGACATACAAATAGGGAGAAAATTCCTAGTAAGGCTGCGAAGAAAAGTTTTATTATGCGTTTAGCCTTTGTTTTTCTTAGTATGCCTAGGAAAATTGGGAATAAATTAGATTTTCAAAATGTGTTACCAAAAGATTATTTGCCAAAATTATATCGTAATAACTTTTAAATGTTAAAGTTTTCTAGTCTCAAAATTTGTCCAGAACTAGTTTAAGAAACATTTTAATCAAGTCAAAAACCTGGTTAAATGCTACTTTGAGATTTTATTACTAAAGGTTGTCGGGACATGATTGTGTTTGAAGGTCTCACTTTTAAGGCTGTTTCTTGTAATTTTAAATGTGAGCCTTTTAAGAAGTAAAGTGCTAGGTATTGTAAAATCTACATTTTTATTCATCTTTAAATGAAAATGTCAGTATTAGGAATACTTAGAGGAATCAGCCCAATTGAAAGAAAAACAAGTTAGAATATTTCCACTGTCGAGTGATGTGTAAAAGTACAAATAGTTTAGTGAATTTTTCACAAGTAATTTTGAATGTGTATATCTTGTGTACCCGCATGTAGTTTGAGAAGCGTAGAAGTCTGCTCAAAATTTATGTTATATTTTTCCGAACTTGTGTGTGTGACTTGCAGTCTTGAAAATCGATCCTCACCTGATTGTTTCGGAAGGAATGTGTTTTGGTAATAGATATTGGTCGTGTTATATTGTGGAAAAGAGTCTTTGTGTCGCTCTACAGCGTAAGGCGTAGCAAGGGCTTCAAGTTTTTCGAAAGTTATTTACGAGCCGTCGTAAATAAACGCATTAAATATTTAAAAAAAAAAATGGTAATATGAACTCAGCAAAGCTGTGCTATATATAAGGAACTTTAGCTTGCTAGCCGTTACTTGCTACTTTATTGTTGACTGCTATAGTATATTCGCGATTTCTTTACACTGTTTGAATCAAACCTTTGAAAAATCACCTCATGTATGACGTGTGTGTTTGGGTTAAATATGTAAAGTATTATAAGCATTTCTAATTCTGTTAACATAAAAGTACCTTATTTTTAGTTAAATTTCACTTCTAGTTATAATTTTTCTATAACTTATAATATTTCATTTATAATTAATATAAATTAAAACAGGGGGAAAAGCCGATGTGTTGGTAATGCCTAATAATAAATAGTCCTATGAAAAATTATGACTTGGTGTAATTTTTTAGACTCAGCTAAGCTTTGTTTGCATGGGGCGCAGGGATATTTTGGGAGTAGAACTCTAGTAGGGCTTGAGAAATGTTGTAAGTAACCGTCAACGGACTATAACTCGCTAGCTGTCACAGGCCTGTTCATTGTCGACTGTAGTCAGGAAGGAATGTCTGTAGGCCAGAACAGGCGAGTATACAGAGGCGAAATTGCATGACGGTTTCTTTGACGTGAGTATACCCATTATCCGATTGGCTGCGCGAAGCTCTGGAACTAGCTCTGTGTCTGACTGGTTGCTGCGTGCCAGCCCTGTTGGTTGGGCTTACGGGCGGGGAGTAAGTTACCAAGCGCCAATTGATGAACGGCGCCCCATCATCCTACCGGCCAGCACCTCCATTTTGCTGGCGAGTACTGCGGGAGTTCACGGAACAGGCTGCGGTTTTACCTCTGTACTTTGTGTCATGGCGTGTCATGCTCTCTAGTTTCGTCCAATATAAGAGTATGTCTAGAAATACGGCGACCAGTATAGCGATGGGCAGAGACCTGCAAAATTCGCGTTATTATTTGGAGACACGTTCAACTTCAAACAAATGTACCTTTGCTATAAGTTTGTAATTGGACCATACTTTATCTGACACGCCTTGGGTAACTCTGTGCCAGTAAATTAACACTTCACGTTTGTGTAGTCCAATCACGTGCAGTCAAGTTAAAAGAGGAGTGACTTCATATCTATGCAGCAACCAATGGAGAATCGACGCCGGCTCGATTTGTACAGCACTGTAAAGTTTAGCCCGACAGCAAATAATAACACGAATTTTACAGGTCTCTAGTGATAGGCATAAGGAATTTACTGCTATCGTGTCCTTAATTCCTTAACGTACGAATTAATTTTCCATTCCAGGTGTTTGCAAAAGAGGAGATTTTTGGTTTGAGAAGTACTTACGAATTCCCTGTAATAACCAAATTGATGGAACCAATGAAAATAATTTATATTGGTCTATGGCACTGGTAGGAATCAATAATATAATTTTGGTGTGTTAGCAACAGCCAATAGCATTAGCTTGGAAAATGGAGCGGTTTATATTGGTCTTCTTTCCTAATCTTGCACAGCACCGACCATGATATCACCCATTTTGCAACACGTCATTCGTGAACGAGAATACTCGGGATAATATGTTAAGGGGTTAACGCTAGTAATTTGAACCAAACTCGAAATATCACAAATCGGACATCATTTATTTAATGCTGCCCTGCCGCCAGTATTTTTAGCAACCGTATTTGTTTGGGGTGACGAAGCCTACGAAGCTCAGAAAAACTTCTCTCCTTGACTGAGCGATACGCCAAGTGGATCGCCATCGAACGGTCGGCAAACCGTACCCGACCCGGTAAATGGTTTCCCTAGTTAGGAAACCGGCTACATCTCATGCCGCCAGGTTTTCCCAGTCTCTCAATGCACGTGACGGGATTGGGATAAACAGTTTCCTGAATCTTATAACTGAAATCAGGTAGGGCCTACATGTTTCCAACGTTCAGAATCGAGAAACGTAAAGGTGAACGAACCCATTAAGAAACGACGCTTGAGTTAACAAGGTCACTTTATCCCTTTATTTCTAAAATCTTTCTTGATCTCAGAAACATGTGTTTCAATGATTTATTTCATCTCTACTAACACGAGCATGATTCACACACACTCTCTGTCTCCTGTAGCATTTCTGTTTAATGCATGTAGTTGTGTGATACTTAGGTGTCACCTGACGTGAACTGTTATACTGATACTGCTTATACTGTTATATAAAAGACTTGTATAGATAATAGTAGTATTACGTCTGTTTTAAGATGTTATCCGTTCTACTCAGGTTGGGAAGCTCAACTACATTTTCGCGTTTTTTATGTAAGTAATTGTGACAATTGCAATTTTCATCAAATAAATGTAGTTGATGAGAGAGGAGAGTGGGGACATTTGGGCGGCCTCGTGTGGAGCCGTGCTGTAGGGGAACCGCGTCACCTGCTCCGTAACTGTTATATATTGCAGTACGTAAGAAAATTATTGTACGTTTAATTAAAAGATTTTTTCTATACTCTGAAATTCATCCCACTATTAGATAATAGCTCGTGACTATTATATCTTATCCTAATATGTCATTCGTGTTCACGTCAATTTTTAAACCTTTATTTATGCATGCGCTTACCCTAAACTTTGTTTCTTTGTTTGGACGTCTAACATGTATTTGTATTAAGTTAAAAAATATTAACAATTAAAGCGAATAGTAATTTATTCCAATATTACTACATTAATTAAATTTAACTTTCTTCTGAGCATTAAAAAAACAGTCCAAATAATTTACAATCTGCTTTAAAAATTGTTACCACTAAATCATTCCATTAGCGTAAGAGGTAAAATTAGAGGTCGATTTGTTACAAGTAATATTCAGGAGTTGGAGGTGCAAAATAATATCTTAAGATGTAGCAAAAAATGTCATGATCCGTCTCTGTTCTCTGTACTCCTGTGGAATCAAGGTTTATGAGGTAACGCCGAAACGGAAATAAATTTACTAAAATTAATATAAAACAAAATTTACGCCCGAACATAAGATATATCAAAATCGGCTTCTTATCTCTTTCCCTTGAAATGATGAGTTTAAGAATGATGGAAAAATACATTTTCAATGCATTTTAAAATGCGCAGGGCCTTAAACCTATCGAAATCACTAATGGAATGTGTTTTCTTGTGGAATATTACAAATCCAGCATATCAGTGTCATCACTATAGAAGTCAACCAGTATTTCACATCAATGCTGTACTGCCATGTAGGCAGAGAAGGAAAATGTTGTCATTCGTGTGATAATAGGTTAAACTTAAAACACGGGCAAATACGATTAAATTCACAATTTTACCAGAGACTATTAAAAATGATCTAAATGACTATAAGGTAGAAGTAAACACGGATGCACAAACAGAAGGAAGGAATGACGGGTGGCAAATTGAATAAGGAATTCGGATTCATACAGTAGAATAAGCTAATGAGCAACCATCATCAGCTAGAGTGTACAGACAACTGTGAAGTCTAGCATAGAGATAAAACCACATAACGTTATTTTCTGTTCTGTACTACTTAGAATCGGCAATATACCTTACATATTTTAGTCGTAACAGTCTGCGGATAGAATACAGACGTCAACTATTCCAACAACCCAATCGTGTACAAGTCAGTCAAATTAGGAAAAGCATGTTTACAACAAATATACCATCTGGTGACATAAGAAAATTTAGATGGGAATGAAAGAGAGACCATATTACTTCGCCTGAAATCCGATAATAGCCTACAGATGAAGTACTTGTACATTATTTCGCGTTTTTGATTGATCTATTGATAAACTGACATGACTTGGTGGACATTGAGCAATTGCCAGTAACCTGTCACTTAAGTACCTGGACTCCACACGGCCAGGCCAAAGAAAGAAATTGTACGTATTTAAAAGAAGTTGCGCCCAATGTTCTAGGAGTGTTTACAGGACTGTGAAATCTAACCAAGAGGTAAAAATATGAATAAACTGAAAAGATTCCTAGGAATAAAATACTGACATCTACCATTCACTTACCCTTATTTTTTGCTGTAGGTCATGGTGTCAAATCGTAGGAGTCTGAACATAAATATTTAATAACGATGTATAAATATCTCGCTCAAACGAGGCGTGCACAGACATTGCTACTGGGTTTCAGGGTTACTAACATCTGCAAAATAGAGGCGGATGTGGCGATAATGAGTCAGACAAAGCAGAATTCCAACACAGACTCCAGCATCAGGTGCAGTGACTTCAGGCAATCAAAATTAACGAAGCTCCAAGGAAAGAAGTTTTGTAATTATATTGAAGCGGCACAAATGGAAACACTCGAAGAAATAACGAATTATGTATTTTGCCAAAGAACCGACTAGAGGAGCGGAATTTTAATTAAGAATGTAGGCACGCTAATTAGCTCTTGGTATCAGAGGCAGGTGGTTTGCATCCTGCAAGGAGGTGTAAAGGCCACAGACCTTGAAATGTTTCACTGTAATCAGATAGGAAGCTGTACAGACACATTAGAGCGACGGTTGTGTTTTCGTTTGTTGGGCTTAGCAGCGAACATCCATAGAAACACTACTATTTCACTTTACATTTAACCACCAGGCTAGATTCCAATCTCCTGCGCATAGTCGAGAACCAGTCCAATTTTTATTGGCAGCTACTTGTGTTAGATTGCACCACTCTTTTTCACCCACTCATGTGGAGTTTTGTGTAATCAAGAGATACTTTGGTTTTTTCTTCGACATTGTCTGAGACACAAATAATCTGATCACATGGATGTGTTTGTTCGGATAGTGCTTAACACGACTTCACAAGAACACGACAGCGCAGTAACAATGATATTACTAACGATATAATTGTTTTTTTACCAACTCAAAAGGACATGGTTGATTGCAAATTCTTTTATACGCAAAAGGACATTCGATTGGGTAAATATCAGCTCGGCTCACCATTGGTTGATGACCGGCAAATAATGAATACTGTAAAGTACAGGGTAGTGTCCGGTGTGGTATAGACCAATAAGACGATGGTGAGTTCTAACACACACACTAAAATTTTTTTGTACTTTTACAAGAAAAATCCTTGGAAACCCAGTTGCCAAGAAAACCCTTCGCAAACCTACAAAGTGTTTTCTTGTAAAATCTGCAAAACATTTATTTGTAATATTATAAATGGTAGCCTTGTATTACAACAGACATGATTGAAAAGTGTAAATAAAATTACTTTCTTTTTACTTCTGAAAAGCAAATGTAATGAATTAGTAACAGAGAACAACTAAACGAAATTATTAAAAATATAATTTACAAAAAGAAATTATACCTCGCCAGCACAAAGATTGTAACTCACACCCCTTGTATTACTAGCCCTCACCTTTATTCACAAGACCAACTTGACTTACAAAATTAGCGCTTATTTTTACTGTAAATATAAGTAACCACATACATAATAATATTTAAGTCATACGGCTAAGAATAATAGGTACATTTTTTTAAAGATTCCAGTGGTTGAGTTAAGACATTTGGACGCCTCTTAACAGCGGGTATTAAGAGTCCATTAAGAGTTATGTTTAGCTAGGAAACACTAATAAATAATGAATACTACGGCCACGTTTTATTGAACTTGTCGTTTTATTATGATTATTTGAGTAGTTTTAAGTGTTTTAAGTAATTAAAACTTGCAATAAATTTCTTTTGCACCCATAGTTTTTTAACAAACAGCTACATACGGTTTTACGTTGTTGAGTGTCCGCCATTTTGTTGAAGCCGTGGATACGGCTCAGTATAGTGCAAATATTTCCTAAGGTCTATTACAAACACGGAACTTGTAGTTTTAAAAACGAGTAGTTTTACAAGAAAAATCTTTGCACCGTTACAAGCATTTGTAAAATTACAAAGGATTTCTCAGTAAAGATTACAAAAAATCTTTAGAGTGCAGACACAAACAGAACTGCTGTTCATCAATGTAGTGGATATAGGTGACTCACTTATAATTTTTCTGAAGTGCCAGTAAATGTGTGCATACCTCAATGTGTTAAATTTAAGTTGTAGCTAGGCGAAACAACACAGGGAGTATGCAGCTTTTCCCACCTGCGTGCACAGTAAGTGACGTATCACGAAGGCGAACAGAATTGGCGCCATGCGGTTATCGTCTAAGGGGGGGGGGGGGGCATGGGGATTGGCAATTGATTGTTAAAGGCTACCTGAAGGACTGCATTTTATTTCTAGCACACAAACAGCAGTATTGGCGATGACGTAGGGTCTTCACATACAGAATATATAATGGTTGCCTATGTACAGGCGGTCGATACATGACGCGAAAGTTCCGTTCACCTTCGTGATATGTAATTTGTTGTGCACGCAGGTACGTATAGTTGCGGACTCCTTGCGTTGTTTTGCAACCTTTAATTAAAATTTAAAAATACTAAATTACATTTCCTAAAATTTTGTTACTAGGATATACGATATTGTGTTTACATTAGTCCATGGATACTGTGGTTTTAAATTAGACATGTTATTCAAAAACATATTGTATAGTGATATCATAGATTACCAAAGAATCGAGTTTAATGTAAGGGTGAAAATGTCGGTGTTTGTGCATATACACAACACAGACCAGTTCCCCTAACTGGTAAGTGTAGACATGAACTCAAATTCCTATGTCTATCCTGTTGCAAGAATTAATTTTTGACCTCTTAATTGTGTCGATTTAAGAACAACGTCAAAAGTAGTCATACACGCATTGAAATTTATGTAGTTATCAGCTAACAAATCGATTGCTTTCAGGAGGTCTGGAACATCAGTAAAGTGCCAGCCTTATAGACATGCCAAACAGAAAAAACGACGTCTAACAAAAGACTCAGGGAGTGGCTTATCGTGGGTAAAATTGTAAAGTATTGTTTTAGAAACACGCTGTAGTTGAGAAAGCCAACATACCAGTATTCATAGAATTATTTCGCTGTATACGCACACTTTTTTAGTCAAACCTTTGAAAAATCATCCTCTGTATGACGTGGTTGATTGTTCCTTTAATATATCATCTATCACAAACGTTTTATATTCAGTTCACACGTGCCTTGTTTTTTGTTAAATTGAATTTTCACTTATATTTTATCTATTGGTTGTAATATTCCATTAAAAATTAATATGAAAAAAACAGAGTTAAATTATGCGTGTTTGTAATACGTGGTATTAGCTGTTCATGGTAAAGTGAGCACTTTTGAGGGTCTAGCTACTTTTTTCTTTCAGTTATTTTTATTCATTAACCACCATTTCAAATAAACATTGTCATGTAAGTAATAAACACAGTATGTATATTCCACCGCATTCGGAATACACTGTATAACGCTAAAATAGAAAAAAAACTATTATTAAACATTACAGGGCTTTCAAAAGTGCTCACTTTACTGTGAATATCCTATAAGAAATATTTCCCATGCAATATATTACTCAGTTGAGTGCTCGCGAATACGGTGCTTAGTTCTTTGGATGCAATTTTTAGACTAGGTTAAGCTTTGTTTGCACGATGCAGAGGAATAAACTGCTAGCAGAACGTTAGTAAGGCTTCTGACAATTTTGAATGAACTGTAATAGCCAGACTTGAGCAATGTAGACAGGCTAAATACTAGAAAGCACAGATCCATGGCTCTACATCAGTCACGTGCGAAAATTTTATTGTAGTGTGTAAATCATCACATGCTGTTACTTCGCTGCAACACTAGAGATTCGTCAGTTATTACTAGATACTGCAAATTTTTCCAGTTCATTGATTATAGTACAATCAGTTGTAAACTAGTGAAGATACTTTTGTCTCACACCCTGCAGAGTTCATCGAATAAACTAGTGGTTTAGTTGCAGAAGTTGTCAACGTACAAGTGTATTGCAACGGTGCGGTGACTCGAGGGCTTAACTGGTCTCCTATAACTATGCAACACTATCGTCATCACCACAACTCTTACGCTATATTCGCTTGGCGTTCTCCGAAGTACTCTAAAGTTAACCACACGGTGTGAAGTACCAAAGAAATACAAATTTAAGGTGAACTCCTTACAGGATTTACTGTGGGTGCAACTTCAAATCTCTTAGGTGTGTGAACGCAGTAAAAGCTACTCTCACACACTAATTCATTGAGGTTTCCTACTTTCAGTACTTACATAAAAAAAGAAGACTTTTCTACTGATTAAAGAGGAAGAAGTTACTGATGTGACTAATGAGCCTATTCTACTCTACATGGATGCAATTAATTTTCAAACAATTTTTTACAAGCGGAGTTGGAAGGAAGGACTTGACTTCTCTTCGAAAGCAATAACATTGGAAATGAAACCAGAAACTAGTGCAGCAGTAGCGAGAAAATTGCAAATACACGCCTTCCTCACCTGGGACTTAAACACAGAAAACCTTGAACAATATGCTAGTATGCAAGCCACTGCATTATGGCGGTCGGATTCGGAGCATCAACTTCGGATTTAATCAGTATAATGTTTCGAATGATAGGGTTTACTAACCTAAAATGTTAACAGAGCTGACATTTTGAAAATAAGTAACTGAATCACTTAAGACATGAAAGTTTGCATGCACTTCTGTAGCATTTATGGTGTGCACAATTTGATATAAATTATTTAAAATGTTCCAATGTAACATTTGGTGGGAATCGGTTGATTGGTCCTCGAGGTATGGCATAAAACCACCATCGTTTTCATGTGGCGATCTTTATAAATGGAGGACGAAAATATAATGTAGCAGCGCACTGCCAAAATACAAAGTTAAGTTAAAACACATTGCATAGTTTCGTTCATATAATGCACAAAACTTAAATTATATTATTGACACCATTCTGAAAATAAGTGTGCTACACTTAAAAAAAAAATCATTTATTAATATGACGTACCGCAGTGCAACATCATCGCCAAAATTTTGTAAGAATTGTTTCATTTTTTCTCGAGTTATGAGATAAATACTTTATTTTGATTGGTGGGGCTATCTTACAAAATGGCAGAGAAACGAGGCCCTGCCTAGACAAATGTTATGGTTTTAATAGGTACTGTCGGCATACAAACTTAAGATGGAATTTGTTTCGTCAGTAAAATATACTTATCTAAAACATATATATAGTTACCAATTTGAAAACAAGTGCCTGATATACTTAAAACATACCAATTTACACCACCTGCTGCAGTTATATTTGTTTGCTGAATTTGTTAAGAATCTGTCAGTTGTTTTCCGTGATACGACATAAAAACTGTATCAATTCACGAGGTGCTATCTTACAAAATCGAGGAAAAAAGATATCCCGTGCAGATACGTTTGATCGTTTTAATACCTACTCCCAGCATACAATGTTAAATTGGAATTGATTACATGGTATGACGATATAGCAATCTAATAAAAAAATTGCTTATGGCCACCATTGAAAATAAGTTCGCGACATGATTAAAACCTACCACTTTACGTGATCTGCCTTCGTATAATACTAATACTTGTTTACCAAATTTGATAGGAATCGGTCCATATTTTCCTGAGATATGCCATAAAAACTATATTTATTAGTGTGGCCTTAACATACAAAATTGCGGACAAATGATTCTCCCTTTAGATACAGTTGATAGTTTTAATATCTACTGCCAGTATATAAGGATAAGTTGGAAATGATTACATGATTTTGAAAATAGAGCATTTAATGCTAAAATAGCTAACTGTCTGCCATTTAAAAATAAGTGTCTGAGATATAGGTATAAAAATACAATTTTACATTATCTGCCGCAGTACAACATGTTTAACAAATTTGATAGGAATTAGTCAATTTTTTCCCGATTTATGACATAGGAACTTTATTCGTATGCCACTATATCACAGAATGGAGGACAAAAGATAGAGTTGATAGCTGTAATACCTACTGCTAGCATACAAAGTTATTTTGGAATTGATTTCATAGTTTCGACGATATAGCTTTCTAAGCAAAAATTACTCTATTGCCGCCATTTTGAAAAAAAAAAAAAGGTTTTGACATTCGTAAAAATATCCCTTAACATCATCGACATCAATACTACTGTTTGCTAAATTTTGCAGGAATCGGTTCATTTTGTACCGAGATATGACGTAATCAACTTCAACAAAAGTGGTTATGTATTTGTATACATGATGCTTGTAATACATACTTTCATATACAAAATTTGGTAGAAATTGATTAAATGGAATGGTAGATACACCAAATAAATCTAAAATTTTAATTTGATCGCCATTAAAAAAAAATTAAGTTCAATCACTTACATTTTCCTGGCGTATCTTTGTATTACTTACTTGCTAAATTGGGTGAGAATTGGTTTAATAGTTTTCGAGATATAATGTAAAATCTTTCTTCTTTTGGTGCTAGTTTCCAAAATGGCTTTCTAACATCGTTATTCATTTCAAAATTTAATGCATGCGTAATGTTTCGTTAGCATTCAAAATGTATTTTATTTTAATGGTTCCGAGATATAACATAACCCAAATCTTAAAATGACCGCCATTATGAAAGCAAGTGCCCAACGCAGTCGAAAACTATAAAAGTCTGGTGTCCTTATTATATGTACCAAGTAGGCTAATAAAAAATTTAATTTATTACAAATAAATTTACAACATAATATTACATTCTCAGATCACGTTTTCCCTCCGAACAGCAAAACTGAAGAGAACGAATTAAGTAAAACAAAATTGACAAAAAATTTAACTGAAGTTAGTTGAGAAATAAATTAAAATCCTTGTAATTTTTGTTTTATTTAATTTGTTTTCTTAAGATCTCCTGTTTGGGAAAAAATGTGATTTCGAAAATGTAATCTTTTTGTTGTATATTTATTTGTTATAAACTAAAAGTTTCTGTTTTATATTCAGTAGAGAGTTCTTCTTCTTAGCCTACTATCTGTAATAAAGAAAGGCTTATGAGATAACTTTCCTGTCTGTGTATGTATGTGTGTGTGTCCCCTTTCCCTTTTTTGAACGCATGCATCAAATGTCACCAAACTTTGATACATACATAGTACTTGGTAAGGACACATGACTTTTATAGTTTTCGACAATGTCGGTCTCTTAATTTATAAAAAGGCAGCCATTTTAATATTTAGGATTTTGTGTCTTATCTCGGGAATCATTCAACCTATTTAAAATAAATTTTGTATGCTGGCAGGGTATTGTGTAAACGTTAAATTTCGAAATAAATATTGTTGTTAGTCCGCCATTTTGGAAGATAGCGTCAAATGAAAAACAAACAAAAATGATATCTCGAGCACTATCAAACCTAATCCGCAGAATTCGGCATATAAGTAATCCTATGACAGGTCAGGTAAACTTAAGTGATTGAACTTGATAAGGAACTTATTTTAAAACTGGCGGACATACAAATATTTTAGGTTTATTGGGTATATCTGCTATACCATTTCACAAATTGCGATTAAATTTTGTATGCTGAAAGTATCTCTCACAGGCATCATATATGCCAACACGCAGTCACTTTTGTCAGCCATTTTGTAAGCTAGAGTCACTTGAATAAAGATTCTTTGTCGTATCTCGGTAAACAATGGGCACCTTCCTACCAAATTCGACAAACTAGTAGTACTGTGGCAGATTATGTAAAATTGTATGTTTTAAGTATGTCAGACATTTATTTTCAAAGTGGGAATCACATAGGTATCTTATATTATTATACTTTACCGTCGAAACTATGTAATAAATTCCAAACTTATTTTGCATGCTGACAGTACACATCATAACTATTAAATGCGTTTACATGGATCATCTTTTGTCGGCTAGTTTGTGAGACCTTACATATGAAAAAATTAAGATTTAAATAAATATCTCGGGAAACAATTTGCAGATTCCTCGAAAATGTAACTAACAATTTTCACTGCAGGAGGTGGTGTAAACTGCTTTGTTTTATATGTCAGAACTTATTTTCAAAATTGTGGCTATAAAATAGTTAGTTCAGAATCTTGTACTAGGAGTACCCTCGCCCGCTTTGTAGGACATCTATTTATTATTTTATTTATGTAATTAGTAATAGCTATAATAGGTTTTATTATTATATTTTTAATACAAAATTTTAAATTTACATTTAAAAGTAATTTAAAAAAATGTTCTCCGTAATTACAACTTAAAGCAAGAAAATTAATTCTAACATATTATTTTTAATAGCAACCGCCTGTGACTTAGTTCCTTATTTTTTTCATAGGTTTTATTAAATTTACATTGGAGTATAATCCTAAAATTTTTATTCGCAAATTGGAAATATGAACCTCTTATTCCAAAGCATTTTTTAAATAGGTTTTATTAAATTTACACCAACTTGTTAGAGCTTCTCTGTTTACTATGGTTATTGTTTTATTATTTTCTGGTAGCAAAATATATTGGTTTAATGGACTTCCGACTCTAGATAATCCGACATATAATTGGCTATGAGAAAATCATCCCTTTCTAAACGCTATTCCCACAAATTTGAAAGTTTATCCCTGGGACTTGTGAGAGCAAATGATACCTTCACCGAAAACTGCAACCACTTGAAAGGAACAGGTAGATCCGTTGGGATCATAGGGATACGTGGAAAATGAGTTAGCTGTCTGGTGGCAGGCCCAGTTAATAGTAAGTATTATTGTTTCTATGATGTTCCGCAAATCTTTTATCGATAGTCTCGTGCCATTACACATATTAGGTGGGTTTAAGTTGTGTAGTAGAATTATTGGGATACAAATCTTCAATTTGAGGTCGTGTGGCGGTAGGCAAGAAGGATTTAATGGATTTAAAAATTATGAGTGTAGTGCACACTGTCCTCAATGTAGGTGACGGATATGCAATGTTTAACTTGGCTGGGAACTTCTTGTAATATCATTATATTTATTTCATTAACTGTATCTTTTCTGGGAGCTACTATTGCCCTTGAACCGAGCCAATGATAGTTTCTTTTCAATAAGTTTCCTAGATCGGGGTATATTGCCTCTAAAAGATGTTCTAATTTATGAACCTTGCGACCCAATCCAGCATCAAGTTTGATTTCAGCGGTACCACCATTTGCGCTTGGAAAAGGGAATTTTCCTTCTCCAAGCTTTAGCAATTGTTGTGAAAACCCGTTATCAATGATTTCGCATAAATGGGCACTAATGTAAGTGCACAAATGAAGTGTTTTAAGGGCGCCGCCTACTTGGATGTTTTTAGCGCGTTTGAAGACATTGATACGCGCGCCTGATGCCCCCTCGCTCCTACGCGCAAGGCGCTGAACTGGCATGCAGTGTTTCCGTTCTGTTACCTGTACCTGTGGCACTTCAAGCGGAGACCCTATCATTTTATTGGTAGAAAGTCTTTAGGAAGCTTCAATGAAGATTCCTGGAGTAGTTTCGCATGTTTACGACCAGTATATTATGAGATACAGTAGTGTGAAAAAGCCGTTTTTAGCTATGTTGGAGGGCCCGGGAATAGCATTTATAATGCACTTGATGTATTGGGAGTATTATACGTACCTAGCCTGAATTGTGTTTTCTTTTCGTACATCGTTATCATGGGGGCACGTTTAATGGTTTCGTAAAAAAAAAAAAAAAACGCGGAATTCAAACACACTGCAACGCATTTCCATCGCCAGGTAGGCGGCGCCCTTAACTGAACCTCATAACGGAGATGATTTTAGACATGCTTTTACAATGCCTGCATGTGCTCCTTTTGCTATGATAGAAAGTGTTTTGCACAGATCACAAGCAGAAACGAAAGTGACACCACCCATGAATATATTTGAGTTTCTGAGATCTTGGAACCTCCAGTTTACTGCTTCAACATTTGCTCTATGGCTCATAGTATATTTGTCCCACGCAATTGTTAATGATGCATCTTGTAACAGTTTGCTAAGAGGTCCATTTTTACTTATGGAACATACTGAATTTTGCTCCAAAGATACTGTTAGTGGTAGCTGTTAGTGATAATTAACTTTTTTAATTAGCTAATTAACTAAATCAACATTGGTTTTGTGTATATGTATATGTATATATATATATATATATATATATATATATATATATATATATATATATATACACACAAAACCATTAAATTAGTATTTTTGTATGTACATTCATATTTGAAACAATACATTTGTGAGAGAAATTTTCAAATCAATTCATTAAAAATAATGATAAAACTAATTATCTTCCTTTAACTTACAATTTCGGCGAAATAATGATATGTACGTAACATATTTTTGTAGAGAATTTAATTACCTACTAAATTATATTTTTGCCATGCTTGTATTAGTTAAGCAAGAATTGTTAACTTTTTACTACCTAATTTTAAATGTAAATTTGAAAGTTTGTAATAAATAATGTATTTTTAAAATAATAAATGGATGCCCAGCGAATGGTTTTGCTAATGATTTTGTGATTATTTAGAGTTTATTTTGTAAACAAGATATATTTAATTGTTTGTTTGAGCATTAGCTTAACATTTAACTGTAATAGCGGCTATTAAATCATTTCACCTTGGCGTGCTATATCTACGAAACATTGTAATTGATTTGAGATTTACTTTGTATACTAGCAGTATACAATAATCGAATGTGCTAATACAACTTTTTCTGTCCTCAATTTATGAAGATCATCACATTAAAAATACGAAGGTTTTATGCCATATGTTAGGGACAAATGAACCTATTGTCACCAAATTCTTCACACAAGTAGCACTATGGAAACCGTATAAGCTTAAATGTTTTAAGAGGCTCAGTCACTTATTTTCAAAATGTTGGCCCTGTAAATATTTTAGGTTTGTAAACCCTATCATTACAAACATTAGACTGATCAAATTTGAAGTTGATTCTCAAATCTGTCCTCCTTAAAGCAGTTGATTGCACACTAACTTATGATAAGAGGATTTGTGGGTTCGATTACTTGGTAAGGCATGCGTGTTTTTGTAATTGCCGCAATACTGTTGCATTTGTTTCTGGTTTCATCACTTATGGTATTGCTTTCAACAAGACGATAAGTCTTACTTATTGACTAAGATTTTCAGAAATCATTTAAATATTCATTACACCCATGTTGGGAAAGGTAGGCTCATTAGTTGTAACAGTTACTTATCGTTTATGTAAATACTGAAAGTTGGAAACCTCGGTAGGCATTTCTTTTAATCAATTAATTAAGGTGCAAGATTAACATTTATTTGGTTAACACACCTAAGAGATATTAAGATGTACCTACAACAAGCCTTGCGCGGGGTTCTCCTAACCTTTTTACTTCTTTGTTACCTCACCCCGTGTGTTTAGTTTTAGGGTACATTGGAGAACGCCAAGCGAGTAGATTATTGTAAGATGTGCAGTGATGACGATAGTGTTACATAATTTTAAGAAACTGTTTAAACCCCCGACTCACCACACTGTTACAGTATTAACTCTTTGATGGCTGCATACATTTGCATGCGTTCAACACTACCTAAAACGGAGTCACTTTTATCAAGCACTGCAGAAAAGCCGGTTCTATTCATAGACTAAAGATGAGGTAGTCTGATCTCGCTGGCTGCGCACAGCCAGTCTCCGTATCCCAACATTGAACTGCTTTTCTGCCTACACGACTAGCAGAAACTGCGTGGATTGGATTTGAGGTTAAAATACCTAGTGTTTAGTAAACAAGTGCTTTCACATGGTTTTATACTTCCTGTAACCAATCTGCAATGCAGTTTGATTAAATTCAAATTGGTGAAAGTATTTTAATAATATGATAATGCTCGATATTTAAAAATTAAGATATAAACAAACAGGTTTATCATTGTTGACCATGTGACTTGAACAGTTGTTTTGCTTTGGGGTATGTCAATGTTGGGTAGGTACATTTGTACATCTGTGTTTCTGTCGGTCTCTGTATTTTACTAACCACCGTTTTACTGATCCACACGGTACCACACATGTTTACTACTGTGCAACGTTCATTATTGGCCGGTTGTCGGCCAATGGGGTATCAAGTTGATTTTTCCACAATACGGCGTTATTTTTCCCTGTAAAAGGTTTTGCAATCAATCGTGTCCTTTAGAGCAATAAAAAAACATATATTTTTGTGGTCAGGAAAATTATTATCAGCTAGCTGAAGTGTTCTCGAAAGATCCTGTTAAACGCCAATGGGACAATAATTCCCTAAACACTGCGAGATTTGTTTTCAAGAGAAAAGAAATTTCCAAATTAACATTGCTCGAACTACACTCGAGAATAGCTTTCAGTGTGGTTACCCTTTCAGATATACTTTAATTTACGGTACGTTTTATATATATATATATATATATATATATATATATATATATATATATATATATATATATAGTTAAGCCGTTTCTTAAATGGTTTCGTTGTCACGCCAATGAAGGGTAAGCTCAGTGCTTGGCGTTAAATACTGACAACTTTAAGTGAGCACTTTTGAAATCAACCTTTGAAAAATGACACTGCCCCTACATTCACATATACTTTAACTGGCACAACGACTGGTATGCGCCCAGTAAAGTTCGCAATGACTGAGCGAAAGTAGTCCCACGTCCTAGCGTTGAATCAAAAGTATTAGTTAAACTGGAATTACTTCTTTTATTTTATGTATTTTTTAAGCAAGTTAGTGTAAGAATTATCAAATTTTTAAAATATTTACTTTGTTACTAATTTCACAGTTTCATTTGATTGACGCAAGAATAATGTGCTTAGGCCCATGGCGATGTTAATTTTACGTATGGTTGGAGGATATACAATGTGAATACAAGTAGATCTTAAGGAAAGCTTTCAAAAGCGCTCACTTTAACACAAACTGCCTTGAGTGATATTAACAAGTCTTAATCTAGACCAAAGACACAGTTTACGTACCAGTTCCCACAGGGAAGATCACTAGCTTATAGGGCTCACAGTGCATAGTGCCGGCCGAAAATAATCTTCTCGTGTGTTATGTACACACTTGTGTTTAGCGGGCCTGAATAGGGTGAGTTTAACCTGTCTCCATATTAATTCGTAAAATGTTGGACCCCTAGGTTACACGTCTACCACAGAGTACTGAAGAGTATAGGTTGTTCACAGTTATTTGAACAGTTCTGAAATCAACTTTTGGATAATGTTACTGCCACGGCCGTAGAATACAGGCCTGGACACTCACCTGTCTAACAATGTTAGTCAATTGACCACCTTATTGACTGGTTTAGTTCATGCAGTAGCCGCAGATCGCTGCAAGCAAACTAGTGTTGTTAGCATTACTGGTATAGGAATAACACATTAGAGATATGAACGTCATGTTCCCATTTTAATAAGAAATTGCAATTCTCCTCGTTATGATAACCATGTCAAACAGCACTACTTCGGCAGAAGCGCTCTGCGGTTGGGTTCGTGAACTAAATAAGTCAATAAAGGCGTCAACTTTTCAAGCTAGTGTCCAGACCTGTCTTCTACGGCTGTGGTCACTGCCCTTGCTTGCATAACATTTTGACGGGCATGCAGACTTGCGTGAACCCAGTAAATTTGGCATCAACGGAGGGAAAGTAGATAGATCACTTTAGGTTGAATTGAAAGTGTCGTGTAAACATGTGTGAGTACTGAAATTACTTCTTTTGCATTCTGTAGGTTTATTTTAATGCATCTAAGTGTAAGGATGAGGAAATTTGTAAAACTTTTTTTTTTTCTAATAATTTTACAGTTTCACTTGTCCGGCACATGAGTCAAGTGACGAAGCTAACAGTTATGTTAACTCAACGTTCTTTGGAAGAATACACACTGTGTATCTTAAGGCCCCCGCCTTACTTACTTCGCGCCTGAACTGCGTTACAGTGTGTTAGTAATTCACGGTTTTCTGCGAAACTACTAAACGTGCGTCCAACGTGCTGATGTACGAAAACAAGACACACTTCTGAGGAGGGTTGTTGAGTGCTTTTAAGACGTCACGCGCTTTATAAACACCATTTCAGAGTACTCCAAAATGTCTAATAACGGATTTTTCGAAGCGTCGTATCTCAAAATACCCGGGTCCAGATACACACTAAACTACTCAAGGGTACTGCTATGAACCAACAAAATAATAGGGTCACCGCTGAAAGTACCATATGTATACGCAGTGCGAGGAGGACGCTGTACGCCAGTAGAGATACACTAGAGAGCACGGTTTTTAAATGTGCTAAGTTTAACATGAACAGCGTATAGTTGCGAAGTGCGGAGTTTGTCGCCCAACACGGGGCGTGTATCGAGTGACGGACGTGGGCATCAGGGGGTTGGTCGACGATTGACGCTCCGACGACGTCGTCAGGCCGTGAGAGGGAAGGGGGAGGAGGAAGGGGTGGGTTTTGGGCCGCTCTTGCGGGCAGGCGTGCCGCCCTGAGTGCCGAGGTTTGGACCAATCGAAACTTGCCTTTTTTAATGCATGCGACCGGGGTGTTAATGTAGATTGGGGCGGACTGAGCAGCGTGCCTCGCGGGGGGAAGGTAGTAGAGGGGGTGTGAGATGTTGGGACAACGCGCGGGGGTAGATTGACCGGCCGGAGGGGTGGCAGTCAGCACGCGGGGGTGTGAAGGGGGTGGTTTTTGAAGGGGGAAGGTTGGGGGGAGGTGAGCGGATACAGTCGAGGCTCGCACCTGAACACAGACAGTCGCCAATCTCTCTCCACACGCACGCCGCGCCGATTGGGTTGCGCTTGCGAAGGGGAAGAGGGAGGAAATAAAAATACTGTGGGGGTGAAGCGCGGGTGGCTCGTCTGTTGGACTGCCGCGGACTGCTGGAGGAGGGCGGTTGGAGAGAGAAGTGATGCAGAGCTCGCCTGACAACACCTAGCCGACACGGTCTGCGCCAAGTTTGCTGAAACCTTAAAACAGGTTTCAGCAAACCGACAACTGTCCTCGCGCGTTTAGGGCCCCGTGACGCATGATCAGCAAGAGTTAGTAGTCCAGACATATTTCCTTTACTACCGTTACGACTTTTTGCCAGAATAAACAAAAAAAAAAAAAAAAAAAAAAAAGATTATCTAGACCCGTACAGTTTTGTTTTTATAATGTTATGTTCATTCTAAGAGAAAAAAAAATCTTGAAAATGGTTAAAAATTGCATTTTTAGAGCTGCCTGCACGGTTTACTTAATACGTACGAGAAAAAAAACTGCATGGGCTTTCGTAGCGTCTAATAAAATCTCACTGTTCCAGATCTAATTTGCAGCGTAAAGCGTAACATCAGAAGCACTGCACGCAAGTTCAGCGCCTTGTGCATAGGGGCGACGGAGAGCTGGTCGCTCATGTTATTGTCACCCATATCGCCGAGCCTCGGAAGCGAGAAAATAAAAATCTTGGGGCCATATACTCTTTAAGAGCGACTCTTGGTAATCGTCTCTACGTGCAAGGCGCTCAACAGACGTATAGTCTATCCGTTGGCAACTCGCTTGAACGTAACTTTTATAAGTGACCCTACATAGCTGGAAAATTTTCTTTACAGAAATGTTCGACCCTTGTTGTTTAAAGAACAACTTAAAACTTTTCTTTGAGCACGAAACGTTTCTTTTCGTATTTAGGCACAATTTGAAAATATGCAACTGTTTTTGAATAACGTGTTTGCTAGAAAACCACTGCATCATACTACATGCGCCAGACAGGCGGGGCCCTTAATAGGGAGATGGAGCTGCGCGTCCAAGGTCAAGAAGCGAGGGAGTGATACGGGCGACACTAACACGCACGTCTAGTGCCTCATCGCGCATACGCGCAAGGCGTGCAGTGTTTCCGTCTTGACGCTGTATTGTGCAAATTAGATCTGTAACAGTAGAGTTTTATTACACGCGATGAAAGACCACAGATTAAAAACGCCCATATCTTTGTACTTATCTCTTGCCGCTTAAGGAAGCTGCATAGGGAAGGTTTAAAAATGCGTTATTTGACCATTTTCATGATTTTGTTCTCCAAGAATACACTTTATAGTTATATATATATATATATATATATATATATATATATATATATATATATATATAGGGGCAAAGATATATATATATTTAAATCTTTTCTGACAAGAAGTCGTATTTGCAGAAAATTGATTTACTGAGTTACGCGTATTCGCGCAATCAACTATTTCACAAAAAACGCGGGGGTTCATCCCAAATATAAGAGTAATTCGTTATTGCGAACTAAATATGAACTTGTTGTTGCAACTAGTTTTTCAGAGAGCTTATCGAATTTATTTTTACGTTATCTAAGTAGTAGTTTAATAAATCATATTAATTCTTAGATATTCTTAGACTAGTAACGCCAGACAATAAATTAAATTTTCATTATTATCTTCCGTCAGTAGTCAGCGTATAGTAAAGGCAATCATTATTTAACCATTTAAAACGCGTAGATAGCATTTGGGATACCTCAGATGTGTGCTTGCAATTTTCTAAGGTATTGATTCTTTTAAAGTGTTATAAGGACGAACAATACACATTTCACATTAACATTTTCCATAAAACGACAGGATCTCGGCTGAAAGACCCATTAAGTCGCATTTATGGATGGGAAAATAATGTATATTTACTTTGTATTAGAATCTGTTCCTACATTTCCGCTGTGCAGCTGATGTAACTTCCAGCAGAGAAATAGCAAACTAAATTATAGCAAAGCAAGTTTTCAAAGCCATTTTATTTTTTTCTGAAACACGGAGACAACGAAGAATGAGAAAATGAAATCTAATAGAATTTTAAAATTAAAAACTACATTAAGTAGCGCTAGACCTTAACGACGTTACACAATTCAGTTTTGTACAAAAATGGAAAATTGTGGAATCTAAATTTTTTGCCATTAAACTATAATTCTTCGGTATAAGAAATAATAGGAAAGTGTTTAATTACCAATGTTAATAAATTTTATCAAAAGTTTTTTAACAGGTTCAATATTTCTTGGTTTTCCCCGTTGCTTTTAGAGTTATATACTACATACGCATTATATGTTTTTAGCGTGTTTTTGTTGATAATTCTTAAATAACTTAAAACTATTGAACTTGTTTTCTATACATTAAACCGACCTATCGGATGATTTAAGGTACGACTCGGATGTAGTTTATTACAACTATTATTTAAAATATATGGCAACGTTAAAAAATAATTCTTTTTTTTTTTTTTTGTTTGTCGTCAAAGAAGGAAATATTAAGTGAATATTATCCAATGATGCAAGGGCATATTGTGAACATTTATTTATTCCAGCCTTTGAATGGCATAATGTTAAAGCAGCGCACACGCTGTATCCGTTCAGTTCAGTTTCGTTCACTTCAGACGTTCACTTAAGTTCCGTTCAGTTCAATTCTGTTCAGTTCAGTCCTGGCTCCCGTTTCACAAAACTACGGGTTTACAAGTTACAGTGAATGGATTTGTAACTCGTGAGTGGTAAATAATTTCTGTTTCACAAAACGACAAGCATTTATTAGCAACTACAAGTCAATTTCACAAGTTACAAGTCAATTTTTGAACAGATACAATTGATTCGGTTACACGAACCTACAAGCCTACCATGGGCACATTAAAAAAAAAAAATCAGTATTTTACAAGACTGGACAGCTGAGTAGAAGTTTCTACACGTGATAAATAACAATTTGTTTGGAGTATAATTCAATATAAATCTAATTTATCACACTTTTTTTTAATGAATTTTTAACAGAAATGCTTCGTAACGACAAAGAAAATTAAATATGCATAAATGAACGTAGGTATCGGAGACGTTGAAGAACATTTAGGTAAAGAGCGAATATGTTGTATCAGTTTACATAACGGTTTCACTAACATCTGATAAATCCTGCATACAATTAGATAATGTTTTATATTTTCAGTTTATGTTATTGAAAATCCAACTTATTATCGACTGACACAAGTATGATGCAAGAAATAAAAATCTCATAAATATATGTCTCTAAAACAATCGTATTATTTTATTTTTTGGTGTATCTAACATAAAAAATCCTAATATGGTTCCAAATAGTATTTTTCAATACTTACAAAAGTATTTTTTTTTTTTTTCAAAATTGACTAAAATATATTCCTTATGCAGGTTACATCTCTTTCCGTAATATAAGGCCAAAGGCTATTGCACTTTCTCGAATATTCTCCCATTTCTATAGTTTATCGGGCTTCGTTACCTTATCTTAAAAAGCACCGAACAAGATATTGTTCTCTGATCTTCAGTGCAGTAAATCTATTTTCATTTCATTTTGACATTTTGTTTACTTGCAAAATAAATGAGCACACTAGTAGAAAATAATTTGTAATTACTATTATACCGAAATTTTTCAGGATATACAAATCTAAGCGCTGTGCGTGAAACGGAATTTACAAATAATTGTAGTAGTAGAACTTGTAAATTGTAACTAATAACTTGTGAACATGTAGTTTTGTGAAACGAGCCCCTGTACGAGAAGGTTGCTATTTCCGTTGACAGACGGCACGCTACGCCACGCCATACCGCTCGCTGCGTCCTTTTTCTCCTCGGTTCCACACTTATCCATCTCCTGTTCGGTTAATGTTGCTCCAACTAGCAAAACAGAAAGAATACGAAATGAAACGAAGATATGTGTTGCCGTGCCAAATTGTTTATTTCGATTTTGCCCTTTGAGCATGAGTTTAATTAATTAAGAGGTACTTATCGAAGCAGTTAAAATTTGTATAGTATAGGGGTTATTAACGCCCCCCCCCCTTTCTTCTCGGTGTTATGCCTGAAAGCTTATCAGGGGACGGCTTACAAACTGACTTATAACCTAACATAAATTAACACCCATGCCTTACCTAGGATTCGAACCCAGAGCCTCCCGCATGCCAGGTGCACCAAATGTACTACCAGTCCGACAAAAACTACCGTGTTCTGACGACGATGAGAAATGCGTGTGACGCGATCGGCGCGACTGATGTGATGATAATTTTACTATAATTTGTGCACATTTTGTATGTAGAAAATTTGTTAGAACAAAATACTTATTGTTAGCTGAATAATTATAATTCATTTGGTTTATGAAAATAACTGTAATCTTAACCAGGTTTCGTATTTCGTTACCTTCATTAGAAAACCCCGTAACTTCAAAACCGGCGAGAGAAAAAAATCGCTTTGATTTCGAAGGCAGTTTTTTTTTTTTCTGTTTGAAACAAAATTGTTATTAATAATTCATATACACATACTCTTTAACATCGAGTCAAAGACAAATACGTATTAAAAACAAGAAATAATGCACAAGTTTTTCGCTGTTTGAAACCTCATAGTGGAGTAACCAGGGTTTTTTTTTTTTTTTAGATTATTTTTAGACATTCATGGCAATACGAGCTTTTCGTAGCTGATCAATAATTTTTTTGTGTAGTTTATGCCGTAAAAAAATACAGACAACCAAAAATTGAGTAAGAAGTTTTCTTATGAGGGTAACATTCTGTCAGGTTTTCGATATCATACAATCAAATTTTATACTAATGTAAAAAATTGTTTGTCACCAAAATATCTATTACTTTATAACTGTAGAGAATACGGTTTAACTTGTAGACGTTATTTGTAATAATTTTTTTTGAATAAAAATAGTTTGCATCACATAGTTATTGCATAATGACATCATAGAACCACAAATTACTTGGTCTTTGGACGGTACAAATAAGACAAAAGAAAATATTGACTAAGAATTTAACAAGGTTGATTTAAAGACTTGTCACAATTCATTTAAATATATGCTTAGCTAAAAAATAATTCATAAAAAATCACGAGATGCCACAAATAAAAAATATTACCTAAAATTAGTTTTCAGGATATTTTCGAAATTGTGAAAATCTTCCATGTGTAAATTTATATATTTGCAAAGTAGCATAAAGCATCTTATATCAGTGTGAATTATCTCACTTCTGCATGTGAGTTGGTTTTTGTTGGTGAGTGAGTGAAGAGGTTTGGGCGGCCCTGAGCATCGAGGTCTTGAGAACTGATGAGGGTGAGGCGAGGTAAGCATGGAGCAGCGCCGGAATGAGGGGGCGGGCAGAAGAGGGAGATCCCGAGTAGGCCCGTCTACCGGTGACATCGTCTGGCACGATTGCAACATGCGAAAGTCAGGGAGAGACTCCGCCGGGAATCGAGCCCGGTTCGCCTGAGTGGGAGGCGAGTAGTCTAGCCATTACACCACCGCGGCCCCAGTTTTTGTTTGGTAAGTCCCAAAAGAGTATAGTTGTGATTTTGATATCATTATGCAAAACTATGGGATATAGTTTTTGAGAAAAAAGTAACCAGAAGTATTGTCTATATGTTAGACAGTGTTTGGCACAAATATAAAGAAATATATTATTGAAAAACGTCTTTTAAATTAAATTTTTCACAGAACGGTTAACACGTGTACGTTTCAACGACAGGGAACTCCAAACTGAAAGGAAAAAGGACGAAATCAGTGTGCGCTTGCACCACTCAAATGTACTGATCGGAGCTGAACTAGACGGAACTGAACTCTAAACCGAACGGACACAGTGTGCGAATTGCTTTAAGCGCTATGGTAAGGTTCCACTGTGTGGGTGAAATTCTGAAATATATAACAAAGAACTGAATTTGAACTACTAAATATATTACTATGGGGTTCATTTTATTGACGAAAACTTTGAATTTACAAACATTACACTCAACAATAGTTTATACGTTAAATAGTTTTCGAATAAAAGATTGTTCACTGTTTTGTAAACTCCACAATAATTACATATGCACAAATAATTCTTTATAAATTTATAAAGATTTTTTAAATCTAGAACTCTAAAAGTATACAACTAACACAAAACTCCCTTATAATTTTACTGAATTTTATCTTCTTAAAATCTGTTGTTAGAGAATTTTGTTCAATGAAAATATTTTTTTTTCCGTGACATACACGATGCCAATTTAATATTTTTGAATTGTAGATAATAGGCCCTACTATTTTGTTAATTTTAGGATAATTATTTTTACGTATCTACTGATTTTGTGGTTCTTACTGATCATTTTTCACAAAAGTTGGCAATTTTTAAATAAAAATATTTTGAGTTCCAAAAACTATCGTTGTGTTCGATAGTTACCAGCTTCGAAGATCTTGTTCCCATAAAAATATATTAAGTGGTTCAAATTGTGTTCTTGATTTTATATTTTGGGAATTCGCACGCTGCGGGACCTACCCTTAGTACTAATATAATTATCGTTTTATGTGGCGGGGTCGTGCAGAGAAAGGTGGGACTTCCTAATTATAGTGGGGTCGGCCGGAAGCACTCTTAACGAGTTCCGACGGCCGTGAACTGGGTATCTCGCCCGCTTAACCAGTGCATCGCCAGACTGGGCGTTCTTTTCGCCTCCCTCCTTGCACTTCCTCTGCCCTCCACCACTCGCGCTCACGGTCGTCCTAGAGACCAAACTAATTTTTCCTCGCTTTCGAGGATATTTCAAGTTTTCGAGACATGATATCGATGATAACTTGATAAAAGGACCCAATTATGTACAAAACTTACATTCACAATGCATGCGTTTTAAGGGCAAGCTTCACCTTCCATTTTGTATTCTTGGTTTTTCCTGTTTATCTATATTTTTTAACATTATAATTTCAAAGGTACTTCTATAACGAACTAGCTGTTATCTTTATGCTGCAATATAGATATAAAAAGTAAGCTACGAACCCCACAAATATGACACAATATCGATTTTACCAAACTTTGGTAGAATTTATATCGTGTTACAGTTATGAATCCGTAGTTCAGTTTTTATATATTTACTGCCGGTTAAGGCCAACAGCTAGTCCGCTATAAATGTTAACAAATCTAAATAAGCAAGAAAAACCAAGAGTCCAAAATGGCGGGTGATGCTTGCCCTTAATGTAAACTGTGAGACTTTCAACTTAAACATTTACTTTCGTCTATTCCAAAAAGTTATTTTGACATAATGCAACATTTAGTTTCAGCTAAATTTTTCGTTTGAATTGCAGGAGTCACATGTTGGACATTTATTTGAAATTAGTGGACCGCGGTGGTGTAGTTGATAGACTACTCTCTTCCCGCCTTGGCGAACCACGCTCGATTCCTGGCGGGGTCGCTCCCGGATTTTCGTGCCTAAAGATGCCACTGGTCAGCTGATTTTCTCGGGAATCTCCCGTTCCCACGCCCTTGTATTCCGGCGCTGCTCATACTCACCTCGTTTGACCCCCACATCGGCTTTCAAGACTACGATGTTAAGAGCGGCCCAAATCTCTCCACTACACTCTTTGAAATCCAACATTTCTTTAACCTGCTATAATAGCTTAATTTTTAACTACTTTGTCTCAAAATTTTATTTTAAAATTTAAAATTGAAACGCCACTGAACGGCATACAAAACAATTAAGAAAATTATCTCACGTATTCTGATGACGTGGACAGTTGTGTTGAGCTATAGCCTAACACATTAACTTTGTCCAATTTTGAGATCTAAACAAAAAGGTTATAAATTTAAAATTCCAATAGTTAATTTTATTAGTTTTAATGAAATAATATTAAACCACTTTGTACTTTCTCCATAGTATTATTTCACGTGACAAGCAAAAACTAAGATATTACTAAATGTAGAGAATAATTTTCCACTCTTGAACACACTTAAATTGGGTTCATAATTGAAAGAAATCAGTAACTATAGAACGTAGGTTGTGTGCACAAGACTTGACTACTATGATTTAGAGCATACTAGGTAATGTGCATGAGAGGTCATAACATAACGCATGAAGTCAGTCAGAGCAGAGTAGAACATTTTCGGTGAAATTATTTATTTAGCTGCGAAACGGAGGAGCAAAGGTATGTTGCAAGAATGGACCGGGTTTCATCGCAAGACATAAATCTAGAGAAAAGAATAACAGAATTATTAAATTATAATGTCCTACATTTTTGCGTAATTAGATGTTAAAATAAGAATTAAAATTTCTTTGGAAGTAGAATAATAAAAATAAAGCACTTTATAAATGGAAACTATGATAACCAAACTGTATCTGGCCTATTGCCTTGGGACATTTAGGCTGTTTCTCTATTGTTAGTACATACTTATTAAGTATATACATATTCATACCAGCCGTAGTGTGTACCTACCCTGACTACTGAGACTGGCTTTTTCTGGCTGTACTTGACTCGTCGCACAACCTGGCGTAAATAACACGAACCATTAGAAAGTAAACCTGTGTGTTGTCATTCTGAGATAACCACTCTATGATTTATGAAGTAAATAAACATTTTGTGTTATATGTTGCGTAACAACTGGGTTTTCTTTATCCTGTTTCAAGGTATGATTTAATTTTAATTTTAATATTTTATTTCTTTTGCACTATGTTAATTTATGATTTAATGTTTTGTTAATTTATTTGTCTCTGACTGAGCATACACCTTGCTCGCAGGTCTTTTCGGAAAAAGATTATTAAACACTGGTTGATAGGGACGAATATCAAGAAGAAGTTTGTTTGGAATAAAATATAGAACAGAAGTAAAAAGGTTCGTCAAAGGAAAATTCTGCCAGAATATTGAAGTGATGTTTCGTTGTATAAAAATTAAATTATTTTGAAAAGGAAGATTATAATTAATCACCATCACGTATTAACAAAATGTATTATTTCCACAAGAAGAAATTGATTATAAATATGTGTAATTTGCAAGATAATTCAGCTTGCAGATATATTGGAAGAAGATTCTGCATAATGTTTAACGATATGCAAGATTGTAAAGAAGAGATTACTGATGGCGGGAAGTCCCATCTCATCGAGGATTCCAGAGTCAACTGGTGAGCTGCTGTACAACCGGGATCATTCTGCGGCGGATCGACGACGAAACTCGACGCCCGCACACCCGAGAGCAGTGACGACGTGCTTCGCGAGGTTCCATCGAGCCGGAGAGCGAGATAGAGAGATAGAGAGATAGATAGATAGAGAGAGAGAGAGAGAGAGAGAGAGAGAGAGAGAGAGGAGAGAGAGAGAGAGAGAGAGAGAGAGAGAGAGAGAGAGAGAGAGAGAGAGAGAGAGAGAGAGAGAGAGAGAGTCTACACATCGTTTGCCATTCCTGAAGTTGCAGCGTCAGATAAGTCCTGTGCAACCTTATTAACACTAAAACTGGATCAGCGACGAAGTTGAGCTAATTTTATTGAAGTAATCCAATAGAGATTTTTTCTCTCCACTACTAATAATTTATGGATGAAAACTAGAATTGTTTGATGCAGAATTTTTCATCATTAGCATTAACAATGCATTTTGTTGTAATTTAAAATTTTGATATTTTTTAAATATTCATCAGAGGATCATTTAATTTATAAACAGTAAACATCTTTTGAAGTTAGTAATTTTATTAAAAGAAAAACCAATCTTACAAGACTTTTTAATTCAAGACGTTTGCTTATAATATTTCCTGGTCATTCTGAATTCAACATTATTATTATTATTTCTTTGATGATATACATTCTTATATTAAATAGGAGTTAAACTGAGATATTTATGAATAAGAATATTTAATATTAACTGTGTGACAGCTGATGGTAGAAATAAGAAGCTAGCCGGAGTAAGTGTTTAAATTAGCATATTTGTTGAAGTGAACAGTTTTAAAGTGTATTTCATTCATTTGAAACTAGCTGTTACATAGTAATTGACGCCCATATGTGTGGCGATAATAATCAATACCAGATGTGCTGTCTCAAATATTATAGTTGGTTGTGTTTGATTACGTTTAGGTCTATGGTGTTTTTTGGTGTTGTTGCAAAAAATAACAATGATGCATTTGTCATATGTAACAGGTAGGTTATTATAAACGCAGACATATTGTTGCACATTGGTCACTTAGTAGAGCAATAAGACGGTGGGTAAGTAGAACCACAAAAAATTTCCATCATAAGTTATGTACGTGACGTTTGAAAATAAACATGACGACTGCAGCAAGTACTCAAATTCACCCAGCACGTGAGCAACTTCGTGTGCTTGTTAAGTACAGATGCTGTGTGCACTATACTAGGAATTGGGATGGCCCTAGTATATTCTTAGTGACATCACAGGAGGGAAGAAGTATGGGCATGTATATACTTGAAGGGAATTGCGATACAGCCTTAGTCTCCTCGTAAAACTCTGTATACGGTACTTGAAAATTTGGCTGAGATTTTCTATATACTCCAAAACGTAAAAATTTTCAAATGTTAAAAACATAAATTATATACATGGTTCAATTCAGCAACTAACATAGTGAAAGCTTCTTATTCAGTTTTGTAGAAATATATTTCTTATTCAATAAATCAAAATATGCTGATGATAGTATAGCTAAGTTGGCCGTAACAACTTTTTGTTGTTTTTACCCATGTGTACTGCAACGTACATTTGCTTAATATGAAATAAAAATGGCATTACAGCAAGTAAGTTATAATTAAGATTAATCATCTAGTTGATGTATTTGTGCAATTAGTAACTTAGAAATAACAATGCAGTCAATTAGTTTGGCCAGAAAAAGTAACTTATAATAAGATAAAGAAAAACATAATGTGCGTTATCGCCACGTTTCTTGTGTCTGAGGACACACGAACCTCATTGTATAGCTCTCCAGAAGAAAAAGTGAACACTAGTCATATGGGTTCTTTATGTCTTTAGCTTCCAGAACAGTAAATTTGTTCTACCTTGAACTGATACATTCTTGAATAACTAAACAATTTTGAACATTCGCAACATTACGATTTGTAAAGGATTCAGTACTTGTTAACTTGAAAGAGAAGCACTAGTTTGTATAGGTTTTTCAATGTAAAACGAGCATTTTTGAAAGCCCTGCTTAAGATCTACTTCTAAGCACATTGTGTATCCTTTCGCCATTTGTAAAGCCAGCATTGCCGTAGACTTGATCACATTATTCATGCGTCAGTAAAGGGAAATTGTACAATGATTATAAAAGTAATTATTTTACAAATTTTATAATCCATACACCTAAATAAATTAAATATCAGAAATTAAAAAAAAACGTTGCATTGACAAATGCTTACCGAACACTTTAAATTCAACGTTGGGATATAGAACTTCATACTTTCCCTCCGTCGTTACCAACTTCACTGGGCGAACGCGTGTATGTTAAAATTATAGGCAGGTAGTGAAACACCCGCAAATGTACGTCGTTTACATACTGTATTAACATTTATTGATTTTCACACCTTTTGTCTCTACGTAATATTTCATGTGTACTAATATGTAAATATTTTGTTAATGTTAATAATGATTTTTTAATTTGCTTTATTTTATTTCTTTTAATTTTTATTATTTTCACATGCAGGATATTTAAACCTTAGATGTTGCGATGGCAATCTAATATGTTGAATAGAATTCGATTTGCTAGCCTTCATTTTGTATTTTTATGTTTAATTAATTTTAATTTCAATTATTGGTCTCAATTTTTGTTAACGGTTAAGGTATTATGTTATTTTATGTCACCATTTCGAGACCACGTATTCTAGGTAATTTCATGGTTAGGCCGTTGGGAGTGGCTCGTTAAGGGGTTTTTGAAGTATTTTTGTTTTCATTAGCCCACAGGTGTGAATAATTCCAGGTGATTGGCTGGCATGTTAAGCCCTTTTAGTAAGCGCCAGCCGATCGAGCTTTAACGCTCTCTCCACCATCAGCTCCCAAGACGCACGGACGTAGTGCAGAACACCCGCCCAGAGTGGGTGAAGTGTCGGGGTTCGTTTTAGAATGACAGGGTGTACCTCCCCGGACAACGTTTAACAAAGTTTTGCAGCCAGCGATTAAGTTGTGCGCTTAACAAAGCCCCTTTCGCTCGGTTTAGCTGCTAGGAGGTAGCGTGTCGTGACGTCGGTTACGTGTCAGGAGAGTACGCGTCTTCACGTAATCAAGCACCCAGCCCTACCCTTGCTACTACGAAAGCATCTTACTACACGTCCTATTGAGAAATAAAGTTGAATGTTCCTACGAGAGCTGCAGACTTCACTTCAGATTACCTATACAGGATGAGGTATTTAATAAATAGCCCACTTATAAAAATAGAAGAAAATGGTTCAGACAAACGTTGTTTGGAGTGAAAAGGGCCATAATGTGACGTCGAGGAGTGAAGGAGTTATGGGGGTCAACGTCAGTATTGTAAATGGGATGACATACTTTATTATACACCTCTAAACAGCTCTTCGCAGGTTGAATGCAAACATGTGTCACACGTTATAGAAATGTGAACATTAAACCACATGGTACCATTTAACATACCGCAGTTGACCCCCATATTTACGTCACCCCTCGGAGTACAGCACGCCTATTTATTAACGTAACATTATTCCCCATTTCCCCCAAACAACGTTTGTCTGAAACATTTTCCTCTTTCGTTACAAGTGGCCTATTTACTAAGGTGGCCTATTTTAGATGCCTTACCCGGTGTAAGTTTTTCTCTACGTAATGTTACATCTGATCATACATCATTAGTTCTAGAAGTTTTTGGCATGATGTCATATTGGATCTATAGGATGTACTTCGTCCCTGCATATAGTTTTACTACGGAAAACCGAGAAGTTAAGTGTTTTCCCTGAGCAATGTGATTTAAATTGAAATATTTTTGCAACATAATTTTTGTGAGAGAGTAACTTTTATTACTGGAAGTATTTGAGATTAGACATTGCCAAGCTTTCTCGTATAATACTATAGGGATGATTAAAGGATAGGCCCGACCACTTTCAGCGGTGTTAGGACTATTGTTGTGTCTTCCAGCTTTTGCTGATTGCCAACAGGAATTCTTCATTACGTTATTTACGAATGTCTCTGAAATCGGAATTGAGAAAAATAAAATAATTATAAAGATCTCAAAGATAAATATGGCCAGTGTCGACTACCTTTGTGTAGTATAATAGTATCACCTTGTTCTCCTATCTCTCATGAAAATTATTCAATTTCTAAGTACTCTAGTCTTGGTGTTTGGTATGCACACAAAGGGCGTGTATGTCAGCTGATATACTGCACGAGGGAGTAATGTAGGGTAAGCTCATCCTCAACTCTGCCATTGGTTCGGGAAAGTTCGCTGCTATCCAGGTGGCACTCACCTGTCTTAAGATTCCTACAGTATTTCTCAGATATTATTTCTACATCTCATATAATATGTATTCAATTGTTGTGGTTATGAATTGGCACTTTTCACATGAGTAGAGACCTGAGAAATTCGCGAGTGCAATGACCAGTAAGCTAGACTTCACAGTTTTATATACTCTCATACAGATATCAGCTGTTCATTGGTTGAGTGTTGTGGCAGTAAAAGGCGGTGTGGTTGGGCGCACAATTTATTGCAGGTTTGTTATTGGCTCATTTATCTCCAGGAGGTGTCAAACAACACGTCGGCCAATTACAAAAGTAACATGAATGCACAAGTGCGTGAATTCCAACTTGTCTAGAAATGAGCCCGTGAAATTCTCGGGTCCCTAAACATGAGCAAAGAAATCTTCCGCAGCCAACTTAATCACTGTACTACACGTACACTAAACAAACGTGCCAGTGAGTGCCATAAGGGCTGGAGTTATTTATGCTAGCCAGCATATTTGAATGTCATCCTGTAGCGACTACTATCATATGCATCTGAATGTGGAAGTAGGCAATGAGCTGACTATTGACACGCACGCTTACGTACGAGTAAAACCCAGCCAATTAACCTGTATTAGGTAACCAGCACGCATAATAGTATTAAATTACTGTGTCTGATTTTACAGCAATCTCGAGAGTGTATCCGCTTACTCATAAATAACCACCAACTACAACACTTAATATACTTTACATAATATTTCTGGCTTATCCTTCATGGTAGAGTTAAGTGTTGCACATATAATAAAACATTTGTGTGTTTAAATATGGTTATTTTACATATTTTTCTGGTGCCTTTACGCGGGACTCGGCTGTGCAATCCTACTCCATACTGCATAAACATACGTAGTTACATTACAGTACGGACAGTGACACTTTTAAAGGGTTGATTTCAAAAGTGGTAAATTTACAGTGAACAGCCTTTATTTAGAAAAAAAGAACCTTTACAAAAGAAACGGGCTAATGTAGCATGACGAAATTGATCATGTTGATATTTTAATTATTATTATGTTTATCTAAATTAAAACAAGATTTTTAAACAAATTACAAATTTACATTTATACATTTTGTAGCAGAGGTTTTATTTTATTTTTCGGTGTAGTTTACAGATTTCATTTGTAGATGTACACGAAAGTGCTGCGTAGGAGCACTTTGGGGAACAAATCACAGCGACAAAGTATCGTTGATTGAAAGTTTAGTTGTAACAACTTATTCTTTTGCACCTTCTGCAGACCAAACTTCCGCGTAACTCTCGCGAGGAAGTAGATTATGTGGATCGTGTTCATATTTCAACTGTCAGGACGGGATGTTAAGAAAACAACAAACTTGCTTTTTTTTCTTTGCTGTTTGTAAAACCGTAATATTTGTTCACTCGAAAGCGAAGCACTCGTGTTTATAAAAGAACCTTTAACCTCCTCAGAATTTTCTTTAGCCGACTGCCACTTGTGCCTTTAACTCTCCCGATACTTCCTTTTATTTCCGTGCACGACCACTGCATAATTGTTATCCTTTAAAGTGATATTTTGAATGTCACCAGTGTTTTAACTGATCGAGGCTACTATTAGAAACGCAGTACCCGAACAATAGTACGTCTGTCGGGGCAACAACACCAGATGTTTAATTAGCGAGTTCTGTGGAACGAAAAGGACAATGGTTCGCTGCCGAGGCGCACCTGGCTGCCCAGAGTTCAACCCTGCCGAGGAAATAACTCGTTAATCGGTCACGCAACGGACCTACGGCAGATAGTAGGCGTGTTCGCGTGGTTTACTTTTCTGCTAGTTTAGTGCTATTTCTGCTAGTTGCCGATCGTGTTACCGGAACCACTTTTTTTTTGTACGCTGTTCGGTTGAAGGTAGCAGTTGCTATATCTGTTATGGAAAGCAGCCATTTCTGCTCTTGCTCGCCGAGGTACATCAGAAATATCAAAACGAGCCAAATGGGGGGAAAAATGACTGCCAAAATAAAATTACAAACTTCGAAGTGTCTTGAGATTACCGATTGCGAATAGTAATTTGCTTTTACGCAGATTGATGAAGAAAATATGTTTGGGTATCCTGTTAGGAGTGCAGAGGGAAATAAAAATAACTAAGACACGTTTATCCTCGAAAGTAAGTTACCTTGGGCAGCCAAAATTTTTAGTACTTCTAAATTACACAAAGACAATAATGATAATAACAATTTTAAAATTATATTTTGTTTATTAAGTTTTGACGTGTTCATTTTCCGCCGTTCGTCGTTCGTGTCGTCTTACCAAGAGTAACTGCTCTTTTGGCTACTTACTGCTGGTGAAAAATATCACTTGCTCTCAAATAGCAGAAAAAGCATACCACGGGAACAAACCTATCGTGTGCTCTGTTCGCGACCAGTGGAACTTCTCTCACTTTCGGGGCAACTTGTTCAAACGCGTAGGATGGACGCTCGCAGGCGTGGAGGTAGAGTGTGCATAGCCACTTCGTGTCTCAACACTGGATCAATTTCCTGCCATTACGACTATAAGGCTGTTCATGGTAAAATGAGCACTTTTGAAAGCCTTGCTTAAGGTCCACTCGTATGCACGTTGTGTATTTTTCCGTCTCATGTAAAATTTGCATTGTCATAGGCTTCATCACTTTATTCATGCGTCGGTCAGGTGAAACTGTGAAACTATTAGAAAAGTAAATACTTTACAAATCTGCTCGTTTTTACACTTCGGTGTATTAAAAATAACAGGAAGCGGAATAAATAATTTAAGTTATCGCAACTAGTTACCTAACACTAACTATTTGATGTTAAGATATGGGACTACTTTCCCTCCACCGTTACCAACTTTACTGGGCGCATGTCACTCTGTGCGCCCATTAAAAAATATTATTTTAGTAGCAGTGACTTTTATCTTATGTTGATTTCAAAAGTGCTCACTTAATCGTGAACACCTTTATCAAAAACAATGCTGGTAGGATTAGAGGTTAGAAAAGTGGTTATGTTAACAAGTGTCTTGAGATGATTCTATACTTCCTCTAACCAATGTGAAATTATATTAAATACAAATAAGTAAATATAATTTATTCGTATAAACGGGCTTGTATTTTGAAAATGAAGGTTCAAACAAACACGTACATCATTTTGACAGTTGTATAGGCGCGGGGTAGGTCAGTGTTGGCTACATGCACATAAGACGTAACCGGTCTGGGTTAGCGGCGACTTAGGACAGCTCAAATTTCCACTGTAGTTTCGCACGACATCCAGTCTTCAAGGGTCTGAAACGAGTCTAAAAATGACTGACTGCGAAACTAGCTAAATACAATCCGGCCCCGATATATGTGCCAGTGGACACGCGGTTAAATTCGAAATCCCCACCAGAGCTGGCGCTGGTTTATTTATCCCGTTTAGCTAATTCACCTTCGGAAATCGATACGTAAAAACTATTTTCAAGCATTTGATAATCTGATTACCACAACAACATTGACACATGAAAATATTTATTTCACCGACGTTGAGAGGATCTGATCGGCGCTTAACAGCGACGTCTTGAGAGCTGGAGAGGGTGAAATGAGGTCGAGATGGAGCAGCAGAATGCAGTGACCGGAGCAAACCCGCTGGCCTACGACAACGTCCGCCAGCATGCGAAAATCCAGGTGACTCCGTTGGGAATACAGACTGTTTTGCGTTGGTGGGAGGCGCGTATTTAACTATAGAAATCGACTTTTGGCGGAGTCTCGTGTTCATGATACATATGCGAGGTTTCGAGTGCGTTCTCCCTGTATTTCCACATATAAAGTAATTAATTGCGAAATAATAAAGTTAATGACGGCCTTGTCACACTGCAGGTATTGCTCACGGACGCAGATATTCCCTCGTAAAGGGCTCTGTCCACGCACTGAGAGAAAGGCCAACAAATGATTTGTTTGTATATGGCCAACAATATGTTTAGTTGCCCCAACAAAATATTTTGTTGAATAAAGAAAACTTGAAAGCAATGAAATTAATTTTGTTCGTGTAGCAAAATTCATGTTTGACAAAAGAAACCTGTGTGTTGGGCCAAAATAAATTAGACTGTCAACAAAACATTTCGATGAATCAACTGTATACATTTGTTTGGACACACATATGAATGCCTTAGTCCGAAAATACAGCTCGACAGTTTTTTTTGTGACAATAATCTTGTAACAGTGTTCGTTAGTGCATTTATTGATGGTTAATAATGGTGTGAACATACTTATAGAATAAGTTTAACAGGACACTAAAAATTAAATCTGTGAAGCATGAAATATATATTTGCACTCGTCGTCCAGAATTTGCAATTTATTTATTTTAAAATATCCCACCTTTACCTGTATCTACTTTAGCTGCGGTTGCTAGGGCGAAGCTTGCTGGCGCCGATGATCTAGGTTCTAATCTCGGGCTAGCTTCCAAATTTTTTTTATACTAACCGATACTGTTTCAGGTACATAGAGGCAAAAAAATTTTTGGTTGCACTAACCTAATTTTTGTTTGGGACAACCATATAAGAACAACAACGATTTGGTTACAACAACAAAATATTTAATTCCCCTATATAAACAATTAAAGTTGCACCAAACAAACTTTGTTTAATTTAACAAAAAAAATTTTCTCGTCGCGGGAGGGGTTTTTGGGGGTCAAACCTCTCCCATGAAGCTGCAAGAAATAAAAGAAAACTAAAGAGAGTTAAAAAAAAATATCATAAACAAACTGTGCTAATCCCAATTTTAATTATTCTCTAAAAAGTGATACTATTTGGTTCTCCCTCGAATATCTTTATAATTGTTCTGTACTAGAAACGTATGTTCATTATGCAACTGAAGGCAAATTTGATATGTGTAGCTTTGTCCACCAATTAAAACAAAAGTTTTAATTTTCAAATCCTATGTACCTATGAGAAGGCCCTGTTTGTAACGAACACTTGCGATAGCTGACGAGGCTTAACGCTCGCCAGATGAACAATATGTGAACATTCTAGTGTACTGCTTATTTGTTGGAATTTTTAGAGACGGAGTTGTTTGATCTAAGAATTAACCAATAAGTTAGCCGGCTCTTCATAATACGCAGTACTTCACAATGGCGCCCAGTGAAGGTAGCAACAAGCGGCTGAACTACTTGGCTGGTGAAGCGACTGGACACTACTCTGTAAAAAAAATTCTGATAAACTTCCTAAACTTTACTGGAAGTTTTTAACCTGCAAATTATTTGGAAATATTACCAGACATTAAACTGCAAATGTTGGAACGTTTAGTATCACTACTATACAAATTTGGGAACTTCTCTACGCATCTGACTGTTTCCCGAACAAATGTAGGAACGTTAACATTGATGGATGGGAAATAATTTTATAATGTTCTCCTCCCCACTCTACATATACACTTATGTGATAAATTTGCAAATAAATTCTTAGAGTGTAAGCTATCGCTATCTTTCTCTTTCTAACACAAAAATATCGAATTAACACATTTCCCCCTGTTGTAGAAATACGTGAATAGCCAATATTGCCTGCATGTCGTCTCGGAAACAATAGAAAACATACCGAACTACAAAAGTAATCATGCCACTTGTGTATGAAATCTTGATTGCGATAGCTCGTGTCCTTCTTGGTGTTGCAATATTAATGGCCAGCAGTATGTCTGTGTGAGTGTATGCATGTGTGTATGTGCACGTTGCATGAGTGTTTATACAAGTGTCGTGGATATTATCGGGCACACAGATATTATCATTTCTGATAATACGGGATTAAAACTAGGGTGGCATCCCTGCATATTTCTGTTGTTGTCAGCACCGGGCCTGCATTCCAGAGTCAGTCATCTTGTGAGCTCTAGACACTAAGACCGCGCCTTATTGGCAGGCCATTGCCAATTGCGTTGCGATTTGTTTTTCGTTTACAATTCCTGTACTTATTCAGGACTCAGCTACTTTCGTGCTCTTTTGAGCATTTGCGGAATTTTTTCAGTTATGAAATGTAGTGTTGTTTTCTCCATTACGAAAAAATTCGTGAGTTTTGAGTCTGCATAGGTTGACAGACTCTCCTAGCAGCCAAGTCCGAGCTGCACTCTGACTCGGGCCTTATTATTAAAAAATATGGCTTATCGCAGGAAAGTTGACTTTTGCCTGAATTTCATTCCACACTGAATGTCTGAAAATTTTCTTTCGTTATTGGTTTTCGTGTGTGTACGGCTGTACATACCCATTTATGTGGGCCAATGAGAAATATTTCTGGCATTCTAGGACTAAACATTTCTGATGGGCCTGCACTATCCCGAGCCGGGTCATAACTTCATCATATAGTCATGCAAGCATCAGTACACTTTACTGTTTCAGGAAATACGTCGAATCAAAAAACTGTTACGATTTTTCTGTCTCTCTCTACTCATTGTGTTACGGTGGTAGGTAGACAGGAACCGGGGCCACGGTGGTGTAGGGGTCAGACTACTCGCCTCTCACCTCGGCGAATCGGGTTCGATTTCCGGCGTGTTCACTCCCGGATTTCCGCACGTGGGAAATGTGCCGGATGATGCTGCTGGTCGGTGGGTTTTCTCGGGGATCTCCTGTTTCCCCGCCTTTGCATTGCGGCGCTGCTTCATCCGCACCACACTTCATCCTCATCGGCTCGCAAGACCTCGATGTTAGGAGCCTCCCAATTATCTCCACTCCACTGAACAGAAACTGTCTATATAAGGGGGATGGGGGTGCAAGGGTTGGTTGGTCAGCCGGGTGGCTTGCGTGGCTGCTCCAGTATTTACACCCTCTGGGTCAGTGGAATCACGCGCGTTGGAAGGGGTAACATGTGGGTTGCAATTGGGAGGGGGGAGGGGGGAGGAAGTTGCAGCAGAGCGCAGAGATGGTTGGAGGACGGGGTCGATCACGGAGACCGAGAAGGGAGTGTTGAGAGGGAGACGTTGAAAGGCGACGGGCCCTAGATTCGCGGAGTTGGATGTAGGGGAGAAGCGAGGAACGCAATAAGACGGACGTGATGAATGCGCTAAGAGGATTATCGCGGCCACAGTCCGCTCCCAGGCAAACAGCTTTTCCAGTCGCGGCGGTCCCTCCACCCGCGACGCCTAATTCGTGTATCAGTCCGGCCGCCGCTCCCGCAGATTATCCCCCGGGATTAAATTAAGGGACGTGGCGTGGGGATGAGGGCTGGGCGAGGTGTTTGACTTGCCGGGCAAACATGTTCCCGTCCTTCCACGGAGCAAGGCTGTTTCTCAGGGCGGCCCAGATTATTCCCTCGGCAAGTTCATAAATTAGCGCCGCGGAGATCGTCAGTTTAATTCTTGCGTGTGTGGATAAAGCCGTTCCCTTGCCGTTAGGGTATGGCCGATAAGGGTGACCTCCTTACAGGTCTTAAAGTGGGCTTTCGCCCTTATTATCGCCATGCACAATTCACGCATAGCTGAGGACCAAGTAACACTTGCCTAAAAATTTCCGACCCTACATCTGCATGGTCTGTTAAACCACTGACGTTGGTTCCGTCAGTTTGGAGATAATCGAGCGTTTTAGACACAGACTCAGGGATTTTTAAAAGACATTGTAGTCGGCATATAAAATGCCTCATCGTCTCTACACTCCAATCACTGTAACTACGGGACTTCTAGCAGCGACACTATCAGTTTATTGGGCTACATGACGAGCACTTTCTTATTAAATCGGAATTCACTGAGCGCTTCTAAAAGCACTGCTTAAATCTGGCTTCCGTTCAGCGTGGATCATTCCGTAGCCGTTATACTTGCGAAGTTACTTCACCACCTTCAATAGCCTTTTGAGAAAACATACGTCTACCTGGACCTCGCGGTTAGGTAACACAGTAACACTGTGAAAGTGTTAGACATGAACTTTTTCGAAGTTCCACTAAAGATCTAATTCCAGGATATTCCTCCGCCTAACGCAAACAAAGCTTAACCGAGTTAAGAAAATTACACCAAAGAAACAACTCACCGCATTTGTGCGCACTCTGTGAAATTATATTTTGCATAAGAACTATTTCTTAGTAGGTATTACCAACAAACCTATTTTCTCCTTGTTATTATTCATATCCAGTATCGACTCATATATATATATATATATATATATATATATATATATATATTGGCCTGATATTAATAAAATTTTGATTTAACTAATAATAAGGTACTTTTATGGTAACAGAACTATACCATGTTTGTGTTACATGACATATTTAGAATATAACTAAACACGCCATATATGGGGTAATTTTTCAAAGGTTTGATTAAAAAGTGTGAAGAAACGGCGATCAGACTATATGTTATTATGCCAAAAAAAATACTCTCAAGTGCGTAAAACAAAATATAATAAATTTTAGCTTTCAATCACTAGTAGTAGGGGCGACGGGGTTCCACTTCAACTTTCTCACTGGCAGGCCATAAGAGTAACCTAGGAAGGCTCTCCAACAGTAGGATACCAAACTAGTGCTGCTCATATTTGGAGTGAGGGATACTAGCTGGTGCTATCTCTGGTGCGGGAGTGGAGGGATACCAGCTAGCGCTATCCCTAGTCACTGTGCAGTTATTGACCAGCTAGCGCTATACCTAGTCACTGTGCAGTGATTGGTCGTTGGTTGTGGCAGATAATCAATTATGTGTTTAAGCCATTTTTTAAATATAGTCATAATTTCCAAACCGTTCAAGATATGGTAATAAAATTCATAACATAATAATTGTATCAGAGATCCATCATAGCGGCAAAGTCATTTAAGCCCTAAGGCCTTTCTGACAAGGTCAATTATGTTTAAAGCCCTTTTATGAACATACTCATAATTTCCGAACCAAAGAAACTATACTCAAAACATTTATAACATTAAGCACCTATCCGATACCCAACATGAAGGTAATGTCATTTAGGTCTTAACCCCTTTCTGACAAGGTCAAACACCCTTAAACCCTTTTTAAAAGCACACTAACTCATAATTTCTCATATACCAGAGCTATAGTCATAAAATTCATAACATACACATGAACCCCAACAACAAACCAGACTACAAGGTCAAACACACCTTATAAGCATACTAACTCATAATTTCTCATCTACCAAAGCTATAAACATCAAATTAATAACATACACACTAACCCCAACAAAAAACAATACTACAAGTTCTAACACATCTTAAGCCCTTTTATAAGCATACTAACTTATCAATTCTCATATAACATAGCTACAAACATCAAATTCATAAAATACACATCAACCCCAACGACAAACAAGACTACAAGCCCAAAAACACCTAAAGACTTTTAATAAGCATACTAACACATAATTTCCCATCTACCAAACCTACAAATATCAAATTCATAACACAAACATCAACCACAACGATAAACAAGACTGCATGGCAAACACACCTAAAGCCCTTTTATAAGCATAGTAACTCATAATTTCCAATCTACCGAAGCTATAGTCATTAAACTCTGTCTCTAATGACTGGTAAGCAGATTGCTACTGAACTCGATTCATATTCAGGATACCTACATTTTATTCTGTTTTATAAGTTTGTACTTCAAACAGTGAATGGTGAGCGAAACCCATCGAGGTAAACAGATTTGTGTAATGAGCAATACATAACCATACAAAACAGAATTTACATATTGGTTCGAGACTCATACCTTACATTCCGATACAAAATGCATTACAAATAATCACACCATGTGAACAGTGCTCAGGGAACAGATTATAATACGATGTAAGTGCTATGCTCAACTCATTCATACATCCAACTCCACATACTCCACAATCTGCTCTCCATGCTCCACAATTTTCTCCACATTCTCCACAGACTCCACAGACTCTATATGCTCCACATCCTAAGGCAGCACCACAAACAGCACCACATGCTAAGCCAGCACCACAAACACACACACATACAATCACACATCTCAACTACACTTACCTGCCAACTGAAAAAAATTACAATTATATCAACTTACCATGCATCACAAATGAACCAAAACAAATATGGTCATATTATGAGACCATTTCAGCGTATAAAATAACATCAGACCATCACACTTAGTTTCCAAATCTTCCCAACCAGTTAATCTAACATTACCTTTAATTCGCACACTGTCTCCATCACAACGCAGAAGTCATTTCATTCGCCTTATACTCAACAACAAATATTTCTAAAATATTTACAATAAAAAAAAACGATATTTTTTTCCATATATTGCTAGGATATTAGAATAATTTACGCACATAGAAATAAGCTCAGTACTCAATTACACAACATCAGAGAGACATACTTCATTTTCAAAAAGATACGACCTCCCACACCCTATCTAGTGTTAAAGCAAATGCTACTGGAAGGTGGATGACATTTGAGAATTTACTGAAGTCATGCAATTATCTCGATATTCAAAACATTCAGTAATATGTAGGAGGAAAAAAGTGTCACCTTAAATAATTAATTAACACAAGTTTTCCTTTCTTTTCTTAATTTCCTAAAAAAAAACTTTCATCATGAAGTACGTATATCTCTTCTAAACACCATTTAAATTGCCAGAGAACTCCATCTCAATAGGTATATCAATCTTAGCTTACAATTAATTTATATGTATCATATCACTATTTACAATACTCAGAAACGATATATTTGACTATAACATCTTCAATTCACCTCTAACTCGGATTACACTTAAAAAGTTTCTGCCAATAAGTTAATAAAAGAAGGGAACGAATAAAAACAATATTATTCCATACACATCTAATTTTATTTCACACAATAGTCAAAATTACGTACATATATACACTCAGCCATATTATCCACTCAACAAAACATTTGTGTAAACAATCCTAATATAAATATTTTCATTACCTACAAATATACATAATTTCCATGAAAAGCAAACATTAAAGTATTACATTGTGTTTACATTTAACTACATGTTGGTCTTATATAGACTTCCTGGTAAATATTTGTGCACACATTGTACACCGATATACTATACATTCAGGATTTTCTAAACAATTGCTCGTCATATGACAATACATATTATTACGGAATGTAAATAACTTCAGACAAAAGCGGCACTGATTTCCAGAAACCATTGAGTTATCCACCCCATCACTTCCATCGCAAGTTAACAAAAGTTTTTCAAGGTGGGTATGATCACTAAACACCGAATGATATTTACTATATGAATATGTCTTTCTAAGTACGTTTTCTAAACAATTATTTTGGTTTTGATGTCTTCTGAAATTGTGTTGTGAAGTAAATTCCTCCTCACAAGTTTTACACTGGAAATGAGCTCATGTACTCTCTTCAGAAGTAGTTGCCAATGATGTAATCAATTCGCTTGATTGCAAGGAAATTTTCTATTCTTTCTCATGCGTCTTTAATGCATTCTCTTTCTTAAACAAACGTAGACATATTCCACATTGGTATACTTTCTAAGTAGGATTCTTGGAACATGATGCATTGCCTAATATTACATGATTTTGATAGAAGCTGAATGGTTTGTTCGCTGATTCCATAAAAATGATAGGGAATGTTGGATTCATATTTTCTTAATTATAAATCATACTTAACTAATGCATATAATTAGGGGCGATGTAATGTATAAATGCGAACATCATTCCAGCACAGTACTTACATTATTAAATGTCTAAATGGTTAATGTGAATAGGTGCTTATATCTTTCTATTTACATGTAACCTGGAAAAAAGCATTAAGAATACCTATCATGTATTATATATTTAAACCTGTAACTTAGGCACATCCCTCTATGTTAACATTCGTTTAAACGAGTGATAACATTTAAACCATATACCCTAGAGAAGCGTTTCTGGTTTACAATTATTTAAGACGAACAGTTAAAAAATATTTACAAATTTAAAAGAGATGTTTTTTATATATAATTTTGTCGCTTTGTACGATAGTTACTTCATTAGCAAGTATAAATGTATGCTGTGTTTAGAGTAATATTATAGGATCGTGGAGAGATGTTTACATGTCAGTAGTTGAAGATAGAATGAGCTCCGAACAGTAGTGGCATTGTGATTGATCAACTGTGTTTGACATTGTTTATTTCAATGGATCACTGGTAGATTGGATCTCTAACAATTGGTTGCTTTTTTCCCCTCGTATATTACTGCATTTACGAAAGTGTGTGTGTATATATTATATTAAAAACTATATATATATATATATATATATATATATATATATATATATATATATATATATATATATATATATATATATATATATATATATATATATATATATATATATATATATATATATATATATATATATATAGTTTTTAATGAATAAAATAAATATTCTGAAATTACCTGTATTTTTAACGAACTGTGATCACACACACACTTTTTAATTATTTTTGTTAAAACAAAAGATAATCCAACCCTACAGTAACATTATCAAAATATTAATAATTATTTTCCTTCAGCACGCTTTCTTTATTGTTAGTTTTTTTTTTCTTCAAAATTTAACAATTACAATTTTGTATTTTTTATCTCTTCTTTTAAATAAACCAATGAAGATCTAAATGGCTGAATTTAGTAGGACCAAGGGCTTTGGTTAGTATGTCGGCCAGCTTATTTTCTGTAGGACGGTACAAAATCTCCATCAATACTTCTGAACATTTTTCACTGGTGTAGATGAAGCTCATATCCATATGTTTACTCCTTTTGTTAATTATTCACTTCTGATAAGTTCAATGGTGCCCATGCCTTCAATATTTAGTAGACATTTTCTTTTTTCCGGATTTTTCTTCCTGCTTGTTTTTCATGTAAATTAACTCTCTTGAGCATTCTGCTGCACATACGAACTCAGCTTCATTTGAACTCGTAACTACAATCTTTTTTTTTTTTTCTGGATTTCCAGTTCACTGGAACATTTTCATAAAATGTCACATAACCTGATGTACTTCTACGGGAGTCTTCATCTTCAGTATAATCCGAATGACAGAAGGCTATTTGTTCTTCTGAACTGTCTTTATGAAATGTGATACTACTTGAAACTGTTCCTTTTAAATATATCAGGGTTATTTTAACTTTAGCTTTATCTTTTTTATCAACTCTCAAGTACCCATTTTAACTAAAGAGTTATTTTTTTCACGTATAGCGTTAGCCGCTTTTCTCTGTCCGGAGCAGTAATTGCATGTTGAAAAGTCAAAAAACTAATTCGTTATTATTATTTAAAATATAATCGTTTAACTTGTATATATATTATTATTTTGCCTTGCTAATTCTTATTCCTTACCAAGATAATCCTCTACTTGATTTCCTTCTAAAATTTGTTCACCGTCTTCTGATTGCTGAATGTTTCCTTGTTTGTTTCCTATTCATTAACCAATGTTTTCATTAATTGTCTTTACTTATCATTGACTATTTTCTCCATCAGTTATTTTATACATATCCACAACAGTAGGGTTGAAAGAATTTTCAATTTTTTCATGAAAGTTAATATTTAGAAAAAAATTCATATGTCTTGAAATTATGATCTTCCTTTGATCTTCATCCCATAAACTGTAAACATTCGGAACATTTCCATTCTTGAGATTTTAACCTCACTTTTATTCAAAATCACATTTCCTCCATGGGAAGTTTCAGTACTAGCAGAAAATAAGTTTTTAGCCAAATCCGGTATGTATAACGCATTTTCAAGATTGTATGCCTCCGATTTAGAAACTCCTTTACATTTTTCAATCATGCAATCATTCTTTATTGATATTCCTATGTTCCTAGTCAATGGAGTTTGAGCAGGAAGTAAATTACACTTTGTTGTAATGTAAGACTTCGCTCCTGAATCCATTAGCCAAGTGAAATCATTACAGTTAAATTTGGAAAGGTTTCCCGCTTGAAAGGTAAATTGTTTAGCTTTATTTTCTTATATATTTAAGCATTTATTCTACATAAGTGATTATTTTTACGAATTTTTTAAATTCTACATCACAATTTTTTATCATTGTTTTGACAGTTTTTAGTGCTTTTATTTTCATTCACTTTTTTGTTCGTGTAAAAGTTAGCCAAATATGTTTATCACTTTGACAAACAAAACACAATGTCTTTCCAACTGAATAAAAAACAAGTTTTTATTCTGAGCCTGTTTTATGTGCTTTCCTGGTTTCTTCATTTAATAAACTACTAATGAGCCTTGTCAGTGATTTTTCTGTATGATTAGTACGATTCCATGCACATATCAAGTTATCAAATGCGCGTGGTAGAAATGAAATTATATTAGACATAAGCATGTCATTGTCTATCTTATCAGTGCTCATTGAATTGATTATTGACAAGATCTTGAAGAACAGTTACATTTGTTGCTTTGTTATTATATTCATATTTGAACAATTCTTCCATCAAAAATGGTTTTTGCTGTTTACTGTGTCACTCAAGAAAAGATACATTTTTTACCAAAAATTTCTTTACTACATTTGCAAGTAATTAATGAATCTTTAGTATTTTTATCAACAGGCCAAAAAATTGCTTGTGCTTTGGCATCTTGCCATCTCTTTTATTACAATTAGGTTTATTCTTATGTTATTTCAGAGAGTATGTTAACTCCATCAACTATGTTATTTATATCATTCGTACGAAAAAAGTATACTTATTTCAAACTGCCATGCATTAAAATTGTCAGCATCTTTAAGTTTTTCTATATATGATATTTCATTTTCAAAAACAGTCATTTTGAATAATAAACTAAAATATTAGCTTTTAACAGTGGCCTTCCCTCTGATGAAGTAATCGTCGTTTTAGTCGGCATTTCTTGAAATACAAAACTTATTTTCAATTATTACAGTTCTGTTCACTTTTTTTTTAACACTTCTATCCAACAGATCTTTACAGCCGAACCTTGTTTGTTGCTGCCATGTTGAAATATTTAAATTCGAAGTATATTGTTTTTAATGAAGAAGAAAAACCTTTTTAAATCAGCTGTATTTTTAATGAACTCAGATCACACGCAAACATTAAAATATATGTTGTTATTTAAATAAAAGATAAATATGCCTTAGAATAACATTAAAAATATTAGTAATTATTTTTCTTGAACGTAGCCGGATCCAGTCATCACCAGTATATCACTGTTGGGGTTGTTCAAAGCCAACATGTTGCCAGTCTCTACTCAGGTCCCCGGCCGGGTCACCGGATTTTCGTAAATGGGAATCGTGTCGGACGATGGCGTTGGTCGGTGGGTTTTCTGGGGGATCTCTCGTTTCCCTCGCACCATCATTCCGACGCTGCTCCATATTCACTTCAGTCACCCTCATCGGCTCTCAAGACCTCGCTGTTAAGAACCGTCCAAATATCTTCATTCACTCTCACTCACTCACTCAGTTTCTACTCAGGCAGCTGCTCACAGATTTTGTGTTTTTGTTTCGGTTTTTTTTTTTAATCAAATGTGAATCATCCGGGACAAGTGGAACGAAAAATTAAATGCTTCAAATACCGCAATATTGTCAGCGTCGACATTTATGTCAGAATCTTTAGCGTTTCTTATTCCGTATAATGTAAAACTAAATTTCGACACCTTTCAGCTGGACGCTCTCCATGTTTAGCTTACATTCCGAAGGAAAGAAAGGCTTATGAGATCAATTTCCTGCCTGTGTGTCTGTATGTGCGTGTATGCGAGTATGTAGATGTATGGCTGTATGTGTGTCCCCTTTCAATTTTTGAACGGGTGAACCCAATTTCATCAAACTCGTACACATATAATATTAAGCAAGGTCATATTACTTTTAAAGATTTTGACTACGTTGGACACTAATAAAATGGCGACCATTTTAAACTTTAGAGTGATATAACATATCTCAGAAACCATACAACCAATTTAATCCAAATTTTGCATGCTGACAGTCCAAGGTGTATACATTGAATACAGAGGTGAATATTGTTGTTGGTTCATCATCTAGGAATAGAGCCTTACAAGGAAAAATAAAGCTTTTACATTTTATATTGAATATTACTAAACCAATTTTGCTAAATTTGGCACGAAAGTAATATAATATTAATGTAGGCCATGTAAATAAAGGCAATTAAAAATTATTTGTTACTTATTTTCAAAATGGTGGACATACAAATATTTTAGGATTATTTGGTACAACTACCATACCATTTGACCAATTTAAACCATATTTTGTGTGCTGACAGTAGCTATTAAAAGCATCACGTGAGCCACAAAACAAACCCTTTTGTAAGCCATTTTTACAGATAGCGTTAAATGAATTAATAAAGTTTTTGTGTAAAATCTCGAGAAAATATTTATTGATAGATTTCTACCAAATTGGTCAAACAAGTAGTACTGCAGCAGTCGATATGTAAAAAATATGTTTCACAATCGTCAAACATATATTTTCAAGATAGTGGCCATCTAGCTATTTTAGCATAGTATGGTATAGCTTCGAAGCCATGCGCTCAATTGTGACTAAACTTTATATGCTTCGTGTGTATATAAAAACATCCAATGTGTCTACACAGAGCTTCATTTGCCCTCCATTCCGTAAGATAGGGAAAAACGAATAAATACAATTTTTGTAATGTCTCGGGGAACACTTGTCCGATTTCTACCAAATATGACAACCAAGTAGTAGGTACTGCAGTAGATGATGTTAACTGATATATTTAAGGTATGTCAGACACTTATTTTCAAAATGGTGGCCATATAGCTATTTTAGTTTTGTATGTTATATCGCCGAAACCATGGAATTAATTCCAATTTGACTTTGAATGCTGGAGGCATATATTACAACCACCAAATATGTCTACACAAAATATCTTTTGTCCGCCATTTTGTAAAATAATATCACACGAAAAATTAAAATTACACGATATCTCCGTGTAGCAGCCAATCTGTACAATATATTGCAAACAAGTAGCACTATGGGAGGTCATTTAAACTGATGAATTTCAAGAAGGAGAGCTACACATATTTTTAAAATGGTGTCCATATAAAACATTTAAATGAAAATTTTTATTTACTAAACTACAAAACATGTTCACATTTACTTTGTATGCTGACAGTATCTATTATATCCATCAAAATTGTGCATGCAATTCCTAATTTCTCCGTAATTTTATAAGATAGCCCCACATTAAATAATTCCCTTTTTTATGCCGTATCTCGGGAAACAGTCAATTAATTACTTTCAAATTCGACGAAGAAGTTGTAATGTGGTAGGGCAGATTTATTTATATGTTTTAAGTGTCTAACTTTGTTATTTTCCGAATAGCGAGTGTACAAACATTTGAGCCTAATTCAATATTTGTGAAGCAATGCAAAATATTTAAATTTAACTTTGTATATTGTTTTTATCATAATCATGGAAATTGTTAATACACAACCTTTTTGTTCTCAATTGATGAAGAATATCATATGAACAATGGAGATTTTATGCGATATCCCGAAGGCCAATAAACCGATTCATACCAAAATTTCACGGAAGCATTGCTACAGTAGTTTACGTAAATTAACATTTATTATGTGCGACAAGCATGTTTTAATGGGGTTTATAAAATAATTTAGTTCAATTTCTTACATTTATGAAATGTTTCAACAAAATTCAACCAATATTTACACTTCAACAGTATTAATTGGATGCATAAATTATGCATAAGTAGGTACAGAGATCCTCTTTTTCCGGATTTTTACAAAATTGTGTCAGGTGAGTATATTGAACAATTTGCCATATTTCCCGAACAATTTAAATAATTCATATTAAATTTTGCCAGACTATGATTTTCAAAATGACGGCCATGTACATATTTTGATGTATTTGGTGTATCTATTTGACAATTTAATAAATTCAATCAAACTTCTTATACTGATATTATCTATTAGAAACATCGTGCACAGAGCCTCTTTTTAGGAGATTTGTACGATAATATGATTGTGAATATGAATATGAAAATATGATTTTTATGCCATATTTCGGAGATCAATCAATCGGCTATCGCCAAATTTTTCACACAAGTCCATTACGGTAGGCCACATAAAATTGTAAGTTTTTAGAGGCTACGACTCTTATTTTCAAAATGATAGACGTGTAAACTTTTCAGGTTAGTGAAACACATCATTCAAAACATCAGACTGATTATATACGTAGTTGATGCTCCGAATCGTACCTCTGTGATGCAGTTGATAGCATGCTAGCATAATTTTACAAGTTTCTCTGAATTCGAATCCCAGGTAATTCACTCGGGCATTTCAATTGTCTTGGTACTGTTTCACATGTTTCTGGTTTCATCTCTAATGATATTGCTGTCAATGAGACGTCAACGCCTACCAACCATCTAAGATTTTATGAACTTCACTAAAATGTATTTGTATCCATGTGGAGGAAAGTAGGCTCATTAGCTATGAGTAACTTCTTGTTTTATGTTGCGTGGATATACTTCCTTTTACTTTACATATTCTTCTGTCTTGTATTATCGGAAATTCCAACAATTATTGCTTTCTTTCATTTCTTTCCTTTCGCCTTTCTTTATACGATCGATTGCTGCACACTTATATATGTAATGTATGCCCCGGCCAAGATGATATTCCCTTCGTTGCCATGATCAGTTTCCTTTCATGTCCTGTTATCATCTCTACTTATTCTTCTGTCACTCTGTCAGTTCATTCAACTTAATTTCTCTTGTTCACGAAAATATTCTAAGATTTGCTCATACATTTCTTCCTTTTTTTTTTCTGTCCACGATCCATATACCCATAAAACCAAGCACCAATAAAAACTTACAAATCACTTTTTCAGCTCAGTCGAAGTATCTTTTGCTAATCTACAGTGATGTGAGTAGTATAGAAGTGCCGGTCGGTTCGAGCGCAGCCCGCGACCATCAGAAAACCAACAGCAAATTGAATGAACGAGCCATCACAAAACATCAGCTGCCGGTTCGACCGCAACCGAAAAAAGTTGCGTTAGAGTGCATCGGCAAAAAGTGACTGCAAAAAGTTGCATTTGGGGCATCTGCAAAAAAGTGACTGCAAAAAGTTTCGTTTGGGGAATCTGCAAAAAGTGACTACAAAAAGTTGTAAAGAGCGGCTGAAGAAAATTGAATACGCAAAAAAATAAAATATTGTCCATAATAAACAATGGATCAGTTGCTAAATATATTGAATGGAGTCCAACAATTTAAAAAAACTTTCCGAACTTTGAATCGGACAGACCTATCCCATAGACCATGCTGAAATATATGATACACGGTATGGACACAAAGTGGTAATTACTTTTGACAATTTTAAAGTAACCTTGCCAGACAGATATCTTCAGATTTTCAGCGAAAAAGTTTTAGATGGTGTTAATCGTGGAGGTATAAATTTTGCATATGATGGAATGGAGGATTGAGATGTTAAACAAAGGCATTTTATTTTGTTTTATTAAAGTGTCAACGAGTTGCAGGTACTGCCACTATGGCGTGTTTAACTGCTTGAGAGCCATTAAACACTTTAATCCCAACATGCACAATTTACGTCTTCCCAAACGGTGTGTTTGTACCAACGCGAACCGGCAAAGTCAGCCAAGCGGAATGTAATGTTTGACTGTTTCTTCTCTTTGCCACCCCAAAATTCGTTCTCGTGGCAACAAAACGTACTGTACGAACATTGTGTTATCGCGCCGTGAGATGGCGAAAAAGATTCGTACGTCTGTGGTCAAATGTTCAATTCGTCCAAACTGAACGATTGTAAAAACGGTGGACCGTACGATACGTTTCGCACTCGAGCTACATTGTGGTGATAATTGGCGAGGTTGTCATTGACGTCTTCATGCATAGGCACTTCACTGGGCAACCAGTGCCTGCGTTTGTGCTTCTTCCACCTGTTGTAAAATTCAATGTAGTCGAAAGGTTTGCAGTATGCACGCCCGGTTGCAAGAACCATGTTGTGTGTGTTACAATCCCTCTGCCGGGTTCATATAAAAGCATGAACGTATGCGACACCGATATAGAAGTACCGTTGATCGAAACAGCTGATGCGAATACCTTATGCACAATAGAGAAAGAATTTTACACGTGCTACATGCTCGTGCCTGCAGAGTTCAACTGGGCCGTCACTTCACATAGTGATACTCTGGATGAGCGCGTGCATAAAAAACTCATTTCACGTATTTGTAACCAATACAAGTGCAGTTGCTGCTGGGCAGTTTCGTGCACGACTGCCATTAGTGTGCATTCGTGATAAAAGGACCAGTTACGTGGTCGCCAAATGTTTCGTACACGTACGCTCTCACAATGTATCCACAGAAAAAGTGCATGGGTGGTAGTTCATGATTGCTTCTCGAAGACATAAAGAACGGACACGGTATCGCGAGCGATTTTTGTGTGGACGATAGTTGGTGCCTGAGAGATCGAGTGTGTGTGACAGACGATCTCATGGCACATTTCGATACACACCATGCAACTTATGTTTCGTCTATTCTTCCTGGTCGTGGATGCTACGGCGCAAACAATCATTATGTATACCATATCGATGATGTATACTCTCTCACGTCGAATGAATCGTTGAGCATACTAACCTTTGAGAAGAGAAGTGGAATTTCTATTAATGTATACGCATATGAAGAAGAAGATGGCGGTAAGAAATATATAATATGTACATTAAAAATTAAAAGAAATGAGACGAATAAGCACATAAACCTACTCTATATCAAAGATGAAAAGAACGACCACTACTGCTGGGTAAAAAGTCTTTCGAGACTTGCCGCATCACAAGTAACGAAAAATAGTCACAAAATATTTATATGTGATAGATGTTTGCAACATTTCTACTCTGTAAATAAGCTAAAAGAGCATGAACAAGACTGTTGAGATCACGATGGTGTTAGAGTTTAACACCATCTAAAGGAAAAAATGACATATAAAGATTTCAAAACCAAAATCATTCATTGAGTGTTCCGTTTGTGATATATGCTGATTTAAAATGTTTGTTGACTAAAATCGAAACTTGCCAACAAACCCCGACGAATCCTACACGAAACTATACAAAAAACACGAGTCTATTAGCTTCTGTTACTATGTAAAATACGAACATGGGTACTATAAACCGCCAGTAACTTATGAAGGGCCTGATGCATCTAGTGTATTCTTTAAAATGCTAATGGAAGAAGCAAAGTCTATTGGTGATATGTGCACAAATGAAAAACCAATGCTTCTACTAACTCAGAAAGAACAAATAGTTTATGATACAGCTACCCATTGTCATATATGTGAAAAGCCTTTGAATGGCGATTCTGTGAGAGATCATGATCATCTTACGGGGAAATTTAGGGGAGCTGCACACAGAGATTGTAACTTATCCTATAGAAATCCATGTTTTGTCCCAGTGTTTATACACAATCTATCTGGCTATGACACACATTTATTCATAAGAGATCTTGGCATCGATGAAAATAAGATTGATCTAATTCCCAACAATGAAGAAAAATATATTTCTTTTACGAAGCACATATGTGGAAGTGTAAATCTTAGATTTATGGATTCATTTAAATATATGGCTAGTAGAATCGATAAAATATCTAGCAACCTTTCCAGAAGCCAATTCCGAGAAACGTGTAAGCATTTTTCCAATGAACTTCTTGACTTTGTTACAAGAAAAGGTATCTACCGGCATGACTACATGGATAGTGCTGGGAAATTTGGTGAGACATTGCTTCCATCCAAAGATGCATTTTACAACAAACTCAATAAATAAGGCATTACAGACGAAGATTACGAATTTGCTAGAGAGGTGTGGGAAAAATTCAACATAAAATCTCTAAGATAGTACACAGAACACTATAACAAATCTGATGTGTTGATATTGTCCGATATAATGGAAAATTTTAGAGCTGTGTATCTCAAACATATAAGCCAGATCCAGCATGGTATTTCACAGCCCAGGGTTAGTGTGGGATGCTATGCTCAAACACAATAAAATAGAACTAGAATTATTAACAGATTACAACATGATTTTGGTGATAGAAAAAGGTGTTTGTGGTTGAATTTCACAATGTTGTAAGCGATATGCTAAAGCAAATAATAAATACATGAATGCTTATGACAGCACAAAGGAAATCTTTTATCTTACATATCTGGACACCAATAACTTATATGGACGGGCTATGAGTCGGTATGTAACCTATGGTGGATTTAAGTGGGTAAATACAAATATAGATGTAACAAACATAGAAGATGATGCTAGCAAAGGGTATATATTGGAAGTTGATTTGGCATACCCTAATGAACTACACGATCTCTACAAAGATCTGCCATTGGCACCAGAGAATAAAATACCGGAAGGTTAAAAAAACCCCAAACTCTTGACTAGTCTGATGGTAAAGAGAAATATGTATTACACTATGTAAATCTTAAGCAATATGTATCTCTCAGAATGAAGTTGAAAAAGATCCATAGAGTTCTGGAGTCTGATCAATCAAATTGGCTCAAGTCCTATATTGATCTAAACACAAATATGCGAACCAAGTCTAGAAATGACTTTGAAAAAGATTTCTACAAGCTAATAAACAATTCCGTTTTTGGGAAAACAATGGAAAATATTAGAAACAGATTGGATATACGGCTGTGCACAAGTTCTAACCAAATGGATAAACTAGTGGCTAAACCAAACTTTAAAGATAGGACTATATTTATTAGCTCTTTGGTTGCAGTTCATATGATTAAAACAAAACTGTGCTTTAACAAACCCTTTATGTTGGGCTGGGTATACTCGATCTATCGAAAGTCTTAATGCATGATTTTCACTATAATACTATGAAACCAAAGTATGGGGAAAATATTGAACTGTGCTACCAAGATACTGATTCGTACATCTATTATATAAAAACACCAGACTTCTAAAGTGACATGAAAGAAATGGTCGACCATTTTGATACTTCTGACTATAGAAAAGATAACCCATATGGTATACCGTTAGTTAACAAAAAGATTATTGGCAAAATGAAAGATGAATGGAATGGAAAAATAATGGAACAATTTATTGGTTTGAAATCGAAAATGTATGCAATAAATGTGGAGGGTGGTGTAAAGAAAAGAGCGAAGGGTGTGAAAAATGCTGTAGTCAGAAATTAGATTAGTTTTGGTGACTACAAAAAGTGTTTGTTTGGTAAAAAAGTGTTGTACAAAAGTATGAATTTTATTAGAAGTATGAAACATGAACTCTATACGATTGGGATGAGGAAAAATCATATAGCCCCGAAGATGATAAAAGATTTATTCTTAAAGATGGCATTAATACACTAACATGGGGGCACTACAAAATTGCAAAAGAGTGATGCTATGAAAGAGCAGTTGCCAAGCGCGAGTAGCCTTATAACTGATATCGTTCACATAAAATTGTTTGAAACAGACAGTTTGCAATGGCCGATCGACTTGGAGTAGTGTCTCGAGACGACATATCGACTCGAAATTGTTCGCGTATCATGTGTAAACCTGTATGAGTCTAACAAAATGCAATCACTTGTCGATATCGTGAATGGTAAACTAGTCTATGACTGTAAAGAGGTGTATGTGATCATTGATGAAGAAGGCAATCTGTGGTTCAAGGCTAAAGACGTTGCGAGAATACTTGGGTATGCCGGTCTGAAAAAGGCGATATGAATGGATGTAATGGGAAAGTACAAGAAGACATTGTCGCAATTACAAGGGGTGACTCATGTCACCCCTTGTAAAAGCATGCATCCTCAGATGGTTTTTATTTCAGAACCCGGGTTGTACGAGTGGATTTGCTCGTCTAGACTACCTGTTGCTACAGAGTTTAAGCACTGAGTCGTTGAAGAAGTGCTGTCGCCCATTCGCAAACATGGCGAGTACAGGATCGAACAAAAGTACAAACCACTACTGGATGATGCGAATGCAATCATCGCCGTGCAAAGTAGTATCATCAACAAGTATGTTAGCACATACTGGCCTACTGGCGATATCAGTAAGCATCACCAGTTTGTGCTCATCAGTATCGGTGGAAACCAATTCTACGCCATCAAATGTCAAAAGCGTCTGGCGAGTGTACAACGCAATGCACTTAGGCAAGAGTACCCAGAAATGCATGTGTTAATGTCTCTTGACAACGTTAATCCCAAACGTTGTACAACCTAATGAAAGGTCAACTATCCATCACGGCGATAGGTAACTGTTTCAGTACGACAATGTGTTGCGATGACCTCATCAATAATATCATACGCATAAAATCGTTCGCGACAGACAGTTTGCAAGAACCGATCGAGTAGTGTTTCGAGATGACATGTCGTCTCGAAATAAGAAGCCGTTGCCACAATTAAGAATGCACTTCCTCAGACGGTTTTTATTACAAAGCCCATTTAAAACACTCTTATAGGGCTATTCTATAACAGTAAATGTTTTTAATAAATAACCATATATGCTTGCATAGAATTGGGCTTCTCTGATTCTTTCCCTTTTAACATCATAAATTAGGTTTCTTTGGTTTACGAGTACCACATTACAAATAGTTGAAGCCGATATTGGTTTATTAAATTCAACTGTAAGTTTCAGATTAGTTCCATCTTTTACAATAGCTGTTTTTCTGTAAGAACAATCAATAACATACAATGGCCTTCTCCCAATAAATGATGCAGAGTTGAAGCACAGTTCATTATTACGATAAGGGGCATCTAGTTTAGTCTTTGAATTTCTAAAATCGTTGTAAGCAATATATACCATATCGAAAATTTTATCACCAATGTCTAAATTCCAATTCTCTTTGGGAAACACTTCATTCCGTCCATTCTTAATATAAATATTTTTGACGAAACAAGAGTCAAAAATTGAACCATGTGTGAATTGTCCAGGATCTTCTTTTCTGTTTTGCTGAAAACCAACAATGACAAAGCCTGTCATATCGAATTGGACAGAATTGAACTGATCTTTTATATTAAACTGAAATGAGTTTGCATTAGAAGTTACTGGTTTCTCAAGACATTGCCAATAATTAAAACTAATTTGAATTTTGGGGTGTTTGTATAATTTTGCTTTAATTTCGTCTCCATAAACAGGATTGTATTCAACAATTGGCCACAGAATTTCCAATTTCTCAATAACAATTTTACCAGCATCTGGTGTATTATCTACATCATCACATCCATCTACTTTCTTTGGAGGCCTTCTGTAAAGTGAAACATCGTCACTAGAATTTCGAATGAATGTGATCTTGTACCCACCTTTCCAGAATTTTTCATTACAATCTCCCATAAATCCAAACAAATATCTTAATGGATAGGTAATTTGGTTAAGCTTATCTTTACTAACACCTTTACCTAGTTCTATCGCCGACATCTGGAAGAATGCTTATTCTGATTCCGAACCTACCAATGTATGCATCATTTTTGAAGTGATGCCAGGGTTGTCAATACTTTCGAGTATACAACCATGTTTAGAGATCTCTATTATTGAGAACTGGAATGGGAAGAAATTCTCACAAAAACCAATAGTTGAAGTTTTTTCATAATCTATATTTGTATCTCTTTTAGTTAGCCTATACTTTTGGTATACATAAGCTTCTTTCGGATGTGAAAATGCATCGCCAATAGGAATATCAAACTCAATGTGTTTGTTGTATTCATTGAAATTATTTTTTGTTTGGTAATTTGGTGGAAACGTGTGATGCTCATAACTTTCAATTTTTTGTTGAGCCATTTATTATATAGAAAAAAATTTCTTAAACAACTACACTTTTCTTATCAACCCAAGAACTATGACTACTATCAAAACTTAGCCATTTAATTAGCATCTTATTTCCCTTTCTTCGCAAAACTTTTTCCACTAAGTAGTCTTTGATATATTTTGTCCTAAGCAACTCTGGCTCATAAAAAATACCTTTAATAAGTTCATTTTTTAAATCTTTTATTCTGTATGTCGTGGGGTTTGTGTGCAATACTTCACACACCTCAAATATTTCAGTGGACCAATTTGGTGTATATCCTTTTTCAAACAAATTTTTACTTTTAATTATGCGAACTCTATCTCCTATTACAAACTTTGGTTTAACAATTTTTCTTTCTCCTCCATACATGTTGATTATAATATAACCATAATTCTTTGCATTTACATAGGTGGGGTTCTTTCCGATTGTACTGTGAACAGTGTTATTGTATTCACTTATTAATTTACGTAATAGAGCCACCCATTAATAGTTTCCCTGCATAGCAAATATCTTCCACATTTTCTCCTTCAATGTTCTATCAAATCTTTCTACAACACTAGCTTTCTTTCCACTGTATGTTGAATAGTGTGCTATGTTGTTGTTGACCATTAATGTCTTAAATTATTACTGTAAAAATCTTTACCTTCATCTGTTTGTAAATGCATGGGTTTGCGATCATTCAAAATAGTTTTAAATGCTAATGTAACATTTTCACCAGTTTTATCTTTGATTGGTATTGCCCATGCATATTTGGAAAAAAACATCTATCACAGTTAACATATATTTAAACCCAATTGTTAATTCTATGTATACCTTTTAAAGATCCAGAATTCATTTACACTAAATCAGCTTGCCAAAGATCATCGATACCAAAAGATAGAACAGTTCTTCTGGGGAAGTTTTTTTTTGCATTGGTTTATGAATTTAATTTACAATATCGTTTTATATACTCCCACCAGTGAATATCGAGTTATTGGTAACACAACATCTACAAACACATTTAATTCTTACTTTGTTTTTATTTGTTCGTTTATATGAACTTACTGTATTTTTCATACATTTGAAACAGTATACATTTAAGTTATCATTGATTATCTTAATTATTTATATAATAAATGAGACAACAAAAAATTGTTAACAATATAGAGAAGAATATAGAGAGAATAAGACAGCTAATTGAAAAGTTTAAAACTTTTAGAAAACTTCGCCAAGATGAATATGATAAAAATAAAAAACACTATCAACCTTTGATAGTTGCGATAGACGATTTGGGGCAAAAAATTGGACAAATAACAAATGAGAATAAGAACTTAATAAAAGAACTTGTTCCAGTTGTTGTTAAGAATTCAGACTACCCACAGACACCAACAGAAACATCTTTTGAAAGAAAAATGTTTGGTAAAACAGGCACCGATGAACGCTATGGCGATGAATGTAATGGCAATGAACGATATAATAATGGCGTTAAACGCATTGACGAAAGCGATGAATGCTATGGCGATTAACACTATGGCGATGAACGCTATGACGAAGCGTTGAGGCAGTTGAAAGCTGATATCCGACAGTTAACTAACTACAATCAACATTTATTGGTAAGAAAGTGGCCGATTTCTTAATTTACTGCAAATATGATATTTTTGGGCTAACGGCTGATAAAGGTAAAGTGTATATTGGTGATAGCGAAGTAACATTCATCAATGACAAATTTACTGTAAAAGGTCGGACATACACTGCAACCGATGGTTTGATGAAACCACTGACTAGTAAGAAAGTAACAGAAAGTGACTACAATGCAACCAACTATGAACACTATAGTTGTATCCTAGCAGATACAAACACAGTTTTTCAAAACAAAGATCCAAACTTGGGAATGCCAAAATCGAGTAAAGTGAATAAATGGGAAACTATTGTTAAACCTATTTACAATTCGATTAAAAAGAAATGTCTCTCACCTGAAAAGGGTAAATATATAATGAAATATACCGACAATCCCAAAGAATACATATGAATTGATGATGTTAAGATACTTATTGATCGACTTCTCGGTATTTATGGAGAAAAGAATACTGGAAATGATAACTATTACAATGAAAAAGTTGGAATAATGAATATGCTCAACAGCAAGTTTAGTGACATTGTTGTGAATAATCCAAAAGGTATACCATATCTGATACGAATGATAAACACAATACCACATACTTTTTGGGAGTCGGAGCATCATGGAAAAGGGTTATTCAATGAAATAATAAATTTACTACCTTTTGAGTTGCATGCACCCGGTTATCAGTACATAGGTTCGGGTACCAGACTAAAAGAGAGAATTGAGCATTGTGATAAACCCATCAATCCACTAGATGCGGCTGCAATGGAACATGATATAGCTTATCATGATCATAAAGATCTAGCTGAAAGACATTTAGCTGACAAAGAACTAGATAAGAAAGCGTTCAAAAGATAGTTAAGTTCAGATGCTGATCTCAATGAGATATTGTGAGCTGGTGTTACTGGATCTGCGATGCATATTAAACGTAAGCTTGGCTCGGGAATTAAAATAAAATGATAAAATATTTGTTATAATAAATGAAAGTAAAAAAGTTGTATTTCAAGTTCTTAATGAGGAGTTGAAGGGTTTGAATATTGATTCTTTCCTAACGAAAGACCAACTGGATCGTAAAAACAAGAAACTAAAGGAGGACAAAGGGATGGCTATCACAATTTCAGTTCCACAGCTTAAGAAAATTTCCAAAGAAATGAAAACTGGAAATGGTTTGACAGTTCCCAAGGGTGGATCTTTACCCTTAATTTTCGCAGCATTGGGGGCTCTAGGAGCGTTAGCTGGCAGTGCATCATCCATCGCTACATCAGTTATTCATGCCAAGAAGAAAAACCTAGTATTGGAAGAACAACGCAGACATAATTTAGCTATGGAGGAATACAGCAAGGGATTGAAGAATGTTAAGTGGGTACGAATGTAAAAAAAAAATAACTCCCCTCAGTAACTTTGATATTGATCAAATGGTTAAAAAACTAAACACTAAAAATTTCTGGGGTGTATTTATGATCGATGAACTACTTAACCCACCACTCGATAATGAATGTGGGATTGTTAATCTAGATGTTTCGGCAAAATCTGGTACACACTGGGTATGCTATTGGAAAAAAGCAAACAAGAAATATTATTTTGATTCATTTGGCAGAAATCCACCGCCACAATTAATAGCATATCTTGGAAGTAATATTTTTTATAACGATGAAAGAATTCAAAATTTCAATCAAGTAACTTGTGGTCATTTGTGTTTAATTGTGCTAAATCTCTTTTCACATAATTTTGAATTTTCAAAAATTATTTCATTATTAATAAACAATGGATATATGCGGGAATGCATTAATGAGCTCTTGGATTGAAGATCAAATTAAATAATGCATGAACAATGATGAGAAGATCAGTCCTAATGATTTTGTTTCCAACACACATTTCAACGACTTTATAGCCACACTGAAAAGAAATAAAAGATCTTTGGATAAAGTCTATCTTACTTATTTGGAAGTAGATAATAATATAGATTTTGAACAAAAAAGACTAAGAGATGTGGGGAATTTAGAGTACTATCAGAAAAACGGAATTAACATTATTCGTTTAGCTGGGAAATACAATTCAAAACTAAAAGCATTTTACTTTGATAACCGAATAGAATATTTTTTTATGAGAGATGGAACTATAGTTGAAATAATAACAAAACCAGAGAAATATAAAAATGTTATCAACTGTTATCATGAATGGAAAAAAATTGACATGCATAAAACTTTTGAAGTATACCCTGATGATATGATATATTTTAAAATTTCAAATGCCCACAATGTACCCGAAGGTACAATTGTGTTTTTTAAAATAGTCATGGTATATGAATACGTTTAAAAAGATCAGATTATGTTAGTTTTTAATGGAAGTGTTTCAATTAAAAACAAAACTTACAATCTAAGAATTTAAAAAGTCTAATTTTATTACGATACTTGCCATTATTTAACTTACGAGTCATATCCAGTGTAACAAAACCATATACACTATTCCAACATTTTGAACACATCTCTCAAAATTTCTCAAACGACATATCACCACCAACAAAATCACTATGAATATGTTTAAGATTTGTATCGCATTGTCTCTTATAAGCTGCTTAGGTACTTTTGAGTATGTCTGAGCTAAATAGAAGGAATCAATATCTATATGCCTATCAAGAGTAAAATAATTCCTTACCATATTTTGATTTTCAAGTATGATATCATCGAAAACAACTACAGACTCTTTATGACATTTATTTACATCAACCATTTCTTCATTTGATGGAAAGAAGTATTCTTTTGGTTCATTAAATAATTTTGACGCTACGTCTATATCTTTCTTTAAATTGATATATTTCGGTTGGTCTAGACTTTTTGAACGTACATAGAGAGTACCAAAGTCCAACAATCCCTGAGCATATATAAAATTATCTATTATAAATGTAGTTTTTCCAAAGTTACTAGGACCCACAATCAAACACCTAATATTAAGAGGTAATAATTCTCTGTGACATTTGCCGATACAGTCTTGTCTGATATTCTTATTTTAATATCCCAGTCTACATGTTTCTTGCTCATTTATTAACAGATTTTTTTAATAAGGTAATAAATGAGTAAATTATTCAAACTAACAGATAACAAATCAGTGTTGAAGAAGAGACTAAACTACCGTTTAGAGATAGAGGGACACTCACTGGCTTTAGTTCAGTTCTATACTACTTATCTAATGCATAACATTATCTCTGGGAGAAATAAGTTATTTTTGTGGGCCATAATGATACGGAATCAGCAATTGATAATCCAGTTGATCAATATAGTTTAAAAGATCTTGAAAAAAAACTATAAAAACAATTTTTCTATTTAGTGTAGTTTCAACGGATGGGAAAGAAAATGATAACATATCTTTCGAAGTGGATAAAATAACAAACAGAGTGAAAGTAAAATGTATGCTTAAATTACAGCTTGGAAAATGGGGTTCAATAGGAAAACTTTTGGGTTTCGTAGAAAATAAAACTCTGAAAGGAAATGTGGATCATTATGGCGATACAATTCCAAAATTTGCTCCATTTGAAACAATAAATATATACTGTAATATAGTAAATGGTATGATATTAAAATATGATGAAAATAACCATAGAGAAACTAGCATAATTGCCACTTTTAAATCAAGAACAACATTTGGATTTGGCGACACGATCTATTACGAACCAGCTTTGCCATTATTTTTTCCAGTGCAAACAAATCAAGTTATTGAAATAATAGTTGAAATTAAGGATGAAAAGGTAAGTTAATTAACTTTGATTTGTCTGAAAGAACTGTGGTATTAGAGATGAAGCTGTAGATATTTTTTCGGCTGGAAGTAGTCATATTCTATATATTAAAGTTTCGTGTGATAAAGATGAATAATATTTCTATAGAAAGTGCAATGAAAGAACTCAATGATTCGGCTACTTTAATGCATCGAATTTGGAGATGTGTGTCTAAATTTTTAATTAGACAATGTTGTAGCACATTGCCGAAGTCAGAGCTATAATTGTGTTTTAATGATTGTATAACCATTAAAACTTTATAGTGAGATGAGCACAAATAAAAACCAACTGATGCCTAATATGACGATCATTTACTCTTTAAAAAACCTAATAGAATGCCTTTGTTTAACGCCACAATCCTCCATTCCATCATATGCAAAATTTATACCTCCACAATTAACATAATTTAAAACTTTTTCGCTGAAAATCTGAAGATATCTGTCTGGCAAGGTTACTTTAAAATTGTCAGAAGTAATTACCACTTTGTGTCCATACCGTGTATCAGATATTTCAACATGGTCTATGGGATAGGTCTGTCCGATTGAAAGTTTGGAAAGTTTCTTAAATTGTTGGACTCCGTTCAATACATTTAGCAACTGACCCATTGTTTATTATGGACAATATTTTATTTTTTTGCATATTCAATTTTCTTGAACCGCTCTCTGCAACTTTTTGTAGTCACTTTTTGCGGATGCACCCAAACACAACTTTTTGCGGATGCACCCAAATACAACTTTTTGCAGTTGCACTCTAACGTAACCTTTTTGCAGTCACTTTTTGCGGGTGCCTCAAACAAACTTTTTGCAGTCACTTTTTGCAGATGCACTCTAAACGCAACTTCTTGCAGTCACGTTTTGCAGTTGCACTCGAATCTGCAGCTGATGTTTTGTGATGGCTCGTGCATTCAATTTGCTGTTGGTTTTCTGATGGTTGGGGGACTGCTCCCAAACGCAACTTTTTGCAGTCACTTTTTGTGGCTGTACTCTAACGCAGCTTTTGCAGTCACTTTTTTGCTGCTGCTCTCGAACCGGCAACTGGTGTCTTGGATCAGGAACACAAACGGTAATTTTTTCTGATGGTTTCCTGATGGTTTGGGCATTCAATTTGCTGTTGGTTTTCTGATGGTCGCGGGCTGCGCTCGAACCGGCATTTATATGCTACTGACGTGATTCCAGAAACTGAAATTATTTGGCCGATCTGGTGAGTTATCTGTTTTTCCTTGAAAGTTGTAGATTGGGCTCAGCTAGTGCGTGTTCGTGAATAGTTTTATTCTTTGATTTTGTTGTTTTATTGTATGGAATTTCCAGTCAGTAGTTGTAATAACCGAACCATTTGAAACATGTTTCAGGGAACATCTGGATCTGGAAGTGAAAACACCAGAAGCCACCAGTGCAACAACAGAGGAGCCCTCTGATGAAGACCATTCATTGTGGACGATTAACTTACACCACTGTTTGAATGGTCAACTTGTTTGCCGTTTTAACATTTATTTTGGTAACAAAATCTGTAATTATTAGTTTTTTTTGTGTTGTTATTCGTCCATAACAATCGGCACAATAGTGCCGCAGTTTCTGGATAAGGATGAATTATCTTATGAATATGCATGCTTTACGAGGGGCCACCCCCTCTGAAAATACTGTTGGGGCGCGCCGATAAGTCCTGCGCTTAGCTTTTCGAGCAGATGCACCTATTAAATTCAATGAATATAACATTGATATTGGCACTGAATATAATGCATGTGCTGATGGTGTTTATGCTCTGTAATTTTTCACAGTAAAGTATAGATAGCCATTTACTGATGGATGATTAATAATTTATTGACATTACATGTAGGCAACCTTTATGATGTTCAAAATTCTTCTTTGTGCAATATTATACAACCGGTTGAAAACTTACTTTCTAGTATTTGTAAATCTGAAAAGCAGTTTCTGGCACAAGTCGGTACTTATTCTACATCTCTTCCTCTTCTGGAATTGTTTGCGTCACTTGGTATTGGTGAAGGTGAAGTTTCTTGGGTATTTACTTTGTGAAGGTTACTTAAAGATAGGTCTTAATCGTATGGCCCCCATACTGAACTTTCCACGTCCGAAGATGTTGAAGGGTGTTCAGAAGTGTTTGGGTATTTTAGGATACTGCTCCCGATTTATAAATAATTTTTATGAGTTGGCAGCACCTTAAAAAAACACAAAAAAGAAGGGAGTAGTTTTCCATTGGGGTCAGGAGCAAGAATCGGCCTTCTACATTCTGAAAGAAAAGTTAACTTCTCCTCCGAATCTTCATCTACCGGTCTTTTCTAAGCGATTTGTCGTCCAAGTGAATGTATCTTCGTTAGTTTTGGGTGCTGTGTTCAGACACTGAACTGATTCAGTATTATTGCCCATAGATTTCACTAGTCGTAGTCTGTCAGAGACAGAGCAAACTCTCGGGATATATGAAAAAGAACTCTGGCCTGTACATTTTGTTTAGAAAAATTTGCTTAATATGTAGAACATGTTGAGTGTTATTTATATATGGATAATCAGGCCTTGAATTGCGTCTTGGATCATCCCCAACAGCTGGGAAAGCTGGGCCATTGGGTTCTCCACCTTTCTTGGTTTTTCTTCAAAGTGCACCATGTCCGCGGTGCCGAAAATCAGGTGTTTGACACTTTGTCATGTATGTATGACTCACATGAATTTGAGGTGAACGACGAGGTGGCCCTTGAGGTTTCCCTTAATTTAATTATAGTGTGTCTAGAACTTTAGGTGAAATTCCGCAAGGCCCAGGCAGAGGATGTTTTTTACAGTCAGGTAATTAGTGATTTGGAATGGCATTGATCTTCCTTATGTTGTTGATAATGATTATTGTATTTTGTAGGAAATAGTGGCCGTGTTAGCAAAATAGTTGTTCCTGTAGCTTTGAGACCCATAGTGTTGGCTTATTTTGATAATTATGTGTTTGGTAGACACTTGATCATCAATAAGATATTTAACAAAATAACTGTTTATTTTGCTTGGCCTAAACTTAAGAGTGATGTTCTACCTATGTGCACTCACGTTAATCTTGTCAAAAATGCAAGCAAGCTGTGCATGATAATGTTGGACAACCTGTCGCTAACCCCCCCCCCCCCCCCGGCTCCTTGGAGCACTGTCCACTTTGACTTTTTTGGTCCCTTAATCAGATCGAAGAAGAGAAATGTTTGTGTTCTGATATTGTTATACTTTTTCAACATTTGCGATACCTTTACCTTTAAGAAACATAAAAGCCTCCTTCATTTTTAAGGCTCTTACCAAACAGGCAAGGAAAGTGTTTAGCACACCCATAGAAATATTAGCCAACAATGACAAGTACTTTACCCCAAATATTTTTAAGGACATGTGTTTCCGCTGGGCTATGAAACACTTCACATACAGTCCGTATTACCAGAAGGGATACCAAGTAGAGAGGTTTAATAAAAACTTGAAGGCCTGTCTTACCATATTCTGCAATAGATTCATACTCTATGGGGTCGAGATTTAGATTTTATAAATTTAGGTTTCAACAGTACCTTGCATGGTTGAAAGAGAGCACCTCCTTCTTTCACATTCTTTGGTCGCCTTTGAGTCACCATTTGTTAAATATCTTGAATATCGCTACTTTTCCATCCCCACTTGGTGACACTGACCAGGATCGCCTGTTCGAGGATATTCACTGGTGGCTCGATGCAGCGAAGCAACAGGTAAATGTCTAAATGACCCAGGTCATGTCTTCAATTAACTTTAAGTCAGGGGATCTGGTTCTATCTAAGAACTATGTATTGGCGTACTTGAGTAAGGACCTAACAGAGAAGTTTATAACGAAGTTTGTAGAACCTTTTAAAATACATAAGTTTTTGGCACCCAATCATGTTTCACTGGTAGCACCCAGTTCCGCCGATTGTTTAAGGAAGCCCACATGGCTCTACTCAAATTGTATGTACAGAAAAAGTGATTGTTTACATGGTTAAATTTATAGGGTTGTTTACACGTTCATAATTGTTTTTTGACGCACCTTTGCTACCTTAACCCCTTTTCCTGTCACATTTATTAGTATTATTTTTTGCCCATTTCTCATCCTTCTTAATTTTTTGCATGTCAACTTTCACTACACCGAGTCGCGCCAAGGCCACTGTTCATCTACGTGGATGGAAGTCGAATTGTGATCAGCTGGCCAAGTTTGGTAAAGAGCATCTCTTCCTTCGTAAGCAATCCGCCCCCCCCCCCTTAACTGCTGTGAGTCAATGTTCCAGTCGCTCGACAAGAAACCCTTCTGGCGGTGCTCGGTGGAGGGTTAACTTGGCTGCCTGCCGTCCCTGGCAACAAGCTATTTGTTTTAGACCTTGTCAAACTGATGTAGAAGAGAAGATGGAGCTGATCACTCAATGATGCGCAATTGTCAGAAACTAAGTGTTTCTTTCTATGTGTACTCGGGGAACTTACCTGTTTCTTGACGTTCTACTCTTCTTTGTTAACTGTGCCTCTTCGTACATTTCTTCTACTGTTTAATTGTTTGATGTACTACTTGCTAGTGACTGTAGAGTAGGTTGCCAAATATATGTTTTTGGGGTGGGGGTTGCGATGGCGGTGCTGCCATTGCCGTTAATTTATCGATACATCAGTCTTGCTTAGTGGTTTTCTGAGTGACGAACTCATCCCGCTTCCCTAGATCCTCTCTATTCCCTCCCTCTTTTCCCCTCCTGTGGTGCATCATCATTTTTTGTCTCTTGCCTTAATTTGATATAAGGGTATGCACTCTGGCGGCTCGTGTCCTTTTCCAATCGTCCTGCATTGTCTCTATGCCTTAAGAATGGCTAAACTTCTCATGCATCATGTTTCAAGTCCAGTTGTTACCGCCTGAGGTAGCAACATATGACATGACTTCGTAAAATTGTCAATCATTCATTTTTGCGATGCGAAAACAGTTTGTAATTAGGCGTAATTTGCCTGTGTGGCTGAGTAAGGAGGTAAAAACAGAGAGTTATGGTGCGATTATTTTTCCAGAATTAGGGATTTGATCATTTTTAAATTCAATTTGCGTTTTAATTTTTTTTGTAGTGGGGGCACAGTCTTAGTGGTATTTTCCTAAACTGTAGTTTTATAGCAATTCCAAATTGAGTTTCGGAGTAACTAAGTATTGCTAGCTGTGTGTTTACTTGAATTTTAACACTTTGTTTGTTGTGTGTTTCTGTGGCCCAATTTCTCTACTGAAGTGTATTCAACCTGGCTTGCTACACCATGACTCATGCGTGGGCATAGATTATAATTCTAATCTCTGTACCGTCACGTTATTTGTAAATGGCGAGACCTTGGTAAAAGATAGATCCACCTCACAGTTGATTATTTTTATGTAATATTTTATTGTAATTGATATTCAGGATTTTATTAGGTCGAAGGCTTTAAAGGGCCCTGCCAGGCTGCCATTCTTCGTTTATAATCTCTATTAATTGGTCTGTTCAAGCATGATTATATAACAGTTTTAATTACAAGTTTTAATTAATAGTTGTTTGAGCAACGTTAAGAGATTTCTTTTGAGCGTTTGGTTGGAATATATTGTTTAATGCTCTGTAAGATTGTACCTGAGATTATTGAGCATTTAAATTATGATGTGTTTTAACTTTACTTTGAGACTTTTTAGTCATGGTTAAGTTTTGAAAATAACTTTTACTGTAATATTTTTGTACATGTAAAGTACCTAATCATTGATTGTTTAATCTATCTGTTTTTTTTTTAAAGTCAATTTTAATCAAAGAATTGAAATGTATATTTCATATATTATGCTGCCAACTGTATTTATCAAATGTTAAATATGTTCATGCGCAATGAAAGGCATTTGTCATCATTTATTTGTGAGTGTCACAATATAACATCAGATGGAATTATTAGCAACCCAGAAAAAAAAATGGCAAAAAAAAGGTAATTATAAAACAGTTAAGAACCTTCTTAGGCATGACATTGTATTTACGAAGGTACATACCATATTATGTTACCAAAGTATAACCATTAGTAGAACTCGCAAAAATTACTACAAAGTACAAATGGGTAGAATACAAATACTGAGTCTTTTTAAAATTAAAAAAATGACATACAAAATGCACTTATTTGACAATGATTTGGTGAGAGTAAAGCAACAATACTGGCTTGTGATGCATCGCAAACCACATTTGGGCTGGTACTAATGCAACATGGCGATAATAGCAAACAGAGACATATTATCGCATTGGCATCAGAATAATTATCTCAATGATATAAAATGGTCAATCACAGATGAGAGCTAGGTGCAATCAAAAATGTTTCCCATTATTTTAGACAATACTTATATGGTAATAAACTCACCATTGAAATGGACCATGGTAGCCTTGGATATTTAAATAGCATTGCACAACATAACCTAAGAATACAAAAAATGGCGATTGCATAATTAGAATACAATTTCCAAGCAAAAATAGTTGTACTAAATTTAAGCACATTACCTGATACATTGGGCAGGATTCCAATAGTAGGGTTAGCACGTATACAAAATATCGAAGTTTATAACATGGATTATAAAATTATAATGGAAATGAGAAATTGCAAAATCATATTCAAAGATCTAGATGACAGTATATATCAAAATCCCGAAATGAGACTGAACTGCAACATGCCAATGCAAAATATATGAATAACAATTGGCAATAAGTCAAAAAAAATTTTGATGGAAATGGGTCACACAGTAGTGACAAGTCAGAAATAAGCGAAGCCAAAATAAACTCTGAAATTAATCCCCTACCCACTTGCTAAAGTTGTCTTGGAAGTATTCCATGTGGCAACAGAATTCATACAGGAAGGATACCCTAATACAATTAAATTCACTCGTATATATCCTGTTGTAAGATGTCAGATTTTAATAATTAAAGCAAATTTAACATCACACTATCGACAGGTTTATTACCATACAAAGGGATAAATTAAAATTGAAAATGATCGAGGATTGCTTATGTGTCCTGTACGACAAAATACACTCAAGTTACCCTTTTCAAGCGAATATGAGCGAGACACACATATTCAAAAATAAAAATAGCATTAATACAACCAAATAAAGCAGAACCAAGATATGTCAAACTTGCCAGATGCTATAGTATAGTGGCACATGGAGAAATTTAAATAAAAATCCACACTCCTATAGGAGAAAAGAAACCCACTCTTGTACCAATATACTATACAAACAAAATCATAGCAGAACATCATGATTCCTTACTGAGTGACAGTCATTTCGGAGATCACAAAACACTTCAAAAAATTAAACAAGTAAACTATTGGGACACGGTGTATAAATATGTTAGGAATTATATTAAAAATTCTCCCAACTGTCCAAGAATAAAACCAAGTAATCAAAAGCCAAAATGTCAGTTAAAACCTCACTATTAAAGGTATGGACATTAGAAGCTAAAGGACCATTAGAAAAAATAACAAAGAGGGAACCACTATATTCTAATAATAACATAATTATTCTGTAGGTTTGTTGTTGTGCAAGCTGTCCAATCGATAGATATGGGCACATGGTCAAACTTTATTAAATATGCCATATTGAGATATGGATATCCTAAAAAAATATTAACAGATAGGGGTACATCTTTAATAATGAACGTATCATAGCATTACTAAAGAAATTACAAATGAAGAAACTTTAGACTACCTCGTATAACCCAGCCTGCAATGGTCTAGTAGAATAAATGAATAAGGTGTTAGGGAAACAACTTACAGCTTGCACATATGAGGATCCCGTGAGTTGGGACAAATATTTACAATTTATAATTTTTAATTATAACACAAATTCAAATTCACTAAATTCACACAATTTTATTTAATGCATGGGATAGAAGCAATGCAACTGTCACACATACTAGAAAACAAATATTCCCAAAGGTGCCAGGATTGTTGTGACAATCTGTTAAAAGGACAGAGAACAAGCAAAACTGAACTAAATCCAATCTCAGCAAAAGTAAAAGCAACAATTTTATAAGTCATTTTGCCCAAACTGCCTTAAAAAAAGGGAGTTGGGTATGGGTCCATAATAAATCATGCCACAAGGCATTAGCAATTAAATATTAAGTGCCCTACTTAGTGGCAAATATTATAGACCCCCTTTACCAATAAAGAAATAGTATACAAGGCCAGCAATTTTAAATATGATGCAGTAAACACACGAAATACAAAAATAGCACACACTAGATAAATTAAGGTAATTAACTCTGTTTTGTTATTATTTCAGGACAAAGGAATGTGAAAACTGCAAAATGACTACAGAGAAAAGAAGAAAATGGCCCTTCTGCAAATAGTTTCTGTTATGTACTGTAATATGTTAAAATAGCCTATTTGAACTCCTGCGAGTTTATAGTGGCGAGATGTAGGTGCTAAATATAATTACTTGTTCTCAAATTGTTATTAATAAAACTTAATTAAAAAGTCCTTCTTCTCTCCAGTACCTGTTTATGTTAGTCCACTCTCCAGAAACCAGCATCCAATAAGAATTCACGGCGACCGGCAAGTACAGCCATAATTTTCACAACATTGCACACATAATATGTCACAACACTAACCGGTACCGATATCTATATACATATACGATTCACGGCCGAAATAGCATGCTAGTATAACAATTAGGTGATAAACAATATAGATAAGTATTACGCAGTCGTTACTTCAATAATCGAGATGCAAACACACGAAGCTCAAGGCTTTCAGCCGCTCACAAGTTGTATCATGGCGTCGTGACAAAACAGTGATGACTACGTATTTTGCAAGTAATGGGTTCTCATTCATACTGTTGCCATGGGAGAGAGCAGCAGCTAGAGTCTAGAATGTAAATAACATTCAAATAAATTATAAAACCCCGAGGTATCAATAATTCTGTTCTATAATAAGACAGTCAAATGACAAATAAATCACAGCATGTTGCAACAAACATACAACTACAAAGAAAGTTGATAAGAGGTCAAGTTGATAAAACCACCACTTTTTGTTAGTAATTACTTGACTAAGTGAACAAGTGAAAAATATTTAGGTATGTACAATCCAATTTAAAGCCTTAACACCTATATTTTTGTAAAATGAAATTTATTTTTGGTTCTGCTATATTACACATACTAAAATTTATATATATATATGCTCTAAAATTGTGCGAGTGATTAACTTAATGTTGTAGTCCAATAATTTACATTCTTTTAGAATGAAATTAACGTGAATGCCCAAGAATTACTCGCCAATGACTAAGAACATAAATGTTTTGTTTCATAACCACATTTACATAAAATCATGCATAATTTTATTTTTTAGATATTGTAATGGATGATAAACTATGAAATTTATCTTCTTGTATTAAGAGAAGTCACGAGCAAATTAATCACTTTTGCATGTTCGTATTTGTTAGTGAAAAAGACACTGTTAATATTTTTAGAGAAATCTCAACTTGTAAACTGCATTTGCAAGTGATTAAAACTTTAGATAATAAACTTGCAGCACTGTGGAATTGTACCATATTTAAATATTATAATTTTTTTGATTTTATGTAAATATATTTGCAGGCGTGAAACTGTTCAGTGGCATAAGAAAATTTTGTTGCTTAAAACATTGTTGATTATAATTTTGCCACATATTTTTGTGGATTTAGGACCAAGACAAAGGTAATGGATGTACATAAATTGAATTGGTTAAATTATAGAGTACAAATAATTTGATATATTATAATTGTTCTAAACAGATTCCAGTATTGTATTATAGTAAATATTTTAGTATAAGGGAACCATGTATAGACAAAACTAAATTTATTGAGCAGCACAGTAAGTAGTCGAACATTTCAATACAATGTCTGCACTATTGTAATTTTATTCAAATTGGCCTCGAAATGATATTGGACACAAATTCCTCATCTCAATGTTACACTCAAAGGTCAGACAAGTGAATAAGTGCGCAAGGACACTCTAATGAATATCTAACTATCTATGCCACTGCATCATAACCCCATGACAACCACGAATGCATGGAAGAATGGGCTCTCCATATAATTCAACTGCCTCGCTCCACCAGCCACTCGAATTCCAGGGTCGGCGGATCTTACTTACCTGTGCCTCCTCCTATGAAGATCTACCCTCTCCACGATGGCTGAGGACAGCCGTCTTTTCGACCGAGGGGATGATGTTATGGCGTCCTAGTATGGAGGTCGCAGGGGTGGCACCCGAACAGCAGCAGCTTTGTGGGAGGCACGGGGCAACATGTAAAAAAAAAAACAGAGTCACCGAGGGGAATCTAGGCCAGCAGCACGAATATAAGGCACAGACACGCGAGGTTGGGATCTTCTTGCATCATCCGGCTGCCGGAGCCAACAACCTCAGGAGCTGGCGAGGGTGTCATCACAGTGAGCCCTCACACGAGAACCATCTTCTAGACTTTCAATCAGTTGTGAGTGCAGCATCATGATGAGTGTGAGAAGGGACGCAGTGGTTAGAGGCAATTACTAATTCATATAACTTAAAAGGAAGTAGAGGTATGAGTTGCATATATTGTAAGGGATTGAGATCACTATAGTGCAATTCATATTGTATATATGGACAATTTGGAACGTAAATTTGACTTAAGCTAAAATCTCTTGCTATCAAACCTAATTACTATCAGAAGGCGCGGTTGTAAAAACTCGTAATTCTTATATCACTTTAAAGAAATCTGAAACCTCTTAAATAAAATTTCAACTGGGATGAAGTCTTCAAAGCTATGTTTGAATATATGAAAATATAAATTTCGCCAGTGAAAAATGTTCAACTTGAATATTTAAGTTTTGTAAGCTATTAATACGATTCACTTTCAGTTTTCGCTACACCAAAGAAATTTGCCAATGAGATTTGTTCCCGCGACTTCGTTCGCATGGACTTTAGGATTTGTTTACATATTTTAAAAATAGAAATAGAAAATTGAAATAAGGAGTCAATAGTATCAATAGAAATTTATACATAATAATTTCTATAAACGAAACGAATTATTTTTTTTTTAATTTTTAAATAATAATTAAATAGAATTTACAAATGTATTTTTATGTTAAGATGAAAATTAATGCAGACTCTGCGGCTGTGTTCGCGTGGACTTTAGAATTTGTTTACATATGTTTAAAATAGAAATTTCGCTTTGCTTATGGAGTTATTAAAATACAGCCCACTTTGAACAATGTTTCCCAGGGAAAGCCGATTTGTATAATAAGATGTACAGGATCTACATATGAATGTTCAAAGAAACAGTAGGGCCCCAAGTACACCCCACTGGGTATTGATTCTGGGAGGAGGTGGCGGTGAAGCCAGGCTTGGCTTTTTGAACATTTGTTCATACGCTGCTCACTCTTGACGCCTCGGCACATTGCATTAGCTCTCAAGACCTCGTTGTTAAGAGAAGCCGAAATCTTTGAACTCAGCTCAGCACACTGCACTGTTGGGTGTAGGGCCTACTCGATACCATCGGCAGATGTGCTTTCGTTACGTGTTCAGAGTCCTCTTTACCTCTACCTGTGCGACAAATAACACAATCTACATAGTTTTGGTGATGCATGCAATAAAGATATATTACAATTATTTGTACACCTACTTTGATACAACTCTCAATTAATTTGACCATCGTTTTTTTGATTGCTAATTTTATTTTATTACTGCATATTAGTCTCGTTTGATATGATTGTGAAATCTATTTTCGGCAAGCTGGCTCTGGAGTAGTTCCAATTGTTTTGTTTCGATAAACAAGACGCCATATTTAACTTAGAATGATCGGGACCTATTTTTGAGACACTTAGAACGAACCCCTCGGCGCTGCAAATGAAACTTAAAGTGTTAGTCCTTGTGAAGTAGTTCACTGCTTAAGAAAATTTATATTGCTGATGACAAATTAGACCACGCAAATTACTTTGAGATGTGTTTTCAAAGACGAAAATATTATATTTTAATGGGACTGCCTACCGGCTGGAAGCTGTAACATTTAAATAGGAAATCCCACGTTAAGGAAATTTAGTTTCAGTGCGTTAATTTTAAAGATAGGAGTTTCAATAAAAATTCATAAGTAGAATTATTTGGATGAGTTTTTGACAAGGGGATAGGCGATAGGAGCAAGGAGCTGTTCATGCTCGGTCATTTCGATCCCCCGGCGGCCATTTTTCCGCCAAAATTTCCCTTTCCCCCATCAAATTCGAACATTTCCCCTCAAAATTTTCTGTTTTCCCAAAAAAAAAAAAAAAAAAAAAAAAAAAAAAAAAAAAAAAAAAAAAAAAAAAAAAAAAAGCACCGATCCCTCCAGCTGCAAAAATTATCCCCTGAAAGTAAATTTTCGATCCATCGGACGGATTTATAAGGATAGTTTTCGACGCCTATAAAACCAATAAGGTTGCCACGACCATATTGGTTTTATAGGCATAGAGAATGCCAAAACGATACAAAAGGTGTAGGATCCAGAGTCAGCCATCTTGTCCACCATCTTGATACAGGTGACCTTGAAATTAGACCTTGACGCCAGTGACCTTCGATCTTGAACAAAAAAAAAAAAAATTCCAGAAATCCCAAAAATTTTTCGAAAATTTCAAAAAATTCTTAATAAAACCAAATATTTTTAAATAGAAAATTATCACGAAATTTATTTTAAAAAAATTTAAAATTAAAAGGTTAAAGGGGGCGAGGGATTGGAACCGACCAGTCACCATGTTATGACATCACTCAACCACGATATTGTACCCAGGTGACCTTGATCTTGACCCATGACCTTGACCATAAAACCATTACTTTGAATTAGCAAAACAAAAACACGACAAAATAATTGTAAAAATGGAATAAATTCTTAAAAGTGACTAACAAGAACCTTGGATTTGTGTGACCTTGACCTTTGACCTTGAACCAGTGACCTTTAACATTGAACTGAATAAATCATCAAAATCCCAAAAAATTTACTAAGAATTTATCAGAATGAATAAAAAAATATTATTATAAGTTATTATAAAAATATATTTAAAAACTTACATTTTCGGAGGCCCCCTCAGTATCATGTCCAGCATACGACTGACCCTCCTCCAGTCAATCACATTGTCATAAACTTTCGCTCCCCTATCAATGTTTCTCATTGATTGAGTAGTCGGTAGGCCTCCACCCTCCCTTATAACCATAATCATTCTGTCGATTGCACTCAACCAGCCATATTGTTTTTTTTCTTCGTTTTTCATTTGCTTACTTTTATCACCTAAATAGCACAAGTGTATTAATTTACCCATCAGGGGAGCTCTCGATTTAGCCACCAGGTGACAGCCATATTTACTTACATTTATTTCAATTATATGTGGTGCTGTCTGTGCCTGACATATTGGATTTTATTTCCATCTCCTAAGTGCTGCTTATTTCTCGATTTAGCTACCAGGCGAGCTGACGGAAAAAGACATTCTCTCATGCTCTGTCATGCCATGTTTTTCATCTTTAATTTAGTTCTTCCTTAATTACCTTCCTTTCATACTCTGCCATTCCTTCCTAATTTTGCCACCGCGATTAAATCAACTTTGCTTAACCCACCATCTTAGATTTTATTCATGCTCTGCCATTCCATCTCGATTTTAGTAGCCTGCTGATTACTCAGTCACCTCGAACCACCATATTGGGTTACATCACTTCCACAATCTCTGTTTATGTCATATAGTCTTGAATTTTAACAATCGAAATCCATCTAGTTCTTTATTTGTATATACTAGAAAAATAACTGTGGTGTATTATAGCAACACCAGTCATGTAGAAATTTATGTAGGTACTCTCTTTACCATATAACACTCTGAAGCAGGTTTGGCCAGGCACGACTGACCTTCACTCTCCCCTCCATCTAAGACTCAGAGTCGAAATTCTACCACTTCAACAGCATGCTTCCATATCTGTTGCAGCCAATCAACTTAAAATATTAAGATGCAATCCATCCTTAAATTCGGTATAGTTCGTTGCAATATTACGCCTTTGTTACCATATTGTTGATTGTGTACACCTATGACGTGCCTCCAAAAGAAATATCTAAATACTAACTTCCAAATCATTATATTTTGAAACATAATTTCATTAATTTTTTTCACCGCTCTCAACTAGAGTACGTTCACGTAGAAACATATATAAAAACCAAAGCCTAACACACACACACACACACACCTCTATATATATACACCTACATACGCACACACACCTCAGACAACCATCATATAAAACCGAATTTCTATAGTTTCCATGCATGCATCGTTAATGTATTTACAGTAGCATGCTCACTTTTCATGTATGGAATATATTCTGCTTATATGCAACTCAAGACAGACTACGTTAGCAGTGTCCAAACAGAACCCTTGGCCATATTTTTCATCTTCGCGACAAGGTTTTTCTTTCAAGACTTCTACAGCGCCTTGAATACTATCAGCATTGTACAATGCTATGTTCGCAATCTTAAATGAAAATGCTCGTCGACTAATGGCTTCATTGAATAAAAGGTTGTGGGTTTTGTAGGTACACTCCAGCCAAACATTATCCTTTATAGGACCTTCTTGGACTTATTCTGTTAAATTATTGAGTATCCATTGCTTAATGTAGTCAAGGTATTCATAAGTATTTTGTACCTACAAAGTTATTCCCAAGCCCATAATTTTTTTTTAGGTTCCCTTGAATGCTGATTGTTTAGGTATCCATTCGATGTGGTTTCACCAGCAGCTAATGCACGGCATTTAATAGTTGCAGAATATCTACCTTTACAGTTCTTGCTATGTATCTTCAGCTTATCACATCGTTTGAACAGATGTTTGCACTTGGCAAATTGTTGCGTAGCACAGGAAGGTCCCTTCGCACAAGTAGTTCTTTTATGCTTCCTTGAACCTTGGCTGTAGGCAAATACCTTGTCACAGTGACAGCAACGAAGCCTTGAAGAAGTGATCGATTCCAGCACTGCGGTAGGTGACCCATCTGCAAAAAGTCGATGGCGCTGTCGACGTTATGTCTGAAGATGTCGATGGCTGCATTGCTGTCGGCACCATGCCTAAAGAAATCGATGGTGATGTCGGCAACATACCTGAAGAAGTCGAAGGTGCTGTCGGTGTTATAACTGAAGAAGTCGATGTCGACACTGCTTTAGGTGACCCATCCGAAGAAATCGATGGAGACACTGCTGCGAGTGACCCATACGAAGAAGTCGCTGGCACTTGCAGCATCATACTCTAAGAAGTTGATGGTAGTACTGCTGTAGGTTTTGTTGCTGGACCCGCAACCTTTGTCACCATGGTGTTTTATACGTGCTTTCACAAGATGTGACGACGTATCCTTCACACCAGCTGATGTAAAACTAAGCCTCACATCTGACACCCAACTGCTTATAATATACCCGTACGCAATTCCTATGACGTCATATTGATATTAAACCAACCATATTACTCCAACAACATATTGACCAGCCAACCACCGAGTTGTCATGTGATTGCAGCCGACCAATCATGCGCAGACACCAAGAATCACTTGCTTGCCTTCAGGGTTTAAAAACAAGTACACCCTTGCGATTGCAGAACTCGATCTTCTTTTATATACACTTAAGAACATAAAATAATATTACTTATTACTGTATATTCTTTTTTCATAGCTATACATAAGATGCTAGCTCAATACAAAAACCTAATGCTGATAGCAATCGATTTAAACGTTCCTGCTCTAAATTATCAAGAGGGGTTCAACCAGAAGGAAACTTTTACCATATATTTTCTTAATCTGTGTATGCATTATATGTAATACCAATGTTTACGTGTAGTTAAAATGAAGCAGTAAATAAATACACAATTGTTTGTGAAAATTGCAACACCCAGATTGAATGGCCCGAATGAATCCAAACTCGGAAGATATGTAGAACAGTGCACAAGCAATAATTGATTACAGTTGCAGAGAGATGGCGTATACGTAAGCCCAGCAGCGCTCTCTCTTGAGTGACCGGAAAGGCCCGTGTTACACCAAGAACAGTCAGGGAATACCCGAACGAAGTGAAGGCAAGTGCCAGTATGCCTTGTCGACGTCAAGGGGCATGTAAAAGAGTTCGAACGGTGCAGAATGACCGGTCTCCGGGAAACAGGTTTGCCATACCGTGACATTTCGGCCCGTACAGGGCATGGTGCAACGGGTGTGGACCTGTCTGCGTCGACGGTTCGACGCCGTCTGCTTCGAGCTGGACTGGTAGCACGCATGCCATTGCGTTGGCATCCATCGTGCAGAGACCATGAATGCCTCAGACTGCAATGGGCATGTGAACACCGTCGCTGACGTATTGAGTGGTAAAATGTAGTGTTTTCGGATGAGTCACGCTTCAACCTGTCTACAGTGATGACCGTATACGTGTCAGACGCTACCGTGGTGACCGCAATCTGGCAGCCTGCATTGTGGAGCGGCATAGCGGACAAACGCCAAGTGTGATGGTTTGTGGCGCCATTGGCTACAACATGCGATCATGACTCCTACGTATTGAGGGCAATCTGAACAGTAACATCTACGTCAGGGAGGTTTTAAAGCCCGAGGTACTGCCCCTTCTTCAGGCGACTTCACATGCCATTTTCAGCAGGACAATGCCCGGCCACATGTGGTGAGGAAGGTGCAAGTCTTCTTCAGTGAACGACGGGTACCACTGTGTTACGTTAAGGCCTCTGGCGCTTCCGTCAGTATTTCGTTTTCTTGATGTTGACACCAATGTTTCAACTTATGGTGTGGGCAACCGATGTTATCTTCTAACGAGACTTGCGCCAGAGCTCTATTTATGGATGTTCCTAAGATACCTCTAAATGGAGGTATCTTAACAGATATCTTTAGCATAAATATAAAATTATATACTGGCGTCGGCTTTAAGTGAACTGTGGGGAAGCTTTGACAGAGTGCAAGGATACTCTACAATAAAGGTTATTTCCTCGCTTTTTAATTACTTCAAAATTTCATACAAAAATATTTACATTTACAATAAGTGAACGCTAATTAGGGATATCATTAAATTAAGATATTAGCTATATAAAGATGTTAAGAACTGCAATGATTTACCGATTACTTTAATTATCTTTCTCGCTCGCGACATAACTTCCTACGCCGACCTATCGTGCATCCAGAACGAGTTCACCTTACCACTGGAAATAGTGATCTCGGACACGGACGGAAGCTCCTCCGGCCCTGGTGTTGTGAAGTCTGGATGTCGTCCTCGGCTGCCGCTGCGTCGGCTCCAACGGTAGGCCTCGAAGCCTTGTTTCGAGAGTCGCGTCCACAGAGTGGGCTAAAGAGTGTGGGAAGAGAGCACTTCTGCCGCTTTTTTTATATTGGCACCTTCCCTGACCGGCGCGGCGCGCTGCGCTCCCTTCTCTTCATGCCAGCCACGCTTCCCTCTGGCTCTCCTCATGCTGACCGCGCCCCCGGCCGTCGTCTCAGCGTGGCGTGGGTTCAACTCTCGTGCAGGTCACAACAACTGCTTCCCTGGCCTGAACGTTCGCCTGACATGTCATCCATAGAACATTTCTGGGATTCGGTTGGTCGGAGTCTTGTTTGTCACGGACCTCCAGCAACCATGTTGATGCTTTGTGAATACGCATACAAACCACGTGCAGGGAGATTCCCCAGGAACATATCCAGGTCCTCTGATTCCATGCCACGACGTTCAGGGGCTCTGATTGCAGCACGTGGGAGTAGAATGCTAAAGCCGATCTTGGCTCGTCTCAATAAATCGTCTAAAATTCTAGAAATTATAACCAAAATCAAGTAAATTTCTTGTTTTCTGGAGGCATTATTTATCTCTTCAACTAGCTTATCAAGAAACACGCAAATTTAAGCCAAATCAAGCAAATTTAAATAAGAACCAAGCAAATTTAAGCAGAGGTATATTTACCTTACTAATTTAAGCCAAAATTTAATAATTACATTTTTGGTGATATAAAATTTCATCATTTTTTTCTTCCTCTTAATAAATTTCATCGTAAATTTCTTTCTTTAAAAATAAAAATGGAATCCATACTCAGCAAGTTAATCAGTTCATATGAATCCACTAAACTACAAGATATCGAAAATTATAAAAATAATGTTTGTGCAGAATTTCAAATTTATGTATCTAATTTTGGTAAAAAAATTAATTGTATTCTAGATGGTAACTATAAAGTTACATTACCATATCGTTATGGAAAAATATTTGATAAAAATTGTTTGAAAATAATAAATGAGAAACAAGTTTTTTAACATATAAAGGCCTAAAAGAAATGAAAAATGGAAAATTAATGCATGACATAGAATTCTCTTAAAATGTTTAAATTACATGAATTTCATTGAATTTCTTGATTTTTTTCATCAAGTGTTAGTCACACTTTTTGTGATACTTTTTTTGTCTGGATGATTTTGCTTGCAGATTTGGCTTAAATTTGCTTGATTTTTTATTTTAGCTTAAATATGCAAGGTAGACGCCTTTCAAATTAATACCCTGCTCGGAAATTTTCGAGGAAGAGGTAAATCTTTTTGATTTTGGCTTAAATTTGCTTGATTTGGCTTAAATTAGAATGTTTTAGAGGAAGCGAGTTGAAAAGATAAGTGTGATTGCCTGAAAACATGAAAATTACACTATTTTGTTTATAATTCGCTTGATTTTTGCCCACTTTATTTAGGTGAGCCAGGATGGGCATTAGCATTCAAATAAACTAATTAGTTTTCAAATAAATAATAAACAATAATGACATCATCAATTCCAATAAATGCTCTGAGTGAAAAGAGATTGCGGGAGTTGAGAGCTATAGGTAGTGATTAAAAAATTTAATATTGGTACAATCTAGGAAAAGCTGATTTAATTACAGCTCTTATACCAATAATTTTAAATCAACCAACAAAAAGCAACTTTACAAATTTGCCATTTTAAAATTTCAAAGTAATACATTAAAAAGCTTAAAAGGAATTAAACAATTATATCCTTTTTCCAATAACGTATTTGTAAACCCTAGAAATGAAAGAAACCGGATAAAAAATAGAATTTTAAATATTTACCTTTTTCAAATGCCATTACTAAATAAATATACGAAGATAAAAAGAATTTAAAAGAAACATTCCCTTTTTGTACTAATGTAATTGTAAACGAAAGAAATAGAATAAGCAATAAAAATTATAGAGATATTACAGTTTTTAAAAGTAGGATATGAACATATAACATTGAAAACTGCTTTAATTTAGTAAAGCCTAATCGTTTTTTAATTCGGTAAAACCGAGTGATTTTGAGATAATACGTGATCATCTTAGGTATCTAAGAGGGTTGAAAACTCACATTAAATTTGTTGCCGATTTTCGCAGCCGAAAAACGGATGAAATACGGGAATTGGATAACTTTCAGTCAAATACACTAACAATATTGAACGAAGGAGAAATTAAAAGTATTTACAAAATCACAATAATAGACTTAATTACACAAGTAGAAAATATTGAAAAAAGCCCTTCAGATTGGGCTTCATATAGAATACTTGGAATGCAGTTATCTATAAATAAGTATAATCCATTAAATGGATAATCGTATGTTAATCTACAAGAAAAAAATTAAGAATAAAAAAGTGTGTATTAATATGAAAAATTAAGATCAAAAATATTTTCTTTAGCGGTAATCAAATCTGCATTGTTTCCAGCAGACAAAAATTCGGAAAGTGTATCTAAATTTAAAAGTATGTGATTTAATATAGAAAAAGAAATATATAAATATGAATATCTTATTAAAATTGACCATATACAAAAAATAGAAAATCAAATTGATACATCTATAAATGTATACCCTATTGAAGGTGAGTCCACAATATATTCACTAAAACTTACAAAACACAAAAAGGCTAAGTATGTAAATTTACTTCATTTCAAAGATGATAAAAACTCGCATTGCTGTTGGATAAAAGATCGATCAAAGTTGCTTTCAGAACAAAAAAATAATCGCCAACATAAAACATATATGTGATTGTATTTTTAATTCTTTTATTCTCAAGAAAAATCAAATAAACATATGCACATAACTGCTATGAAAATGAACCAGTAAAAATCACTTTCCCTTCGAAAGGTGAAAAAATATTTTTCAAAAACTACCGACATACAATGAAAGTTCCTTTTACAATAGTAGCTGATTTCGAATCAATACTAAAGAAAATAACCACAAAACTTAATCCTAAAGAAATAAAAACATTGAAATTAATCCAAAAATATTCATTTTTCACAGAGGACGATATTGCTAATAGTTTTTATAAGGAAATACTTAAAAAAAGACAGAAACTTATTAATGCACAAATAACGACAACTGATTTAAAGTTGAATGATGGATCTTATACAATGAAATATCAGTTACACGAAGCTTCTAGATTTTGTTGTTATATTGTATCTAGTTATGGCCACCATATACAACCTCCAGTTGTATATGGTGGTGTATGAGTATCTTATAGAAGCAATGAAAAGAGAAGTAGAAGAGATTGGGGAAATATATTCGCTAATTGAAGGAATGCACCCACTAACAAAATAAGAAAATATTACATAATAAATCCAAAAAATGTGTTCTAGGGGAATATGAATATACGAAGGAAAATAAAAAAGTTCATTATAATGATCATATAACTGGAAAATTCAATACTGCAGTATGTAACAATTGTAACCTTCGATTAAAATGATCCAATTTTACTCCAATTTATATTCATGCCTTAGCTAGTTATGATTCTCATTTATTTATTAAAGAGCTATGATATAATAAAAAGAAAAGATATGTTTAATTGGAAATATTGAAGAAAAGTTTCTTACTTTTGGGAAACAAACAACAAATTTATAAATTTGGTTTATAGACATATTTAAATTTATGGCTAATAGTTTAGATAATTTAGCAAATAAATATAACTAAGGAACAAATGAAACACACGCAAAAACATTTTCCAGAAGACAAAGTAGATTTAGTTTTTAGAAAAGGTGTTTATCCATATGATTATATGGACAGTTGGAAGAATTTTCAAGATATTGAACTTCCACCAAAATGTGAATTTTACAATAAATTTAATGAATCTGATATAACTGATGATGAATATGAACATGCAAATCTTGTGTGGAGCCAATTTAATATGAAAAATCTTTGGGATTATCATGACTTATATTTTAAAAGTGGTGTATTATTGTTGACAGATATATTTGGAAACTTTAGAAATACATGTATCAATGTGTATGCTTTAGATCCAGAATGATATCTTACAACACCAGGTTTATTATGGGATGCAAAGATAAAAATATAAAAACCGATTTTAGATTTGTTAGATGATTATGATATTATTTTAATGACATGACAAGGAATTAGAGGAGGAATATCGCAATGTTGCAAACGATATGTATAAATAATATCTCTTATATTTTGATATTCTAAATTTTCATCAATGACAGCCAGAAAATCAATGTTCATTATTATCATCCAATACAATATTAATTTTTTTATTATGAAAAATTCAGTTATATCACTCAAATAATGTAACCAATTTATTAATTACTATATTTATTATCTTCTGGTTTTGAGTTTTCTAATTGTTTGTCTAGAGATTCGACCTTCTTGTAAATAAGTTAGAATATGTGTTTTTTTTTGTTTTTTTTTTTAATAAAGAAAAATTATGTTTTTAATTAACAAAAAATAGTACCGACCCTTATATTTCTACATAATTGTCTATGTTTTCTTAAAAATTGGTAATTATTCCAGACTTCTAAACCTTTAGCGGTCTGATCATTTGAAGCATTTTTAGAAATAATTAAAGAATTATCCTCAATTTCTTTGAAATATTCTTCATCGTCACAATAAACGAATTTAATAATTTCACTGTTATTTTAAAGAGGAGGTATAACTGTACCTCCTGAAGAACCATAATGAATAAAACATAATATTTAATTTGTCATTAAAACATTCTTCATATTTTTTGAATGAATCTAGTAAATTGCATTCTATTTTAGCAGTTTTTCAGTCCTTGGTTGGACCGGTGCTGATATTCCATAATGAATAAAACATAAAATTTTATTTGTTATTATAACATTCGGCCATTTCAGCCGGTGGTTCTGTTTCAGTAAAACATATTTTAAACATATTTAATTTCCAAAACAATGTCAATATCAGCACCATCAAAATCGATTAGATTTCCATTTTCATCTCTAATTTCCAAAACAATGTAATTAAACTGTTCATTATTAATTTTATAAAAAATCAAATACGAATGTTTATAAATAATAAAATCTCTAAAACCGAACATCGTTTTCGGTGGAAAACAGGTGATTATATCTGTTTCTAAATGATTATATTAATCATATTTTACAAACATACCATGTGTCAAGTTACAATTAACAATATTTTTTTTCAAAAGGATCAAAAATAGGTCAATTAGTGCCTATAGCAGTTTTTTTGTTTTGCAGTAATCATATTTCTATCAAAACCAAGACTATCAGATATTCGATCATCAAACTTAATATTAAACTTACATTAATGTTAGTTCAATATTATTAGTTGAAAATAGTTCAATTGAATTTATAGTTTCTTTTAATGATTCAATATTATATTGTCCTATAGGTATATTTATAACTTTATTATTATTAATGAATGTTGTAGTATTGTTGTCTATATTGGATGTTACAAATATTGTATGAAAACTAATCAATGCAGTTGATTTTTCTAGATGAATGACACCATAATAAAGTTTTTCTTTAGTATGGAACTGTTATTTGTTAACCTTAATAATTTATTTTCTATTTATAAAAAATTATCTAATTAAATGAATAAAAGATGATTTGGATGTTGGTAATTTAATTTTCGAAGAAAAATAAAAAAAATAAAAGTATGGCGAACTATTGCCTGAAAATATGAGGACCATAATAGTAGGTCCAAGTAACTGTGGAAAATATAATTAGATGTAAAATTTTATTTATAAATAAAGCTGGTTAAATTTGTGTAAATTGGATGTTTGCTCAAAGGGTTCAAATCAACTCAATACATTCAGTTACAAAAAGATATTGATGCCTTTTCCAAAATGGTTAAAAAAAAGGCATACTTTTTAATAATAATGATAAAATGATTCCTGTAAACACAAAAATATAGATGTATTTAATTTGGCACAAACTTATTCAAAAGTACCTATGAAACTGGTAAGAGATAATATGAATTTTCTGTGTATATTTAGACAAGATGATATTTACTTAAAACACATTTATAATGATTTTATTGGTGGAGATATATCTTATGCAAAACAACAAAGAGATTTGTGCAAACTGTTGAGATGGAGTTTATGGCTTTATCACAATAGATTTGAGCAGATAAATGGAAGAAGGTGAGTATAGAAATATAATCAAAGGCATTTATTAAGAATTATTTATAAAGTATTTTTTTAATTGACTATAATTCCAGGCCACCAAACCTTTAGTGCCCTGATTATTTATTTTAAACCTAAGCAAAAAAAAATAAAAGCTCTTTCTTTAGTTAGATTTTATTATGAAAAAATTAAAGAATGTTATTTTTAAAAACATAACACTTTAAGTGTATGTAAAACATGCACACCGGGAGAATTTCAAATTACTATTCTTTAAAATATTCATCATCATCAGAATAAATAAATATAATAATTTCATTTATAAAATAATAACTGTGTCTGACATCTAGTTTTATCTGCTTTCATGTGTCAGCAGTTCCAGCTTTTTAAAACATGTGATTTCATTAGCTGCCTCTTGTGGCCACCTGTGGTGAACAGCTAACACATGTTGTGACCCGGCGACCTTAGTGCGCTGCACATTACTATCAGCAAGCTCTTGCAGGGACAGGAAAATAGTTCATAAAAGTGCTGCTATCTAGATGTGGCACATCGAACACTCGGCGGTAATGACTCGCAATAAGTTTACAATTCATCCCTTCGAACGTCTCGCCACTATAGTTCTGTGGTAAGGTGTGTGGCTTTAAACACAAGGCTCGTGGCTTCAAATCCCGAAGTCAAGTATGTCTGACATATTTTTTAATTTTTCTTATTATCTTCAATTTGTTTCATGGTAACATTTCTATGTTTTGTATTATTGTATTCTCTAACTAATTCATCTAATATATTTATCCATTTATAATTAGAATTCAAAACAAATTCTTTCCACATTTTTTTTTATTGTACAATTAAACACAAGCTTTTAGTTCACTGAATGTAGAATCATGATTGATGTTATATTTTTGCATAAGTTCTTTAAATGTTTTATTATGAAATTCAGAACCATTATCACTTTAAATGTTAAGTGGTTTACTTTTTATCAAAATACATTCTAAACTATTTACTACCTTTTTAGCTGTTTTATCTTTTATAGGTATAACAAATACATATTTTGAAAAACATCAATAATTGTTAATATACTTATATCCATTATTTATGTGATATACCTTTAAAAATACCAATAACTATCTCTACATGATCAATTTGCCATAAATCATCAATTCCAAATGAAATTACTTTTCTTCTTGGAAAATTCTTTCTTGCTGGTTTATTTAATTAATTGATTATTCCTTCTCTTAAATCGGATTTGTTTTAAGAATATCGATTTATTAGAATTACACATCGAACATTTAATTTTCTGAATTGATTGAGCATTTTTTTTGTATTTTCAATTTTTTACAACATTATTTTGAGTAACTTTCTTACTCTTCAAGCACCAAGTTTTCGCCATTTAATAGTAAAGAAATTATTTATTCTTTATATTTCACGAATATTCCTATTGCAGTCATCAATCCATCATCATATTCAGATATTTTATTATTTTTAATTTTTAAAACCAAATTTTCACATCTGCTAACATTAAAAGACTTACTGTAATCAGTTTTTTTATATTCTCTAATAACTGTCAAAATATCATCAGGTAAATATAAATTAGCAGTAATTGTTTTATAAACAGTACAATCCATCAACAAAGAAAAGAAAATGAGATTATCCATGTGAAAAATATAAGTTTTTTCATTCCACATTGCAGGTAAATAAAACATAAGCAATTTTTCTTCATTGCAATTTTCAACTTTCGAGTTAACAAGTGTATCACAATAATTCATAACTGATTGATTTGAATTTCTCAATTTAACAGTTATTTCTTTATTGACTTATCTTTTCCATCTATATTATAAGCCAAATTATTAATTCTACGATTTTGGAGAGAAACATGATCTTTTGTATATACAAAATCTTTACTTTTTTGATCTCGTAAAGAAGAAGCAATAGTATTGTTTCTTGAATCTACATATACATCTTTTTAAAAATCAGAAACAATAGTATTGTAGCTTGAATCTACATCCATATTTAATGCATAATCAGAAGCAATAGTTATGTATTTTGAATCTACATAATTTTTTAATGCATTATAGAAGCAATAGTTTTGTATCTTGAATTCACATCTTTTTTAATGCATATTCAGAAGCAATAGTTTTGTATCTCGAACCTACATATGTTTTTAGTACATAATCAGAAACAATAGTTTTGTATCTTTAATCTACATTTGTTTTTAAATCAGAAACGACAGTATTGTATTTTGAACTTACAACTGTTTTTAAATCAGAAACAATAGTGTTTTGTTTTGAATCTACAACTGTTTTTAAATCAAAAACAATAGTATTGTATTTTGAATCTACATATTTTTTTAAAGCATACGTACAAGTAATAGTTCTGTATTTTGACTCTAAATCCATTTTAAAGCATAAGTAGAAGCAATAGTTTTGTATTTTGAATCGATATCTCTAATACTAAGAAACAATAGTACGGAATCTTGAATTTACATCCGCTTTTAATGCATAAACAGAAACAATAGTATCGAATCTTCAATTTACACCTTTTTTAATGCATAAGCAGAAGCATTACTTGGTATCTTTAATCTACATCTTTTTTTTAAAGCATTAGCAGAAGCAATAGTTTTGTATATTGAATCTAAACCTTTTTTTAAAGCATAAGCATTATTGTCAATATTTTTATTTAAAAATGTGTGGTTTTCCAAATATATCCGTCATTTAATAACACAGACATTATATCGTGAAACCTAATTCCTCTCGAAAAAATACCTAAAACAATTAAACATGTATGTCCACAAATAACTGAATTAAAATTCCGAATTCGATTGTCATTGTAATAAATATTTCTCTTTTTAAAGTAATAAATTAAGTTACTAGGAATATTGCCTCCAAATGAATCGACGTAGTAAACATAATTATTTTCTTTAAAATAACAAATCCAGTGAGTGCCAAGATTTTATGTGTTGTCAGAATTAACCACAGCACGTTCATTTTTGTGCATTCTATTTGGTAATTCATCAATCATATAAACAATTCTGAAATTTTTAATATTTAGTACTTTCACATATTTTTCAATATCAATATTGGATAATGGTGAAAAGCTCATATTTGTTTTGGTCTTACCCCTTTTTTTTTGCAACTTCCTGATTTATTTTCCATTTCTAAATGATGTCTCTGTTGTTCTTCTAATCGTTTTTTTTTTTTTTTTCGTTTGTTCAATAGAATTATAAATTGCACTAGCTCGTCCACCTAAAGCTCCAAGTGCGGCTACTATTGGAATTACAAATGGTAAAAACCACCATGATGTAAACCATTTCCAAATTTATTCTTATAGTATTATTCTGATTATTAGTATTGGCGAAGTTAAGTTAAAAACTTTTCCTTCTTTCAATTTTTTATTTTTTCTCTCAAGTTGATCTTTCGTTAAAAATTTATCTACACCTAAATCTCTTAATTGATTAATAGGTATATCGAAAGTTATGTTTATTTTCATTTATAAAGAAAAAATATTATTAATTCATAAATTTTAATACCCCAGCCTAATTTTCTTTTGAAAACATAGTTAAAGCAACAGCTGCAGAAGAAATTTTTCACCAGATGGATTATTTTTATCTAACATAATTTCTATTGCTTCTCTTTGTAAAATTTTGTCAGCTTCATGTCTAGAATACAAATATTTATTATCTCTATAAGCAATATCATGATATTTATACGCTTCATCTACTTTATTTATTCCATTGTCTCCTTTTTCCAATATTTCGTTTAATGTTCCACAATACTTATATAGTCTGGCAAATGAATTTCAGGTAAATTTAAGGTGTTTAATGGCCAATTTAGTATTCCTCGACCATGATGTTCTGAATTCCAAAAAGAATGTGGAATTACATTTAAAACTCCTATAATATATGGAATTCCTTTTGGATTACTAATAACAAATTTAAAAAATTTATTATTCGGCATATTAATTATGCTTACTTTTTCATTGTAATAAATGTTATTTCCAACAATTTTTTCATCATGAACAACAATCTAACAATCAATATTCTAACACCGTCCATCCAAACACATTCTTTAGGTAAGCTATTGAATTTTTTTATACCTTCTCCAGATCTAGGAGTTCTTGGGGATATCATTCTTTCCGATGTGTTTGCTCTGATATTGGTTATTTTATATAATAATCAATAATTGGTTTAATTATAGTTATGTATTTCCAACTTCTATTCGAGTTTATTTTTTTATCAGAATCGTATTCTTGGAATGCAACATTGGTTGATAAAACAATTTCTCTGTAATTTTCTAAGTTATTATCATTGTATTCACCTTCAAGATCTGATTGTTTATTTTTTGTTAACAGATTAGAAAGTCCTTCTGATAATTTATATTCTACTATTTTATTTTATTTATTCTTAACAAATATTCTATCATCATCTATCATTACTTTTGTTTTCCCAATGTAAAAATTATGCCCATATCCTAGTAAACGATATTGTGTTTTAATAACATTTATTCTTTAGGAATTTCTTTTCAGAGATTTATATTAGAATCTTTCAATGGCATAGTTCCCATTTGTTCTTCCAAATTAAGAGATTTATGTTCTGAAAATAATTCTCTTACAAATGATGTTTCTTATGGTTTGGTAGATAATCTGAATTTTTTGCTGCTACTGCAACTAGCATCGTTATTCAATTTTTATTTTCTTCACTTATTTGTTCTACTTTTTTAAAAGGAATATTTTGTAATACGTGAATTAAAGCTAGTTCTTTCTTCTTATTTCCTTCATTATCTGCTTAGTGATGATGTTTATAAATTTTGTATTTTTCAATGAGTAATTTAACTCGATAAACTCCTTTAGATGAATCTTTAATTTATAGATGAATTTTTTTCTTATAAATGAGTTATAAGAGTACTGAGAGTTTTGAAAGACGAACTTTTCCTTCAACAGATAAAGCCAGAGGAAATTTAAATGTTTACAATAATAGAATTGAATTTGATATTCCTATAGGTGATGGTGTTTCTTTTCCAAATGACGCTTAGGTTTTTGAATAATTTATATTACTAAAAAGATATAAAGTTGGATATGAAGGAAAATATGCAAAATTAGATAATATTGATGTCTGTTCTAACTCTTTCCTTTTCAATTTTCTAGAGTAGAAATCTCAAAACATGGTGATATTATCGAAGCTGTTGATAATCCAGGAACAACACCAATAATGATGAATACTTTGTTAAGATCACCAAGTGAACAAAATTATTTAGAATTTACTAGTGTTGATAATAAATATTGAGTAAAATCTATTCATAACGATAAAACAAATTAAATAACCTATTCACTGAGGTATTTGTTTGGTTTTATTCGAAATAACAAAGAAATTTTCTGGAAAGGTGGTTATAAAATTACTTTTTATTTTTTTGTAATTCATCTGATAACAATTGTTAATTTGTTAATGAAACAAAGAACGCAGATGGCGCAGTTCAGAAAAGTTATGAAGATCCAGGTAGAATTGTTATTCAAAAATTAGATATTATGTGGCCTATTGTTGAATACGAATCTAACACAGCAATTGCAATTAAAGAAAAAATATACAAAAATTCTAAATTGAATATTAGAGTAGTTTTAATTATCTGCAATTTTTAGAAAAAGATGTTCATGCTGGATCAACTGTTTTTAACTTTGATATAAAATATCAGTTTAATAATTTACAATTTGACATGCCTGATTTTGTAATTGTAGGGTTTCAAACTAGTAAAAAAAAATCGTGCTGAACAGTATGCACAGGCTTCTATGTTTGATCACTGCAATGTAAGAAACATTTATCTTAAAAATGGAAGAAGTGAAATTTTTCCAAAAGAAAATTGGAATATAGGTATTGAATATGGTCTTTGCGATAAAATGTTTAGTGCTTATAACGATTTTAGAAATTCAAAATCAAAACTTGGTACTATATATAGAAATAATGAACTTTATTATAATCCAACTGTAAACTTCCATGGTAATATAAATCATGATTAATTTTTGGGCGAAGACCATTATATGTTATTGATTGTTTACACAGAACAGCAACTGTAGTTAAAGAAAAAAAACATAAAAATTAGTGCTGATTTTGATAAAGCTATTGAAGCAGGAACAATGTGTAATGTTGTTCTCATTAGCAAAAGGAATCTAACTTATGATTATTTGAAAGAAAGAATTACTGAAGAAAATTAAAAAAAAAAAAATATAATGGAGCAACCGAACTGTTCCGATAGTTTAAAAAAACATTTAAGACGTATAATTACATTGTCACTTCTTTTAAAACATTCAGAAAGTTCTGGATATATAGTTGAGTTGTTTCACCGAACAAAAATATCATTTTGTTGATCCTAAATGAGATTATTCGGTATGAAGACTTAATTTAATTAATTTTTTTATTAAAAATGAAGTCACTGGTGTAACCTTACAGCCTAACATTTTAAAACGGTGTTGTGTTTCAATTAACTCTTCCTATACTTTTGATACCATGTCTGACGATCTCAGAGAAATTGTTTTAAAATTCCACCTAAAGCTACGAAACTTACAGTCATTGCTCCTAGAAAGCATTTACGACAATGATGAGCTTCGAGAAACAGGTGACGATCTTGAGAAAATAGTAGAAGAGTTTAGGAAGATAGTAGAGATTCGAATATAAACAACCTCGTTTTCTCATCGTCGATGTGTTTAAAAGCTATTTTATTGAAATTCACGATTTGAAAAAAAATTCGTAGCATTTTGTGTCACTAAAAAAAAAAAAAATCCAATGCAGTAGAATGTTTATTATGCTGATCCTGGCTCACCTCAATAAATCGTCTAAAAATCAAACAAGTTATAAAAAAAATTAAGTAAATCTGTTGTTTTCTGAAGGCATCATTTGTCTCTTCAACTAGCTTATCAAGAAACACGCAAATGTAAGTCAAATCAAGCAAATTTAAGCCAGAATCAAGCAAACTTGACAATTGTTAAAAAATTTCCGAGAAGGTTTTTCCCCCAATGTATTTAACTCGCTAATTTAAGCAAAAATGCAATAATTAAATTTCTGGTGGTTTAAAATTTCATCAACTTTTTTTCTTCCTCTTAGTAAACTTCATCATAAATTTCTTTCTTTATAAATAAAAATGGAATCCCCACGCATCAAGTTAACAATTCTTATGAATTCACTAAACTACAAGATCTCAAAAATAATAAAAACTATTCTGCTACAGAATTTAAAATTTGTGAATCCAATTTTGGTAAAAAATATAACTGTATCTAGATGGTAAGTATAAAGTTACATGACCAGATCGTTATGAAAAAAAATCTGATAAAAATAGTTCGAAAATAATAAATGAGAAACAAGATTCTATAACATATAAAGGCTTAAAAGAAATGGAAAAAAAACTAACGCATGATATAGAATTTTATGAAAATGTTTAAATTATATCATTTTCATTGAATTTATTGATTTTTTATCATCAAATTTGTCGTCACACTTTTTGTGATACATTTTTTTTTGTCTGGATGATTTCGGTTACGGATTTGGCATTAATTTGCTTGACTTTTGATTTTATTTTAAATATGCAAGGTCGACAGATACCTTTCAAATTGAAACCCTGCTCGGAAAATTTTCGAGAAAAAGGTAAATCTGCTTGATTTTGATTTAAATTTGCTTGACTTCACTTAAATTTGCATGTTTTAGAGAAAGCGAGTAGAAAAGTTAAATGTGGTTGCCTGAAAACATGAAAATGACTTGATTTTGGATATAATTTGTTTGATTTTAGTCTACTTTATTCAGGTGAGCCAGGATTGGCAATAGCATTCTACTCGTGGGGGCTTCACACCACACTGAATTATCAAGGACGAGTTTCGTGAGATATGAGCAGTGTCCACTAGTATATATTTAATGGTGCACTTACTACCAATACAGCAACGTTATACCCATAAATACATGGCTCTTATGAAGCCCACAACGTGATAATTAACTGATAATCTCAATGATTCAAGTAGCGAGCCATGCTGGAGTATGTGTTACCATATCTGGTAGAGAGTTGTCTGCCGAGTCGTCGTGGGTGTTTGTGCCAAATGCCGGTGTCGATGTCGAGGAGTCGCTGCATTGTGTAGTGAGCTGTAACCACATATATGGTACAATTGCATAGTGAAAATAAACGAGGCTGCTATTCTAAATGTGAGATGAAATAACAACGTAAATCGGTTAAGAATGAAAAATTACACGATAAGCTGGGAGAGTATTTTTATGGCTTTTCATGAAGCATACTTGAAGCAAATTAAAAAAAAATAACAAAAATTTTTACGATTCCTATACTGACATTGCATTTACTTGACGCCGTGGTAGCGAGGAAAGGGCTATATTTTCAGGTTCAGGGGCAGTTATTGAAACCAAACTGCGATAGTAACTGAAATTCTTGCATAACAACATATATACTAATGAAATTTGCAGCAAATCTACACACAGAATAAAAGTTTTGTTTCTTGACGAACTTGTGTTGACCCTACATTGTCTTAGGTATGTTTAATATACGGTAGACACCGTCATTGATAATGTTCATTTTAGTGCTTGTTGTTTGATACAATTTTTATCGTCAACTCGCCATCTGTCAGATAGTAACATTATTTTTCGTAATGTATCAAGTGTATTCATTACAAGATTGTGTCGTGTAACCAACAACTGGTATAACTATGAAGGGATAGGCCGGCCATTTCCGGCACACGAGTGGTCCATGCAACGTGGGAGACATTAGCTCCTGCCCCTCCTCTTGCTCCCGGCCAATCGCAGTGGAGGGAGAATCTTGTTTAAAAAATTAGAACTAAGGAAATATAAAAGTGTAATCAGTATTTTAATGCAATCTAGAACATGTTCAACGTAAATCAAACTGAACTACAATAAATGCATATTGTGTATTGGCAGGCCCTCGCAACATTCGCGGAGCACCGAACAAGCATGCAACACACACACGGGGGAGGGGGAGAGAGAGAGAGAGAGAGAGAGAGAGGGGGGGGGGCGATAGTCCCGCACCAAAGCGAGAGTCATAGGTTTTCCGCCTGCTGGATATAGGGGAACTCTCACAAGATACACTATGAACTCTGGTCCAGGCCTCTCTGAAAAGCGAGAGAGCTGCTGCGTTTACAGCTAGAAAAATGTTACTGCCCATGCCTGCATATACTTCAACGGGCGCACTGAGTGACATGCGCCCAGTAAAGTTGGCAACGATAGAGTGAACGTTGTTCCATATCTTAACATCGAATAAAAAGTGTTAGATAAGAACTTGTTATAACATAAATTATTTATTTCACTTTCTGTTTTTTTTTTTGTGCATCAGTGTGTAAAAATTACCAGATTTACAAATTGTTTGCTTTAAAATAATTTCACAGTTTCACTTGACCGACGCATGAATAAAGTGATGAGGCTAATGGCAATGTTAATTTTACATAAGACGGAAGAATACACAACGTGCATACAAGTAGATCTTAAGTAGGGCTTTCAAAAGTGCTCATTTTACCGTGAAGAGCCTATAAATATTCATCGCGGCCATACGGTGTACACAATGGCGCGGTACATCACCGAGAAGTAAATGTTGTTCGCGGTTCGCGGCAGTAACACTTTAGAAACTTCGTAATTAAGAGTTTGCAATCAAGAATACCTAGTCATGTTGCGTGGGGTTGTTAGTATTCGGCAATATGGGACAATAAAACTACTTCCTGTGTACTTACTTTTCGAGCTAACCGAAGCATAACCGACCTGGACAATATACATTACAATAATCAATAGGCAATATCACTGATACCGGGGCGTGAGCTGAGTGCCACGACCGGAAGGGACATCGCAAAATGATACCAAATTTCTTAGAAGTCGAACACTTGGAAGAAATTGTTTTCACTATAAAATTAAAAAAAAAATATGTTGAATAAGAAAACAATTTTGCTTAGTTTTGATTCATTATTAGACGCGCGTGTGGCAGAAACGAAGTGCTGTCATGCATTAAAAAATTTGTGTAAACATTTTTTACAACTCTTAAATATAAGTCCTTTTGAAAAAAGTAATATAAATGAAAACTATTCATATTTATATGAATGTAAGAGGCAAATTAAAGAAACTAACTATTATTCTGCATTGTTTATTCCTCCGGGATTATTGTAGACATTTTTCCGAAGGATAGATAAGTTTATGAGATGTCCTTTTTGTGACATTTTTGTCTGTGTGTCTTTGCTGTAGTCCCCTTCATGACATTTGTAGACGTTCACAGAATTTCACCAAACACGGCACACTTATGTCACTTAGTATGGACAGCCAATTTATATACATTTCCACTACATTGGAAGCTTAGGTATTCTCAAATTGGCACTCAATAACATTTCTTGGGTTGCTAGTATAGATTCATCGACCTACTCTGTTTACATGAACAAAATTTGGTATGCCCTAACATTGCTGAATCCAGCCAAAGCATGTGGCCCTGTCGATACTATAATGTTCCTTTAACATTCACCCACCAATATGTCTTTTCTATGGAAAATATAGTACATTCTCATCGGATTTTATTTTAACAATATGAGTAGAGACATATGCAAGAAAAATTTTATAAACGTTAGATATCTCAGAATTTCTTTGGAATTATTAAACTGCCCAGCAGCGCTTATTGGCTAAACAGATATTCATGAAAATATGTTATTACAAGAAGTTACCAACATGAACAACGATTCTACTTTTCTCTACACGGATGCAAATAATTTAGATAAAGTTCTTCAAATGTTAGATGGTAGGTTGGATCTGGACATCTCGTTGACTGCATTAGCATTAGATATGAAATCAGAAACAAATGCATCACTAGTGGAAAAAAATATATAAATATGGGGTTCGAATACCTTATACTATAAGCTGGCGTACAACCATTTTCATTACGGAAGTAATGTTCGCAGCATCAACTTTGGTTGTAATCAGCCTAATAATTTAGTAAACTGTGTTTACCATTCTAACATAATATTAAGGAGACGTCATCTGGAAAACAAGTGCGTAAGTCACCTAAAACACATAACTTTACATGGTTTACCGTGGCACTACTTGCGTGAAAAAATTGGGGGGAATCAGTTGATTGTGCCCCGAGATATGGCATAAATGTTAAACAACATTTTCACCTGGAAATATCTTACAAAAAGGCGGGCAACAGAAGGCCTGTGTAGACACATTATATTACTAAAATATATACTCTCAGCACATAATGTTAAGTTGAAAGGAGTTTCACTGTTTCATGTGTGTGTGTGTGTGTGTGTGTGTGTGTGTTATATATATATATATATATATATATATATATATATATATATATATATATATATATATATACAGAGTGTATATAAATTCGACCGACAAACTTCGTCTGCAGGTTAAACACGAAAAAATAAGTCGAACACAGAATAGAACCTACGGTCTAAAGTGAATACAAAGGGTGGTACACATCTTTGAAGTTGGATCTGGCACACTTGCTTATTGCAAATATTGGAGATAATATTTAAGATGGAACACCGATTGTCTGGATAATGGTTAACTGAACATAGATCTTTAAACAGCACAACACTTGTCGCTTTCATCAAATTATTACATGTAAATAATCACTGTTACTACTGTTATTAACATCCATGTCATGGTGGCATATTCGGAATTTAAGGGATGGATTATAAATTCTCATGTCACAATTAATAAAAATACCGCATTGTGTAAGTACCGTAATCCTCAACGTTTTCGAGTAATTCGTGTTTTACTTTCAAAATAATATTTACCAGGTGGGGCACACACAATATCCTATATATATATATATATATATATATATATATATATATATATATATATATATATATATATATATATATATGTGTGTGTGTGTGGTGTGTGTGTGTATGTGTGTACCGAGTAGAGTGAAATTCGGTTTACGGATTCAACACATCTATGGTGTCAGACACACACCTAAACACACACATAAACATTTATATATGTCGTCTATTTATTGATCTGAGCTACTGCGTAGTCAGCATTTCACGCAGAGCTAAACGAGCTGGTGTTCCAGCAGCAGATGACATCTTTACAGTAACTATAGTGAAGTCAACATTTCGTGCAGTTACAGAGCTGGAGGGCGGACATTAGGTCCGAGCGAAGAGTGAATATGGCGTAGAGCGATTCCTCTGGCTGCGCAGAACCAGTCTCCGTGTACCAACACTGAACAGTTTTTTTTTTTTTTTTTTTTTTTGCCAACACGACTATCGTAAACGACGTTGTTCGGATTTGATGTTAGAACAATGTTCAGTAAACAAGCTCTGTCAGATGCTCGTGTACTTCATCTGAGCAACATTGTACTGCTATTTGATTAAATTCAAATCAGTGAAAAACCTTTTATTCATACAAACGGGCATGTATTTTGGAAATTAACGTATAAATCAGCAAGTCCATCACTAAAGGCCATGTGAATTTTGCCAGTGTGTTGGTTTGCGGTAAGTCAATATTGAATGCACGCGCAGAATACGAAGAATCGGCCTACCTCATTTTTAGTCTGTGCTCTGAACACACCTCGTTGCGTGGAAATAGATATTCAAATCATGCTTCAAGACCCGCGGCAACCAAGGGGCTCCGTCCATAATACCACTTTACGAAGTCTTGTTGTTAACATGTAAGGAGAAGACGCTCTAAATAATAACGGAGATCTCGTTGGACGATTTTACGACGTTTCGTGTCTTATTTTGTCAGTAACACAACAAGTTCTAAACAAGCGATCATGATACATGCCCGGTACAGGGATGAAAGAGGCTAGATTAGTGTTCTTAGTCCCTCCCCTTCCAACCCCATTATATTATGATAAGTAAAGCGGACGATGCCCTCTCCGTGATTTATTTTTAAAATACATAAATAATTACTATAAATTATATATATATACACATACACATACTAACACACAGATTTACAATCACGAGAAGGATTTTTTATTCTTCAGATAATGATTTCATTACGTTCAGTCGACCGTAAATCAGGTGTCAGTATGAAATTACCTTCTTATATTTTGAATCAAATTCTGTACCAAAAGTAATATTTTGGGAGTGTATCTAAGTTATAGCCAATGAACAGTATTCATCCATCTTAACTCTTACTACTGTGTTTCAGGAAATTGGTAAGGTGATGATCGGTAGTTGATGGAGGGGGTAGGAAGGTGAAACAAATTGCGGAACTCATAACCTCCGGTAACGCCACAAGCGCGATATGAAAACATTTTGAAACGAATTAAGAGGTAAGTTAAATTGGCGGTTAGTGAAGTATTCCACTTTCCGTACTTCGGAGTGTGTGTCTGTCCCGCCCGCCATCTTCGTCTTGTTGACAGGGTCGGTGTCCACGTACCCCTCGCGGGGTGTACTGTCGCTGCAGGAAGAGGCGCGGTGGTCCGTGCCCCGAGCGGGCAGCGGCTGTGGAAGTGACTGTACCCACCCCGTCGCCCCCACAACCCCGCGGACTCTCCACTCCACCCCCTCCGTTCTCGCTTCAACCTCTCCAGTAGCGGCTATAACTTAATGTAGTAGCCGCTATGTTATGCCATATATTACACACTGGAGGGCGTGAAGGGGGAGGACGGCCGGGGGGGAAAAAACCGAAAGAGAGAAAAGGCACGGGGGAGAAAAAAAGAGGGATGGCAAATCTAAAAATATATATATATATATATGACGAACCGTACGTGGAAAGGGGGCTGTGGGCGGGGGGCGGAGCCTGCGGGGGGGGGGGGAAACTGTTCGTATTTCTGATAATGTATGGCTTAGGCTTTAGCTATTGAATGTATGTAGATATACAAAGCTGACGCAGTTAAATGGAAAATATTGCCGAGGCTTCCGATAGTTACCCAGCGGCAAGATAAAGAGTATGGGAGAGGGTGTGAGGGTGTAGGGGGTTGGTTGGTAAGCGAGCGAGTTTTGTTCCTGCGATGCTCATAATAATTGTGAAATACTGGGACCGCTTGCTGTATCGCTTCGCGAGAGAGAGAGAGGGGGAGGATGGACACATTGTTCCGTGCCTTCTCCTCCCCCCTGGTGCCACCCCCTCACAACAAGCTACCCCTCGCGTGGCCGCAGGCTTTGATTAAGCGCGGTGTGCGTCCAAGGGTGTGATCGGCCGTCGTAAACACCTTCGGCAGCACTCGGAGCGCGGCGACATAAAGTACCCCTCCCTCCAACCGCCCTCCACAACCAGGATATGCTACACTAAGAATCTGAACAAACTTTGCATGAGGTGAACACCTATTTCGTTCGTTCGACATAATCTTTAGTCTATTCGCGGTTTCTTCACACTTCTTGAATCATACAACTGAATCACCCCATGTATGATATGCTTGGTTGTTTCATGCAGGTGGCATGTATAATTGTGTTAACATGAAAATATCTTATATTTTAATAGCCTGAACCTCCGCTTATATTATAATCTATACATTAAAATATTTCAATTTTAATTAATACGGATAAAAAAAGGCAGAAATATGGTGTGTTGGCAATGCCTATAGGCTGTTCACGGTAAAATAAGCACTTTTGAAAGCCCTGCCTAAGCTCTATCTGTCCACACGTTGTGAATTACTCCTCCTTATGTCAAGTGAAACTGTGGAATTATTAGGAAAGTAACTATGTTACAAATCTGCTCATTCTTACACTTCGACGCATTGAAAAAACAAAGAGGAAAATAAATAATTTCAGTTTGCACAAGTAGTTCCCTAACATTATTTATTTGACGTTAAGATTTGGAACTATTTGCCACCCATCATTACCAACTTTACTGGGGGCATGTCACTCAACGCGCCCGTTAAAATATATGCAGAAAGGAGCAGTGATTATTTTAAAAATTTTGTTTTCAAAAGTGCTTACTTTATCGTGAACAACCTTTAGTAAGAAATAGTTCTGTCGTGTAATGTTGATACACTGAGTGCACACGAGTACGGTGTCACTTTTGAGTAATTTTCGAGACTAGGTTGAGATTTATTTACATGAGGCGGAGGAATATTCTGGAAGTAGAATTTAAGCAGTACTTCAGAAAAGTTGTAAATGACTGTGCATGGACTATATACGTGTAGCATACTGAATGAAGTGCCTGTGTCCACTGGGTTCGATTCCGGGCAGGGTTGCTCTCGGTTTTTCGCACGTGGGAATCGTGCCGGGTGATGCCGCTGGTCGGCGGGTTTTCTCGGGGATCTCCCGTTTCCCCGCCCTTGCATTCCGACGCTGATACATACTCATCTCATTTTAAACTCATCCGCATTGCGACTCTTGCGTCCGCTCAATTAGCGACTTGGAAAAACTGCGCATGCCCGTCTGGTAAAGCTACGCTTCTGCAACTTCGCAGTAGTTCGTCTTCGTAGAATTTCGCGGCGTGGAAAATCAAGAGTGTGGAAAAAAAGGCCTATCTTACGTGTAGAACTTCGGCGTGGCGGTTGTGTTTGCAACAGCCTTTACCTAGCACGCAACATTTGGGCATCTCGGCGGTCGGTAGCAACAAATCTGTTCCACGCATTACTTGTGAACATTTGACGCGAGTTCGACTTGCCTTGTGTGTAGGCCTACCTATAATCCTCTGTCGCAGGGGGTGTCCTTCTTCATTAGCTATTGGCTGGAATCAAGAAGCCAATGCTGTGGCAACAACGTTACCGCCGTACATCATCTGAGCACTCGTGAGCTCGTGCACTTGTGGACAGAGGCGGGTGTGAGGGGAATTGAAGAGTTCTTCGTCTTCTTGCCAGCAGCTCTTGGCAACTGTGTACATCTTGTTCGGGCTGCGCCTTATGGGCTAACCAAACAGCTTCGGAGGTGCGTAACTCAAGAATGGTAGGCGACACGATATCATTTCACTACGTCATTTAGTTTAATACGCTTACTCACCTCATTTACAATACGTTAAATGCAACTCTTTACAACAAGTTACTTTACTTTAAAACGGGGGGAGTTCAATATAATAATTATTACTAAATTACCGAATTACCTTAAGTTTAGCCACGCCATTATCTAAAGTTTTTGATCCCTACATAATCCGCTGAACTGACATCACCTTGTCTGTTGCTGAAGGCTGCTTCACTTCACATCTCGGCTACGGCGGTTCACGTTACGCCCTGCGTCGTTCCATCTCGACGGGTTGGCGGCTGGTGCAGGAAGACCCCGCTTCGTGGCCCTGGCGGCGTTTAAGTATTCCCTCCGTTTACAATTATGATGCTGTTTTCCAAACCTCTCGCTATTCGTGGCCTCGCCATGAATACTGTCGTTTGTCGCCTCGGCGTGGGGTGTTTCTAGAAAGCGTTAAATATATTGCTTGCCTACACTGTAACAATTTGCGTTATTGAAGGAAATTATTTCTTCTTGGGAGTTCTTCTGGCTAATTCTTAAGGCAATACTAGTATGCCCACTGTTACGGTGACGGGTAGGGTAAGGACCTTATATTCTAGACCCATGGGGACTTTACAGACAAGAGGAGACCAGCAGTTACATCATTATCAACCAAGAACTATGCCTACATTGTAAAAAAATTTTGTACTGTACGAGATAAATTCTTGGAATCCCAGTTGTCAAGAAAATCCTTTGCAGAACTACAAACGGTTTTATTGTAAAATCTGCAAAACATATATTTGTAATATTAAAAATGATGCCCTTCTATTACAGCTTACATAATTAAGAAGTGGACATATATCAATTTTCTTTTTCTAGGAAACAAATGTGATGAATTAATAATGGAGAAAGGAAAAAAAATATGTCAGAATAATTCACGAAAAGCAACATCACACCTGGCAAGCACGAGGATTAGAATTCACGTCCTTTGCATTGCTGTTCTACACCCTGAACTACAATACCAACTCGATACGCACACAGCTAAATTATTATTATTTTTTTTACTAAATATCCTTGTAATTACCTAGAAAATATTTGCGAAGTTATTAGGAACGAAGGAAGGATTTATTTCATTTTAAGGGTATACATAAGAAACATTAACATTAACATTAACAGTAAATTATTAATGGCGTCACGTGTGTTTAAAACTAACGTCGTTTTATTATGATTATTTGAGTTTTTTAATGTTTAACATTATTCAAACTTGCAATACATTTGTTTTCGCCCGCAACTACACTTTACATAACTCCTACTTTTTGTATAAACAACGTTTGACGTTATTGAGTGTCTGCCATTTGGCTCTAGCTCGTGGATATGCGTCAGAATAGAACAAACACATCTTGAGGTCTATTACAAAAACGGTTCTTGTAGTATCACAAACAAGTAATTATACAAGAGAATTTTTTGTACCGTTACAAAAAATTTGTAAAATAAAATAAAAATGTTAGTAAAATCACAAATATTTTACCTACCTGAGTAACTTACTGTCCAATAACAGACGATGAATTTGTAATTTATATTGTAGAGATTTATGTCCTTGTCTACCTGGATTTCTTGATTTGGGTTTAGGAGACTGAATGATTTTGTGCTAAATTTACTTTGAAATCTTATGCCCGAGATTTGTTTACGCTTCAAAAATGAATGTTAAATTGCGGTGTAATGGGTAGTTGCGATTACGTTTTGAGAAGCGTCGGCGTTGTAGAGTTTTACTCAATACATAATCGGGAGGTAGGATTCTAGTATAAATGTGAACTTTTGTATTGTACAATAATTTATTTTATAATTTACACAATGAACTATAAGATAAAAAAAATAATAATTTTCAGAGCACGACGAAATTCTATGTCCACGGAGGTACACAACACATTCTTCTAGGAGATAAATGGTTAGAATGTATATTTTATGGGGATGTGAAGGAAAAAACCAGTATTTCATATGTTATAATATTGTATCTGATTTAGAAAAAAACCTAATGTTGCTAATGTATGTACTATATTTATAATGTTTGATATAAGCTTACTATCATTATCTTAGTATATTTAAACGTTGGAAAAATTATAAAAAGGAAGATTATTAAACTGTAGTTTGTTGCTTCAGAACACCCCCGTTGACATTAAAATTATAATTACATGATATTTACTCTGTGTTGAGTGTTGACTAACTGAATGAACATATTGGCAACTTAACTTAAACAGAGTATTGGCAAGACTGGATTCTACGGGGAAACGATTTACCTTGACAAGTAAAATTTGTATTTAAAATCTTTGCGACATAACTGAAAATTGAAGATATAAGGTGTCACAAATCAGTATGATCAAACAGCACTGCGAGAAAAAATATGTGATACTCTTCTTGGAAAGGAAACTGTAGTTGTACGCACTCTTTGGTCAAAATTAGAGCCTGGGCACAAATAGATGATGTGTAGATGGTTTATACGGTTAGTTAAGCATTAGCTAAAACAATATCCTAAACAAATTCCCAACTCATAACAGAATAAAATTTAACGTAAACACTAATCTCAGTATTTATGAAACTATACACAAATACCTATGTAAATGTATATGTACATTTGTGTGTGTATATATACACACATATTTATATATACATATGTACATAACGTTTTTTAATTGAGGAGTAAAATAAACAAGACATTTTTGTCTTTATAATTACAAATAAATCTGTATATTTGCTACGCTCTTAGCCAAGAGCGTAGCAAAGGGGCATAAAATCAGCCAAAATTTTACTAACAACAAGAAAACCATTTGACAAAGCCGCAAGTTAAGTTCTGGCGTGAATACCTGAAAGGATCAAGCACATGAAATATTTTGCAATGTATTTCTGTTTTATTCTGTTTTAAAACACATAACCATATCATAGACATCATTTCTGGCAGATCCATAATATTTAATATAGCTATACAATCTCAGAAAAGTACTCTGAAAATTATGAGCATGTACACCTGCTTATTGAAAGCTTTATATTTAAAAATACTAATATTGCTAAAATATATTTGGCTGTTCTCATAAAAATACAATATAAACTATTACCAGCCATATGATAAACATTAAAGCAAACATATGTTACCTTTATTTAACAGCATTATAAAAATGTCTATTCAAAATGCTTGAGTATTTCCAAAATCCAAACTCAGCATATTTTCTAAAAAGATCACACCTTAGCTTTTGATAATGTTCTAAAAGGCTCAGTTTTATCATTCCTTGACACCAGTACTAAAACATCTACTCTTAAAATTTGAACTTTCGTCTTCACAATTTATAACTTTCTTTTACCAAGAACGTATTTATTAATCATGGCTTACTCGTAAAACATACAGTATAAAAGCCATACATTTAGAAAATATTTTCATTAGTTGAACGTATTATCAATACATCTGTTGCTTTTTGTGTACTCCTAGAAGTTTGACTAGCATTTTGTTCATAAAAGCTAACTGTTAACTTTCTTTGTAATACTTAATTTTTTAATTTAATTCAGCTGTGACAAGAAAAACAAACACTTTCCTTACTTTAGTTTAAAACAGTTAATTATGATAAATTCAACCATTACATTTTAACTGTGAGAAAAGTATCTCTGTGTATCTAAGGGATCTGCAATATCCCATAATTTCTCATCATTACCTGAAAGGTCGCTACATGTTAAATGTATACTTAACTTGCTTTGACTTCTAGAATCAGGAGCAGTCATTCTCCCCGAGAAGGCAAAATCTCCGGCCTTATATACTACAAATGATCAATTACACCCCCCCTTCCAATGTAGGGATATTTAAAAAGTCCAGCCAATCACATTATACAGAAATTTCCACTCAGTTCTATGAAGTTTAAAAATCAGTTGGAAAGATATCACTTTCGGTGCTGTAGTCGGCGGAGAGCGCTACAGTTTATTCAAAACGCCACGTTTCTATTGCGGCCGCGATGCCAGCGCTGTATGGCGGCGCTCCCAGAAAAGCGTGTGCCGGACGAGGACGTCATGCTGCCGGCCAGCTGATCCAACCGTGCCGGTCGCCAACTTTGTTTGTGCACAAAGCTTCCACGCAGAATTTCCAGTTGTAGCAGAAATAATGTAGGAAGCATTCTTCAACACACATCCACGTAGATTTTAAGGCACATCACGTAGATTTTGCAGGTATTTTTGTACGAAAGCAGTGAAGTTTGGACAGACGTTGGTGTGTAGTTCAGCCAAGCGAGCCGGGTCAGGATGCAGTTAGAGCGGATAAACGTAGTTGAGGTAGGCGAAATTTTCCGTTCTTGAGACGACGCATATAATATTTTAAAATCGAAATAGTAAAACATATGGTCCAGATTTAGTTACCACTGATATATATTTTTTTTCTTCCGGGGTGAAAGAATATGTGGGTTTTCTCAGAGTGCTCCCATACCGCGAAGATGAATTGTGAATACAAAGACCTGCCATTTAACCTCTACTATCATGGACCCTCTATCTGCATTATTGTTAACTGGTTGTCGCCAGTGCCGATTCTGCGATCGGGTTATCGCCAATGTCCAAAATGCCTGTCAGCTTGAGAGGTCGGTCCGAACGAAGAGTCCTTTTCATGCGACGACGATCAATTGGGAAGCATGGTGGAAGTCTGCTGTAGTTCTGGGCACTTTTATTGCAAAGTGTTAATAAATTTTGCCCACGAAGCGATGAAATATACTGCGGGACCTGGATATATACTGTTTTAAAACGAAGTTATTAAATAAAATGTTCGCATTTCAGATGTTAGATATAGGACTATATAAGTTTCGTTTAAAACCCATGAATTTTTTTTTTCACTTGCGATCTACACACACAAACACACACACAACCGCAATCAGCACAGCAATCAACACCACATAACCGCAATTAGCACCGCAATCAGCACCGTAATCAGCACTGCAATCAGCACCGCAATCAGGGGTCATTATGGGTCGATGGTGTCAACGGGGTCGATGGAGTCAATGGGCTCAAAGCGGACAATTGGGTCAATGGGGTCAGTCTTGTGAGGGGTTGGTCCGACAACAGGAGTCAGTGGTCTACTTAAAGTGTGACTATGATTTATAGGTGAGCGAAGAACTTGTCTGGAAGAAACTGTTGAAGATATAACTGCATGCTAATGTGATCAAGGAACTAGCATCTAAAGCCTGCCTTCCTGCCTGTGTGTTTTGCCTCAGTGCTCGCATGTGATTGGTTAGTTGCAATCATGTGGCAACTTGGTGATTGGCTGGTCGGTGTCTGCACAATGTATTAATGATGCAGTACGATTGGTTCAAAGTCAATCTGATGCTATAACGCTTGCTCACTTGCATATTATAAGCAGTAAGGAGGTAAGTCGAGAGGTTCAGCAGCTGAGTGGAAGGTGGATCGTCTCGACTAGCTTCTGTCTCTTCACATAAATTCTTTATCGAGGTTTTGTTTTTAGGTCATTCAAGGTCATGATGTTAACGTCAAGGCAGTCCGCATCTAATATGGTGGCGGTAGTCTGTAATGTATTATGCTTGTTGACTTTTATGTATTTTTCTAAGTTTTTATTTTCAAGGTCATTCAAGGTCATAGTGTAAAGGTCGAGGTAGTCAGCATATAATATGGTGATGGTAGTCTGTAATATATTATACTTGTCGACTTCTATGTATTTTTCTCGAGTTTTTATTATCAAGGTCATGAGGTCAAGGTCGATGTAGTCTGCATCTGACATGGAGGTAGTAGTCTGTAATGTATTATGCTTGCTGACTTTTATGCATTTTTCTTGAATTTTGGTTTTCAAGGTCACAGGTTAAAGGTCAATTGCTATTGGGCATTGTCTTCCAAGATGGCGGATAAGTGATGTATACCAAGATGATGGTCGCCTATCAAGATGGTGGCCTCTAGTAATGTGTAAACGAATGACAAACGAAAAATAAATCTGGCAGTCTCCAGTAACATTTAAACAAAGATGACTGCCTCCAGTAGCCTGTAAATAAATGACGAACCGAAATTTCAAGATTGCGGAATGAGTATGGGTGAGGGGAGTGGGTGCAAGGTAGCCAGTCGTCTGCTGGAGTCGAACAGACGTGAGTAATTGTTGTGCTGAGGGACCTTCGAAAATGTAAGTTTTTTAATTAAATATTTTATCAATTTTTTAAGGAAATTTTTTAAGGAAAAGGGAAATTCCGAGGAATAAATGGGAAAAATGGCCGTTGGAGTTAAATACATTTTAATTAAGACATTTTTGAAATAAAATTTTATAAAAATAAATTTTCCAATTTTTTAAATTTTTAAACAATATTTTAATTACATTTTCTAATAATATTTTTTTTTATAAATCTTTAAATTTATTTAAATTTCTTGTGATTTTTTTTGGATTTTTACATTTTCAAGGTCAAAGATAAAGGTCATAGGTACAGATCCCTGTCTCCTGGTCACCTGGGCCTTGACCCTGTGTCACTGATCCCTGGCACCTGGGTCACTGATCCCTGTCAGCTTTTCTGGACAAAAACACTATTCATCTGGTTCATTGCAGTGTCAGTTGGTACACGTCGCAGAAGGAAACGAAAACTGTTGGTCTTTGCCAGTTGCAATAAGAGGACAATATATCTTTATTAGGATGTACTGCTCAATAAACCGGAATCAAACTTCCATAAAAACTAAAGGAGGATAAAATGTTGCATGCAATAAAAGGGTGGCCACACCTATTATTTTCGTTCAGGAAGTAGGTTTTTAACAAGATATTGTATTTAATTGGAAAACACAGTTCCGTGAATTTAAATTTGATATCACGTTGATTCTGATATTTTCAAGAAACACAACACCACCAGTGACTGAAGTGGGTTATAAATCATATTGTACATAATTTCTGCCTAATTGAAATTCTGGGGCAACTATTTATTCCTGAAATATTTCGGATAAATTTCCAAACTACCTGTATGTGAGTGAGTGCATGTGTGTGCACATGCTGTATCTAAATTCGACAGACACACAAAATCACGAAAAAGAAGTTGAAAACATTAATACCACATATAGTCTAAAGTGAATTCTATGGGCGTTACACAATTTCCAACCTTGACCTGAAACACTAGCTTATTACATTGCCAATTTTATGCACCTCTCTCTGGAATTCCCCCTACAATTTGACAGCCGCAATAATGTGGTGTCTGGTGTTGTGCGCGTTGCCCAGCTGCTAGGTATTGGTAAGTATTTTTTGAAAGTAAAACACGAATAACTCGAAAATGACGAGGCTTATAGAGTATTTTCACAAAGCGACATATTTCGTTAATTGTGACACTCGCGTTAATAACACATCATGCACCACGTCATGGAGGTTAGTTCGAAATAGGGGTCGTAACCGTGATTATTTACATGAAATAATTTGATGACAGCAACCGGTGTTATTGTGTTAAAATATATTTGTTTAGTTACTCATTGTACAGAAACTCAGTGTTCCATCTTAAATTATTTCTACAATATTTGTAGTACAGCAGTGATTCAGGCCCACCTTCATAGACGTGTGCCACCTTAGGATTCAGTTTATACTATAAGTCATATGTTTTCGATTTCTTTTTTCGTGACTAACCTGCAGCCGAAGTTTTTGAATGAATTTAGATACTATATAATATATAATATACTAGATAATATATAAATCTCATATATATATATATATACACACACACACACACACACAGGATGTTGCAAAATTGCATGTCAATGCTTTGGAGGAACATGAAAAAATGTTATCTGAACAGAAGTCGGAAAACGCTTCGTTTCTTTACTACAGCCCGTAATACATAACGTACAGTGTATGGACCGCGGGATGGATCATGTTACTGTGGGATGCCATCGCAGCATTCGTTTGCAGGATACACTACACCTCACACCACGACACTACGCCTAGACAAGTAGGAACCGTACAGGAATTAGTTACACATGTGTGAAAGCTTATCGTCGGCATTAAAGGCTATTTTCAAACTGCTCTCCATCAACATCACAGTAAGACCTCTCGGTCGTTACACTTTTATATTTTGTCGCAGCGCTCTTAGCCCGAAGGCCTTACCGCGCTTCGGCCTCCTAATAGGCTGGGAAGAGGAATCACGTCCTCTCACCGCAAGGAGACCAGTATTAATGCGACCGTTGGCCAGATCCTAAGCCCAAACCAGGCATGTCCGCACATCCCTGCCCCCTCTACCAAAAAGGTTATGAGACCCTTGCACTCAGAAACCAAGCGTGTGGTCTGGCCGGGGTTCTACCCATACCTCTATTGCCTCTCCAGGGCACAACCAGAGCAGGTTGCCGCTCACCGCCTGGTCTTTCCTCGAGAGTGGAAATCTCTCCAGGCCTCCTCCAGCATACGGAGTTAACCACTGCCAGCACGAGTTCAACCACAATGATCGGTAACCAGAGAGAACCTCCAATGGGGCCAACCGATCGTCCTATGCTAACACTTATTTTCCATGGCACTAGTGGGTTATCGATGACCGATCGTCCCGCCGGTAGTAAGTCTAGCGAACAGAGATACACCCCTCCACCGAAGTGGTTGAGAGTGCCTCACCGGGCATAAGTCTTACACCCAATAAAGGGCTGGTCGCCCGCCTTTCCCGCCCCAGGACGCCCTCGTGGACAGGAAGCGATTACGACTAGCCGAGAGCGGCACACCCTCCCGGCGCCCGACTCACCGGGAAGCAGCCAGCTGTCTGTGGTGTTGCGATACACCGGGAAGAAGAGCAGACCTCGCTCTGATTTGGAGAGTATTATCCTCACTCGGGGCCAAAAGACAGGCAACCTTGGAGAGCCCTTTCACAATCTTGCGGTTGAGGACAAATCCTACCAGACATGAGCCGTACACCCCAGTTAGAGGCCGTTTGGCCACCTGCCCTCCAACCATCGAGCTCTTTTCATTCTCCTGTTTTCATCACCGCTTCCGGGCAGTCGCCACCTCATCCATCCACTTGAAAAGACCCAGTCCGAGGGACTGCATCGCCCACAGTCCTTTCCATGCCTTTGGACTTCTACACACATTGAAGTCGAGGCCTTGGCCCTAACGGCCTGAATGCCAAGTGATCCAACACCCCGACACGTGGCATAGCCACGCCATCACGGCAGATACCCCTAGCCAGTCACGAGGAAACTGGCTACCCATAGGGAACTCATTATTGCATGGACTCCTTGATGCATTGATGAATCCCTGTAGTATTCCTGACTGTTTCGCAGCTCACCACAATACTGTTACGAAAGGTGTTCACGTCGTCCACTGGGGTTGCTTACACAAGTGCCTTTAAATGTCTCCACAAATAAAAGTCTAGTGGATTGCCATCAGGGATCCTCGGGGGCTGGTATGGGGTTGCCATTTACAACTGTGATGGCATTCCACAGTCATATCATCTAGTCCGTGGGCCATACACTGCACGTTATGTATTACGGGCTGTAGTGAAGAAACGAAGCGTTTGCGGACCTATGTTCATACAACATTTTTCTATCCTCCAGATGTGAATAATGTGCCCCAAAATACTGACGTACAACATTGCAACAACCTGTATATATAAGCTATATATGGAGAGAGAGAGAGAGAGCAAGAGAAAGAAACAGAGAGAGACTATTTGCACAACCACACGAAATCAAGCATTAGAAACGACCAACATTATATTTCTGAGCCGAATGTAAAACCTAATTTTAATAAATTTTAGAGAAGTTTTACGAATGAATGACTGAATGACAAAGAATGTACAACATTATTGAAAAATACTGGGAAAAAAATTACGACAAACGAAGATTAAAGGCCATCACTTACATTTTCCAGTTAAATAACCATCGTAGGTCTGGTAAGCATCTAATGCTACTTCTTATTTTAAAAAAATATGGATATCCAACCTAAGCTAAAAGAAGAAATTACTATACCAGTAAAGGTTGCAGTGCCAGAAGTTTGATTATAGACTTTTACATCGACCGTCATTAAACTTTGTTAGAAATTAGGTTAGAGTAAGTGATCAAGACGCGCATCTGCTGAGACGAAAATTATAGCCTGCATCTCACTCTATACATTCAAAGGTTCTGCTTAAAGATTTTAAGGTGAACGCAGATTTGTAATGAAGCTTTCTGGACCTTGTTACACTAGAGGGACATTTAATACCAGAAGCCAAATATGAAAGAGAATCTCTAGGAGAATTTCAGCAGGCTGTTGAGAGCAAAATACTAATTTTTCTCAAAAGTTCAATTAAGTTTGTAAGTTACTGCTAAGGAAGTAAAGAAAAAGTACAGTTTCATACACGACCTTCTTTACATACTAAATTTTGCCCAAGCAAGATGGCATAGTGACCAAACAGTAGATTCGTATTCGGGAGGACATCGGTTCGATTCCCAGTCCATCCACCCCAATTTATGTTGTCCACGGTTTCCTGCAATCACTCCAGCCGAATGTAGGGATAGTCACTTAATACAGGAAATGTGGCCAACTCGTTCCCCATTTTTGATCTCTGAGCAACTTGTTTCGACTCTAATGACTTCTCTGTCGATGAGACATTAAGCTCTACCTACCATCCTACTGGTCTTCGACAATTTTTACAAACTTGGAATTTGATAATAATTTTTAATTAAATTAAACTGTGTTCCTGACCGGCACGTCAAAAGTCCTAAGTCATGTAAATATTTAAACGTTATTTTAAATAGAAATTTAATAAATGCTAACTAACTTAAAAATCTAAATGCATTTATTTCAAGCGGATATTTTTAAAATAAAATTTAGAAATTACAGTAAAAACGCTTTTTTGTAATTGCTGATATTGAATTGTACCTTGTGTGGTGTTCATTTGGCGAGAAGTACATTAAGCAAATAGTCAGCTTAAATTCATGTGTCTAATCCAGGTGTTATTTACGTTGCTGAAACCCAACTAATTTCCATTCTATTTTACAATTACCTCAATCTGGCACCCAACACGTAGCAATAACTTATAACCTGATGTCCGGCAATATTGTAATCAGTACTACTATTCTTAACAACGGTTAGTTTGAAATAACTAGCCAACAGTTCGTCGAAAATATTTTTTAATATTTTTGAGTGACCTGTATGGAAGCACTGAACCAATTCAAACTTATTTAACAAGAAGTTACTGATATAACTAACGAACCTACTTTCTTCAACATAGGTGCAATTAATTTTTAAATAAGTTCTCATTAGCTGAGTTTGTAGGAAGGACTTGACTTATCTTTGAAGGCAGTAACATTAGAAATGAAACCAGAAATGTATGCAACAGTAGTGAGATAATTACAAATACACACGTGCCTTACCCGGGACTTGAAACCCAGAAAACCTCGTACTATAAACCAGCGTTCAATCCACTGCATTATGGAGGTCTGATTCGGAGCATCAACTTCGGATTTAATCAGTCTGTTTCGAATGATAAGGTTTACTAAGCTAAAATATTTACAGGGCCTTTATTATGAAAATAAGTGACTGAGCAACATAAAGCATGTAAGATTACATGCCCTACTGTAGCACTACTTGTACGAAGAATTTGATGAAAATCTGTTGTTTGGTCCCTGAGATATGACATAAATAACTTAATTTTCTTATTTGAAAGTATCGTACAAAATTGCCACAAAAAGAGGCTCTATATACGATGGTTCTAATGTATACTGTCTGAATACAAATTTTGGTTGGTTTGGTTAAATTGTTTAGTAATATTTAAAACTTACCTAATCCAACAACGATGTTCAAAATGGCAGCTTCATAAATCATATGAAGCTGCCATTCTGAACATCGTTGTTGGAACCATTAAAAATATGAAAGTTTACGTGGCCTTCTGTAGCATTTATGGTGTGCACTAGTTGGTACAATTCTATTTTAAATGCTCCAGTGTAACATTTGGTGGGAATCGGTTGTTTGATCCTCGAGACATGGTATAAAACCTCCATAAATTTTATGTGGCGATCTTCATAAATGGAGGACAAAAGTAATGTTGTAGTGATTTCGATGATTTCATACTGCCAATATACAAAGTTAAGTTGAAATATATTACATAGTTCCGTAGATATCTTCCACAATACTAAAATTATGTTATAGCTGCCATTCTGAAAATAATGTATCTGCAAGAATGGGTAAATTGTTTCGCGAGATATGAGATAAAATAATCAATTTTTATTGGAAGGTCTATCTTACAAAACTGCAGAGAAATGAGACTCTTCATATACAAATTTGATGGTAGTAATAGATGCTCTCACTGGAATTTGTTTCGTTAGTAAAATATACTAAGCTAAAATATTTATATAGCCACAATATTGAAAATAAGTGCCTGACCTACATTAAACGTACCAGTTTACACCACCTGCTGCAGTACTATTTGTTTGCCAAATTTGGAAGGGAACTGTCAGTTGTTTACCGAGATATGACTAAAGATTTTCTAGGTACAAACAGTTGAAAGTTGTAACATCTAATGCCAGCATACATATTTTAGTTCAAATTGATTACATGGTTTAGACGATATAACATTTTAAGCTAAAAATGACTACACGACAGCCATTTTTAAATAACATGCCTGTCATGCTTGAAACACAACACTTGGCATCAACTGCCTTAGTATTATTTGTTTGCCACATTTGATAAGAATTGATCAATTACTGCCCGAGATATGACATAACATTTTATTTTATATGCATGGCGCTATCCAACAAAACGGCGGACAGAATATTCTCTTTGCAGATAGAGTTGATAGGTGTAATGTATACTGCCAGCGTACAAAGTTATGTTGGAATTGATTTCATAGTTTCCACGATATAGCATTCTAAGCTAAAATTTCTATATGGCCATCATTTTGAAAAAAAAAAGTGCCTGGCATGCGTTAATCATATCACTTTTCGTCATCTGCATTAGTACTACTTGTTTGCCAAATTTGGTATAAATCGGTTAATTATTTACCGAGTTACGATATAATAACTTTATTTATTCGTGTTGCATTATCTTTCAAAATGGCAGACAAGCGTATTTTTTGTTATATACATGATGCTTGTAATACAAAATTTGGTCTAAATTGGTTAAATGGTATAGCAGATATACCAAAAAAAAAAATTAAAACCTTTGTATGGTCACCATTTGAAAATAAGTAACTTGATGCCCAATCACTTACGTTTTAATGTCCTACCATAGTATTACTTACATGCCAAAATTAAGTGAGAATTGGTTCAACAGATTTTGAGATATAATTTAAAATATTAATTTTTAAATTGGTGTTATCTTACAAACAGGTTCACCAACAATAATATCCACCACAAAATTTAATGCTTACACAATGCTCTCTCTACCAGTATACCAAATTTGGTTTAAATCGGTTGAATGGTCCCCGAGATATGAAATATCATTCAAAATTTTTAAATGGCCACCATTTTATTATTATTTATATTAGCACAAGGATACCACGTTCCAAATACTTGGATTTTCTTAAAAGACTAGCGAATGTGTTTCCTTTGGATTTGGAAACGTTTCTAATTATAGACGTCTTGGTACTTCATGATTACCATTAGTGTAGTTGTGAATTAATACAATGATAGTTTTCTATGCTAATGAATAACAATTAATTTTACTAAATCATTTTCACGACTCGTTACTATTTAGTGCCTCTATCACTACTCTTGTCACTACCAACACTTTTCTCTTTCCACTGCATCACCTGTGATTATGTGGTATCTATCCACTGTCCACTGTAAGTGGCCGTCTACCTTTATCAGGTCCGTACTCTCTGTCAAGCTCGAAATAGACGTATGAGTCTTTACTTTTCTGTTGCCATCTTTCATGCACTACATATACTGTAAATAGTTCCGGTTAAATTTGGCACATTAAGTATACACCAATGGTGTTCAACATGTATTTGAAGCACTCATTCAGCCGTGAATATAATTTAATGTCAACGAAGTCTACATCATTGGTCAGTGGTAGGAACGACCATGAGCTGTGACCTATTGCCTAATGTATTTGCATTTTAGTAGCAATGCGCTGTTCCTGGAAAATGGATCACCTAATTGGTGTAGTAATTACCAACCGTTTGCAACAAGACCAAAACTTTTCACTCTATAGACAAGCTCTTAAGAGTCATGTTAACACTTCGATCATTACCATGCTTCTACACAATTCACCCAGCCATTATTCTGCTCAGGTATCACCATGTAAATATTCCCTACATGTACTGCATAAATAGATTGCAGAACATGTTTCCACATTGATTGTATGCTATTATCATCCAAGAATTTTCATTGCTTCAGATCTGGAGGATAATGTTCGAATCTTGCTACTGTCTTCATTGGTCACAGCAGTATCCTAGAACAAGAAGCTGTTTCGGCTCTGAAAATACTGTATATTAGCGCAAGATTCGAATGTTTGCATCCTCCATGTTTGTGCATTCTCTACAGTGTTTGCACTATCCCCACATATTTATCTCGACAATTTTACGATGCGAGCTGGTCATTAAGTATAAAGAAGCAAGTAGTATGTGTTTGCAGAGATATTTTAGTATAGTGATCTCGATCCTGCTGCCAGTAACATTCGGACTAATATGCTTGTCCAGTTTACTCACTTCGAAAACCACGAACGAGGTTGTTGTAAGTACCCTTGAATATATCTGGGCTCAGTAACGAGGAGCGTGTGCATCCATAATAAAATATTAGAGTTCTACATAGATGTGGTATGCAAGACGGTAGCGCTCATTTTCAAAGCCTGCGTTCGTGTCCATCTGTGTGTAGCATTTGTTACTCAAATACTATTCCGACTTCTGTATTTAGCAATACGGATGGCTCACCCTCATATTATGGTATATCATGTTCTCTAACCTGACGATGTTCTTTGGTTTCTCTGTGCCGAAGCTGGACTTTACCCGTCCAGTATGTACTGGCTTGCAGGGAAGCTAGAGCGTGTTTCGAAGCAGAGAGTTTATTGCACCTGAAACATTAGAAGGCTTGAATTGTTATAGTGTTCACTGAATCCGACTCACAACTCTCCTCTGTGTGTTAAATGCTGTGAGCTCTTTTACTGCAAAGACGATTTAAGTAAGCTTTTGCTCATACGAATGGGACTACAAACATTCGATCCTTTAAGCGTGCCAATGCAAGAGAGACATTCAGAAAAGAACTAACGCCCAGTGTTATTGCATGACACGAAAATGTTATTACGTATGCAGAATAGTACAGTAGGAACTACATGCGTTGCACTATTTTTCCATATACATTTAGTCGCTATAAAATCACCATCACTGCTACATCGTTACACATCCAAGTGTACTTTAACAAAAAATGAAAATCACATGGCACGAGATCGAAGCTGTATGATGGATGCGTAATACTTCTATCAAAAACTCTGCAATAATTCTTGTGTTGTTTGTGCTTTGTGCGACAGCATTTTCGTGAATGAGGAAATCACCTTAGCTTGGATATCCACCTCTATTGGTTTTTATGACTTTGCAGAAAGTATGTGAGTTTTAAGTAGACAGCATTAAAACTTCTCCCTTTGTCCACGCCCGTGTACACAACTCAGCACGATATAAAGAACACCGGGCAAGATTTTCTGCTTCTGATGCAACGTTGAATTTATACTTTGGAGGCAATGATGCGTATCTTCATTTCATGCACCCTCTCTTCAAGTCAGGAGTGAAATTATAAAAATTATAAAACCGTTATTGTTTTCTATGGAATAATTGTAAAGGAACCGTCGAGAAGACAAGAACCATTCATTTTAAGTTGGTGTGTAAGTGGATGCGGAACACATCCTGAATACAATCTGCAACATTTAAATTGGTAGTGGATAATGGAATTTAATGTGACAGTCAACACATTCACATTATCTGCAATTTTCATGACAGTCACTCTATGATTGTATACAACTAATTGTCTTCTGTAATGGATATTGAAGGCTTTAATTACTGATCAGAATTAGTGAAGTCATTACGACAACCTTAGAAGTGATATCTACACTTAGCTATGACTGGACATGACATTGCACTTTCTTCGTACACCGTCATTATTTCACCAGCGATCTTTAAACAATTAAATAGTTTCATTTACAAAAATAGTATACAAATACTTTCACTTCTAGCACACTGTAACATATGTTTGTACTTTGCCAAGAAAAATTCCTTTGAGACTGTGTTGCCAAAATATTATTTAGCAGGACTAAAAAAATGTCTAGTACACTTAGAGAAAATCGAATAAAATATTTGTTTGTATAGAGGAAAATATATATTTTGTTGCCCTAACAAAATATATTGTTGAGCAAACAAAATTTGAAAATCAACAAATTTTCTTTCGTTCGCCTAGCAAAATATATGCTTGAATAAACAAAATCTCTGTGTTCGGCCAAAAATTTAGACTGTTAACTAAATATTTTGTTGAATCAACTACACACACAGTTTGACCACTCATTTGAGCGCCTTCGTTCGAAAATACAGCTTGAGAGTTTGTTTGTGTTTTGTGACAATTATGATAGTAACCGTCTTTGTTAGTGCATCAATTGATGCTTAAAAATCGTATAAACACATTAATAAAACAATGCAACAAGAAACTGACAAGTAAAGCTGTAAAACTGAAAATATTTGTTTGTACGAGTTGACCAATATTGCAGTATATCTTTTTGAAAGCTTTCCGGCGTCATCAGTTGTCACATTAGCTTAGATTACTAAGGTGCAGCGCTCAGTCGCAGGTGATCTAGGTTTGAAACTCGGTCGAACTTGTAAAATTGTTTTATATCGGCCCAAACTGTTTAATGTACGTGTAGTCAAACGAATCTTTAGTTGCACCAACCAAATCTTACAGTTTGGGGAAACTAAATGAGAACAACAAAATTATTTGGTTTCTGCAACAAAATATTGAATTGCCCCTATACTAACAAATAATTTCGTTGCACCAAACAAATCTTTTTTGATTTAACAAAACATTTTTCTCTGTGTAAAAAATGCAATACATATTTGTATTATTACAATTTAGGCTTGTATTTCAACTTTCATTTTGGAGAAGTTGGAATAATTTTTTTGATATTTAAAAAACTATTGCGATGCATAAAAAAGAGAGTTGAAATAAAGTATTACAATCATATTTTCGAAAAAAAAAAAAAAAAAAAAACTCTTTACTGGGCACTAACACTCGAACCAGCCCTCCTAGTGTTATAACCCGAAGACATCAACCAAACACCAAATTGACTAAGGCGAGAAAAAATTGTCACTCTAGGGGAAGAAACGAAGTTAGTGATTCAGAGCGTTACTGTAATTTAAAACTGCAATAAAAGTCTGTAGGCAGATTGCACATTTGCAGTTTATAATTTCAGAATATATTATTTTATAAATGTTCGTGTAGGGAAACAATTATTAGTATTACATTCCTACAAAATATTCTTACAGTCTGTTCTTTCCATATAAATAATATTAATCAGGATTCAAGGGAAATACACATAATATCATGATCGCACAAGACAATTTTTCGTAGGAAAGTAGTTAAAAAGGCAATTACATTATTATACTGTTAATAACATTGTGAGGAAATATTTCCCTTCGCTTCCCTAATCCAATGATAATTACTTAAAAACGAATCATTCGTAAACACATTCACTTGTATTAGATGAAGTACTTGTCACAAAATATAGTAATTTGTAACTGCGACTTCTCGATTTTGAATTATACGTGGCCAGTATAAACATATTCTTAGCTGTAATACAAATGCGGCCCTTATAATATTACAAAGGGGACATTTTAGAAGGGATATGATTGTATTCCTACAAACGTTTGTAAATGTACAAAGAAACTCTCACTAATATTTACAATTTTTTTACGTGTATATCGTTCGTATCTATCTGTCACACCTTTGTCAGCAGTCGCTATAATGCAATTGCTGGAACGATGACGATTACAGCGACTCAGAAGCAAGACACAGATATGAGCTCCAGTCCACACATGTGCCTCATTGCGCTATTCTACGATGACGCAGAGCGAAATGTAAGTCATTGCTCAATCACTAACATAACTTTGTTTCTGAATCAATTAAAACAAAGAGTGATATAATCAGGTCATGCGACATGCGACCACAATATCAAAAATTCTCAAGTGGTCGATTTTAGCAATGTATACAAAAACTGCAAATCTTCAGCTTGTAGAAGACAACATACGCTAAATTCGGAAGCCAGTTTGATTTCAGCAGATTTTTTAGTTACCTACACCGCTGCAGCTAATTAAGCTGCTTGTGTAGAACAACCCTTGCTTGTTAGTAAATGTGAATGTGCTAACTGCTAAGGAAGAGGGAAAGGTAGTGCTATTTAATAACATTTGAAAGGAAAAGTTGAACAATTTTATTCGTGGCTACTGAAGAACAAGGGGAACAATACTTAATAACCACTAATGGCAAACCATATACTAAAGATGAAGTACGCCGATTATTCGTCTTCTGCGCATGTAGCCAACATTGTCGTTAGACAAGCCCATTTATATGTATAAAATGCTTTTACCAAGTTGAATGTAATAAAACTTCATTAGATATTGGTTAGACCAAGTATACAATCATCTCAAAGCACTTTTTTCCTAATCAGTGTTCTAACCTCAAATCCAATCCATGTCGTTCTTGCTAGACATGTTGGCAGAAGGGAAGTTCAGTGTTGGGACACGGAGACTCGTTGCGCGCAGCCAGCGAGATCAGTCTACCTCAACTTTAGTCGAAGCGGGAAACAGGACTAAAAGTTATTTACGGTTATTTGAGCACCTTCGAAATCAACCTATGAAAGATGTCACTGGCCCTACCTACATATATTTTAATGGGAACACAGACTGGCATACAGCCAGTGAAGTTGGCAACGACTGAAAGAACGTAGTTCTATGTTATAACGTTGAATTAAATGTGTTAGGTAAAATATCGAGAATACCGAAATTATTTATTATGCCTCCTCTTTATTTAATGTGCATTACTGTATGAATAATCAAATACAAACAATATTTACTTGTCTAATAATTTCACAGTTTTACTTGACCGACGCATGAATAAAGTGGTGAGGCACATGGCATTGTTAAATTTTACATATGGTGGAAGAATACGTGAAGTGCATATATTAAGTAGATCTTAAGCAGGGCTTTCAAAAGTGTCAGTTTATCGTGAACAACCTATTCCTGGCAAGCAATTCCTTGCAGTGCACAAAACCAAGTGTACATATTTCTCGTGTCGGGGTTATTTGTTCTTTTTTTTTTTGTGTTACACTATAGACGTTATTTATTTTTGTTTCAATTAATTTTATGTCAGATTTCGTTTTCCCTCTTTTTAAAAATCTTGCAATTTATATTATAGTGTAAATAAAATAAGAATAAAAGACGTAACATTTTATATGGCATCCTTTTACTATGCACACAAACACGCAATTATTTAAAAAGCTAACTTGTTGATATTATTAAAGGTATTTTTTCTTTTGTTTGGTATAAGCGAAAGCAATATGTCGAGTTGAGTAGGTGGATTATAGACGATTAAAAGAATAACCAGCAAAGGAAAGTAAATCAGGAGGTGAGATGCATATTGGCCGCAAGAGGACTTATTTGTCTTCATAGATGCAATAAATAATGTTTCCTTCGCCATGCTCGTATTTGGCCACAGGGGAAGATGTCACAGATGGAGGTCGAATAAGAACAAATAACTGATTGTAGATGAGGTAATGCAAAACTAGCACTTGTCCAAATGACGTATCAGTTGCCTACCGGCTGTGGTGTTACAGCGTAGAGTTGGGTGCAGCGAGTAAACAACTCAGACAAACGAGTACTCTTGTCGGGTGTGCAAGCGCAGGAAGGCGAGTTTAGTGCTCACGTCGGCCGTGGAACCTCGTACTGAGGCTCAGGAGACACAATAAAAGTAAGCATTACAAAGGTTTATTTTGAAAATTATATTGGAAAAGTATGCTTATTGTTTTATTAAAATAATTTCAATTCAAATTTGTTTTATGAAACTGTAATTACATACATAACATTTTAAAGTATGGCGTACATGTTTGCAAAAGTTTCGCTGCCTGAATCTGTGTTATAATTAGGGTATATGGTCACCAGGGTCAGGATGAAGAACATCTGAGGAAACTTGTTTATATTTAACTTGGCCGTTCTAAGATGTGCGTGGGCCATGAGAGGCCGACTTATTCCTAGTCCTCAATCCGTACCTGTGCGCTCGATCTGATTATTTTACACTAGAAATATATACATATATAAATTTATATTATTGTAATACATACACATTTAATTCGAGTTACGTAGGTCTCAATGCATATGAGTAAACTTTTTATATCACAGTTTTGCGAAATGAGTGTCAAAGTACGATATATGGTATCACTATTAAATCTTAAGGAAAATCATTTAAAAGTAAATGTATAATTTAGCATTTCAGTGGACAAAAATCATAGGCAAATAAATCACAAAAATACAATTTCTAAACATAAATAGAATACTTGAAGTCAATTTGAATAAGCAAGAATTTTAAATCCGCTGCATTTACGCCGGTAAGCCAATCGTGTCGGGAAAATGGACCAACGAAACTTATCTGACACGCACCTGAGAACATGAGAACAGCACACACACAGCAAGCGCTGAAGGAATAATTTCTAATCGGATTCGGAAGGTAGGTGCTGTTACAAGATTATTTATTTATTTTTAAAACAAAATGAAAGATAACGCAGATTTTAAACAGATGAGTGGTCTTGAGAAAGAAAAGGGGGAAGTAATTACTTAAAATTTGCGTTTATATCACGTCTGCTTCAAAGACACACTTAGCTTTAATTAGCTGTACGTAGCGATTTCAACGAAGAGAATGCATTTCATGCATTTGAGAAGGTCGACATTAACAATCCTCTGCACGTACATAATCAAGAGTTTTTCATTCAGTGACAAGTATCAGAATGACAATAGCTCTAGTAATATAAAACCATGTCGATCGTTAATTAGTTTACAGTTCATGTGAGATGCACAGATATACAAGGATGACCCTGCTCCTGTACAGGTCTGCTGTGAGTTTTCTCGGCCACTGGGTCAGACACCAGTTTCGCTCAATCAGTTTTCAATCAGTTTTATAATATAGGTGTATGATCCACTACCATTTATATACTTTAGTTAAACATAAATGTTACTAAATGTGGCCTAGGGTGGAATGCTCCCATCTGCTCTATTCCACTCTGGGCGGGCCTGCTTACAGGCTTAAATTTTATTTTATATGCAATTTTTATATAGTGGGCATGAGCTCTGAAAAAAAAAAAACAGTTTATCGCGGCACACGCGTGCACCGAAAATAACAACCTCTGTGTAACCTTGTTGTTGAGACGAAATAGTACGATATGATCGACTCCATTTGTGCTGTCTTTGTCATACACATTATCTTTACACAAAGGCAAGTCAGATGGCTTTTGTATGAACGACAGTGTAGCCAAATAGATGGTTGCACTGGTGATATGACATGCAGGAAACCTCTTCGAGGATAAGCACGTAACAAAACACATCTGAGAAAGTAAACAAAAAATGTTATCTTACAGTCCCACAAAATAACACAGTGTTACGTGTTGCTGACTTGTATCGCTTCCCTTTCCCTGACGCACTGGAGCGAGGAAACCCTGTGCCGATGCAAATGTGGTTGTGTGAGAAGCGGGCGGCGGTTCACGAAGGATGCCGCCGTGTGCCACTGCGATAAGCCTGTCGCAAAGCGCTCGATCCTGACCATCGGCGGATTGAATTCCTGCGGTTATCTGAAATATATTTCTAGTTCATTGGACTTGCCTTTCTTCTCAGCGTGACTCGGAGTGCGAATAACCTTCCAGATCGGACGATGAGACTGTTTACACTGCGCGACAGCCCTCCGAGCCGACAGTTTTGATAGTTGAGAGTTTGAAGGGTTGTATGACCCTAAGCAATAAGTGTGTGAAGACAGGGAAGAGATAAGCCAGCAAAGCGTTGGGTGTCGCCGAAAGCGACCATGGATGTGAAGTCTGCGGACAGCGAGCATCGATGCAGTGGACAGACACTGGCGGGCGAGACTACTGAACTGGATGTGTGACTGCAAGACATTTAAAATGATGGCAACAGACAGTCAGAACATGTGTAAATAATGAGTGCGAATCAAATGACTATAAACAATAGAGAAACATCGGGAATAAATTTTATTAGAGTTGAGATAGACACTAAACATTGCACTCACCGATAATAACAAGAACAATAGTAGAGATGGTTTAATGCTGTATATAATAGCTGTGTGAATAAATTAAATATCAAATTTAGTTCTTTACGACCTCCATCCCTCACAAATTCTGATATGTCCCTCTGGCATCTTGTAACACTGATGTAAGAAGTGGGTTGGAGACATTCAATTGCAAATTAAATTAGGCAACATGCAAGTAATTCGTGATATTAAAACACATCAATTAGTTGTAATAGCTGTAGTCCAAAAAAATAAGAAATTTATAGAACCATCATAGTGAATGTTAACTACAAAAATGTCTGCAGAACTGGAAGCACTGCAAGCACAATTTGAACGGTTAGGTAGCCAAGTGAGCGTAAGTGTTAATAGCCTTGATAACAAAATTAGTAGTGTGAAATAAAATGTAAATGAAACTGTAAATAACTAAATTAATTCAGCAATAGTAAGTGTAATCAAGAATGTAAATAGCCAGATAACTAATGTAAGTGATTTAGTAGATAAGAAAATATATAATGTAGGTAGGAATACAGAAGGCATTAACAAGTTAGTGAATATCGGTGACCGATACCTGCGACATGCCCACCATGCCCAACTGTGACCCAGCGACCAGGGGAGCAAATGAAGGAGCTATGTAAAGACGTTGTACGACTCTCCCAGCTACTTATGGAAGAGTGCCTCGAGGAGGCATGCGAGATTATCGCAGTCAGCTTCTTCATTGATGCCATCGAGGACATAGAGGGATGGCAAGCTGTATGCTTGGCTGCGCCCCACAATATGCAGGACGTCATATCCTAAACACTGGAGATGGAGGCAGCAAGACAAGGGCACGCACCCCGAATTCAGGTTAGGCAGTGACACTGAACGAAGACGACGAAGATAACATCAAGAAGGCAATGAAGGAGTTGTAGCCGGCTTTGAGGGATATCGCTTCCAGGGTATGTGCTACAGGGCTTCGCCGCCCCCTACCCGAACAGAGGGAGTGACGGCCATGTGAACAGCTGGGGCACTTGAGAGCCTACTGTCCACAAAAAAACAGCAGCAGAAACAGAAGCAGCAGTGGGAGAAGAGGCAACGAGGTGAAGAACAAATGGCTTCGATGAGTGCAGTCAAGCACTTGAGTAAAGAAATTTGTGAGCTTCGTGCATATGCCCAACAACTGAGACACCTCATCAACGAGCTGATGCTGTAAGCTATACACCTCACAAAGCAATCGGAGAATTCACATGATGACCTGCGAATGCTGTCCAGACGCCCTGCGCACACTGTGCCACATATCAGTGAAAGGAGCCCACGGCATGGAGCGAGTGATGTGATGGCCCATCTCAGCAGTGTCTCTGAGGATAGCAGTCTCATGGAGGATGTGCTTCAGGAGGCAAAGAACCAGCTGCATGATTTCGACAAATATAGTGAAGCAGTTGACAAGAGCTACCAGTGCTTCAGGGTACATCGGACGAGGATCCAGCCACAACCTGCGGCATCCACCACAAGTGCCAGCACTTTTCAGGTTGGGAGGTGTAGTTTTAAGGAAGATACAAAGGTAAATTCTGTGGTTGCAGTATAATTTCAAACCGATAAGGAAATGATTAGTCTTTTTCTAAGGTACAAATGTCTATATATGAACAGATTGAGAGAACCCAGCACTAATGCTAACAGAGGTGTGCATAAAACCGGCATATTACAGAGTACGCAGCATAAACAAATTTTGATTAATATGCACAATTTCATATCAGGTCACCAGGCCAACACAACTGCGGTGGAACGTATCGAAATTTTCTAAGTTTCTTCTGTGGCTGTTCATACACCGCAATAGTATTTAAGTTATAGTGACAGGACGAAAACCCCGTGTGACAAAAGAATGTTAGGCGAGGCATTTCAAGAAGGACAACTGCTGTGTCTGCACAACCCACAAAGTCGAAAAGGATACTGCTTGAAGCTGCAGAAATGTTAAGCAGGCTCCTACATGATTCTGAAAAAAAAAAAAAAAAAAAAAAAAAAGTAGTCTTGGAGTATTGTCCTAAAGGCTTTTGCGTGACGCCGAAGGCTTTCTATATTAGCCAACTGGCACTCTATGTAGTTCCGGATGTTGCAGAGTCTGTTCGGGACGAACAGACTTGAGGATGAGGCAGTGTTAGATGTTGCTGTCTTGCGCCATTTCCCTTTAACCCGTTCCACTGAAGCGATGAAACCGTATGCCAAGGCCAATGTGGTTATGTGATAAGAGGGCGGTGGTTCACAAAGGATGCCGCCGTGTGCCACTGCGATAAGCGCGTAGTAATGCGCGCGCTCCTGACATTCGCCGGATTGAATTTCTGTCGTTATCTGAAAGAATTTTCTGGTTCATTGTGCTTGCCTCTGTCAGTATGACTCGGGGCGTGGGGTAGCTTCCAGATCGGGTGACTGAGACTATTTAAGCTGCGAAGGGCTTCCGATTCGACAGTTTTGATAGTTGAGAGTTTTAAGGGTTGTGCGACCCTAAGCGATATGTGTACGAAGACAGTGAAGAGAAGCGCCAGCAGAGCGTTGGGTGGCGACGAAATTGGTCAGCAGGTGTAAAGTCTGCGGACAGCGAGCATAGGTGCAGTGGATATATATATATATATATATATATATATATATATATATATATATATATATATATATTGGCAGGCGGGGCTATACTGAACTGGATGTGTGAGTGTAAGACATTTCATATAATGGTAACAGACGGCCTGAAAATGTGTAAATGAGCGTGAATTAAGTCACTATAACCAATAAAGAGACATTGGGAAGAAATGTTATTAGAGTTAAGATAGACACTAAATATTGCACTCACTGAGAATAACAAGAGCAATAGTAGAGACAGATAGTTTAATACTGTAAACAATATCTGTACGAATAAATACATACTAACAAATTTGGATACACCCCTATGGCGCCTTGTTATAGTATTTTGTGTAAATGTTATTCTTACACGAAACTATTCACTGACGTACCAATAATACACTCCATGAAGTAAAACCCTGCCTTAGTGCTGCCATTTCGAGATGTTTCGGAGCAACTAGGTCTTTCTCACATCGTGTGAAACAGAGACATGTGAAATTATTTTAAAAACTCCTACATAAAGTTAACAATCAAAAAACTAAATCACAGAGGTACCGTAAGTTGAGATAGCTGACATACTAAAGGAGCTGAGAAAAGTGTTTGTGAGACTGTTTGTGGGTTTCCATGACACAGCGCAAGGTGTGAAAGCAATAAGTTTCTCAAAGACGCTGCGTGCGTTCTTCTGATCTTTCTTCGTCGTGTCATCAGGTTTTGACCTGTCTTGTCGTCTGAGTGTTTTTCTATGTTCTCCTCGTTGGGTCGTCTAGAGGTTTGTGCTAGTGTTTGGATATTTTGTCTTGGCTTGGTTGCTTCTCCGTTTGTTACTCGTTTTGTACCGTTTAGATTGGTAAAACACTTAACTGAATTAACTGTGGAATGATTATTATTTTTAAATATCTCTTGACAACATTTAGTCTTGGCTTGTTCTCGAGTAAGTTTTTAATGTCATCTCTGTGATTTCCTTAGCATGAAATTAAAACATTCCCGTATGCAACATGCTCATGCTGAAACGGGACAAACCAAAAACTAAAGATGAGGTAGACTGCCAAACAACTGACAAATTCACACGTTTTACCAACGAAGTGAGGTTTCTTTACAATGGATTTTAACATCACCATACCATTCTTACGAGGTTATATATCATAACTTGGTTATATAGGAAGTGTACTATAACATGAAGGCACATAATGAATTAAAACATGGGATAAATTCCGTGCAAACCACGTGGTCGTGACAGTTGGGTTGGAAGAAGAGAAGTTGAGTGTTGAGACAAGGAGATGTCCACTGCGTAGTTGGCATACGCACTCCACCCCGTATTCGTTCTACTGGATATACACAGGGATACTATAGTCTGGTCACGATAAACTGATCGCTTTTGAGGCCCTAGTTACATTTTTCTTTCAGCCGTAATTTATCCTTTAACTATATTTAAAAAATAAATATTGCCATATAAGTAATAAACACAGTGCGTATATTCCACGGCACTCGGAAGTTAACGTTTAAGGCTAAAATAAAATATATGTATTGATTATAATTCCAAATGAGAGGGCTTTCAGAAGTGCTCACTTTACCGTAAATAAATAACATGTAGTTTATAAGTTGAAATAAATATTGATTTCTATACGAGGTGGAAGAATACGGATAAAGCTGAAAGTAAGAACTAAGTACGGCTGTGCGAAGAGCCGATTCGGCGGCTGCATAAGTATATTAGCGGTTCTTTTTAACTTTTTAAATTAAAACTTTTAAAAGTCGCCACGTAAGACGTGCTTCGTTGCTTCCGAAATACGATATGTTTCACAAGTGTTTTATACTTTTGTTAACATAAATGTGCCTTATTTTTGATTAAATTGAACTCATACTTATATTTAATCTACATATTACAATTTTTAACAGGTATGAATTAAGACAGAGAGAAAACAGGTGTGTTGGTAATGCGTACTATGAAATAATTTCCTTATGTAAAATGTTATTGCACTGAGTGCGTCGAAATGTGGCGCGTTGGCCTTTTGCCGTGGTATTCTAAGCCTTGTTTATATGAGGCAGAGGGATATCCTGGGAGTAGAACTTAAGCAGAGCTTCAGAAAAGTTGTAAGTGACCACGAATGTAGTGTATAAGGCAGTGTGCGGATCTGTGGCGGCCGGACCAGCGTCAGCGCGCCCCTGTTGCACTGACGCCTGCCCCATGACGACGCGGCGGGATGCAGCGCCGAGATAACGCCGCTGGAGGGTTTGCTGCTGTCGCAGGGGTTGAAACGTATGAGGGAAAAGGGTCGAGCCGCAGAAATATTTACTGAAAGGTTCGCCTGCGGCCGGCACGAGAATCGCGTGTGGTTGGTGCGGGTGCAAGGATGGGAGGATACACTCAGCTGTGACTACCGTTACTAAAGGCTATGAGCACTTTAAAAATCAACCTAAGAAAAAAGTCACTACTCCTATCTGCATATATTTAAACGGACGTAATTAGTGGCATGTGCCCAGCAAAGTTGGTAATGATTGATGGAAAATAGTTCCATATCTTAAAGTCAAATAAAAAGTGTTAGGTAACAGTTTGTGATAATTTAAATTGTTTCTTTCACTTTCTGATTTTTTTTTAATGCACCGAAGTGTGAAAATTAGCCGATTTGTATAATATTTACTTTCCTAAAAATTTCACAGTTTTAATTGACCGACGCACGAATAAAGTGATGAGGCTCATGACAATGTTAATTTTGCATAAGACAGAAGAATGCATAACGTGCCTACAAGAAGTAAGCAGGGCTTTCAAAAGTGCTCATTTTACCGTGAACAACATAGTGTATTCGCGATTTCTTCACACTTTTTGAATCACACATTTAAAAAATCACACCAGATATAACGTGTTTGACCGTTTTCTAATTATGTTATGTTTCACAAGCGTTTTATACTTGTGTTAACATTAAAGTACCTCATTTCTAGTTCAATTGAAATTTTATTAATATTATATTCAGAAATTATAGTATACAGTTAATATGAATTAAAACAGTTGGAATATAGGTGTGTTGGTAATGCCTAGTAAGAAGTAGTTCTTACGTAAAATATTATTGCACTAAGTGCGTACGAACGTGTCGCGTTGTCCCTTTGGATTAGTCTTCTATACTTCTATAAACTTTGTTTGCATGGGGCGAAGGAATATCCTGGAAGTAGAACTTTAACAGGGCTTCAGAAATGTTGGAAGTAACCGTCAATGGATATCACCAACGAAATATGCTGCTGATCTCTCTCTACCTCCGTCACTATATTATCAACCTTTAGGTCACCATCTCACTCGCGGTATTCGATTAGATTTCTTTACTGACTTAAGTTTTTAAGTAGAAAAAATCGAAAATGCAAAACTAGTGCTTTAGATATTTATTTTCCTTGCAGTACAGACATAATGCCTGAAGTTATGCATTTGATGTAGCTGATAAATTGCAAATAAACATAATGTTATGTATATAGACTTTAATGTGGCTATAGTAGAAGTTGCACAATTTAAAAAATACTACATGCAACAGTATAGAACTAATAAACCTTAGTTGCAATGCAGTTTTAAGTGCAAAGCCAGGTCGCCTAATCGTTGTGAACTCTGGTTAATGCTGCTAAACAACTGACACATTTTGGGCGCTAAACAGCTCTAATAAGCTTCTGACAGGCATTGCACGATGCCTTACGGACTAAGAACATGATATGTGACACAATAACCGGCTTTTTCTATGTCAAATGACAAAAGAGCTTTAATAATTTATACTAATTCTTGAACTGAATATTTGGAGCATCATTAGATTAAAATCTTAATTCCTTACACATAGTCTAAAAAAGACACAAAATTGACATTCTACTTCATCGGAAGACCTCTAGAAATGCTGCCTACGTTAGGATATGCGTTGGCAAGAGCAACTGCATTATAAATATGGTAGAACCTACTTAAGCAAGGGAAATAATTGAAAACGTTTGTATAATTGAGGAGCGCACTTCTACTAATATCTTAGAGACTAATATAAATGATGAAAGAATTATATATATATATAAACCACCTAATGGATCCTGACTGACCTGCCTACTGTTAACCTCTTTCGCTGCATGTACTGGGCGTTTTCAACAGCCCCCAAAGCATATGGAAGTATAAGATCAAATATTATAATGGAGGGTTACTATCAAACTGGATTTGAAATGATAAAACTGTTTGGTTTTGATGGCAAAGAAACGAATACATCACCCCCCCCCCCCCAAGAAAGTGTCAACATGTCTATAATCCAGACTTATGTTTCGTCACTTGCTATTGCAGGCAGCAACATTTACTAGTGCAAAGGAAGTTATTACCTCATTCCCCGTATAGTCAACATGAAGTTCACTATGTAGTTTCCAATTTCTTGTTCATCTGCAGGTAAAATTCTCAATAAGTTCAGAAAGGAAATAAGATTTCTCGAGGAAATATTTCTTAATCTGTAATATGCAAAGTCAGATACTGAGAAAGGAATAACATTGGCAATTTAAGTCGCACAATAGGGGTAAAGGCAATGGATTGGACAAAATATCCGCAGAGCTTGAAATAAATTTGTGCTAAATAATTCCCTAAGGTTTCTAACAAACAATTTTAATTTCAATAATCACAGGAATAATATATAAATCATTTTGATTTTCATATATCCTATTTTTAATATAAGTTCCTTTATAAAAGACGAAGTAAGGTTGCGTAGTGATAAACCTTCGGCCTTGTATTTGGTAGGACCGGAGTACGAATCTTGGTCCAACCATTCTGATTTCAGTTTCCCGAAATTACTACAGGAAAATGCTGGAATGTTTACTTGCTACAGACCACGGTTGACTCCCTTCACACTCCTGCTTCTCTCAGAAACTTACTCCGTCTCTAATGAAAGGCAAGGTTGTTGTCAATCTTAAACCTACCTTAAAATTACTGCTAATTCACCCTTCTGGATTGTTTCAAGTTGCTTGAGTGTGTTACGTATACCAAGATACAACTTGCTACCAATGAACTTACCCAAATAAAAAAGCTAAAATTCGTCAGGGAAGAAGCTGTACCTATCAGATATACTTGTTTAAAAGCCAGTTCCTTTTTTTTTGTTTGTTATTTAGGCTCTAATTAGTAGTTATTGCAACAACCAGAGGTCACATGTTCATAAATATTGAGAGTATCGTAATTGCTGTATAGTGGATAAAGTTCAAGCAAACTGAACAGATAGGTACTTATAAAATACCGTACCTTAAAACCCTAACTTGTTATTTTATGAACCGAAGTCATCGTTATATTGGTGCAAACATACAAATGTCATAGAACATCGCAAAAAATCCGCGTTCTACCAAAGTTGATAGAACAACTCTGCGATATTCAACACTATAAATATTTAGGGGTCACTTTGGACATAATTCTCACTTACACGAATCATTTCGAAAATACAGTATCAGAACTAAGTGCATGTATAAACCCTCCGAAACATTCTGGGGAGCATCAGCATCCACTATGTGTACAACTCTTCTTGGTCTTATGTATCAGCAGTCTAACACTTCATCTGTGTGAATAAAAAGTAATCACACTAGCAAATTTGTACACAATTACTGTAAATATAGTTATACGTACGATATCTAGAATGTATGTGACACGACCCCAACTAAATGGTTACCTATATTGGAAAACACTGTTCTCATCATTTAGGAAGGAAAAATGGTTGGAAATGGAATATCAAGAACAACAAAGGAAACTCATATACTCTGCATATTATTGCGAGTGGAGCATTCGATAATAATTGGTGGCTAAATGTTCTCTGGAAACTTAAGAAAAAGAAATACCTCAGAAATTTTTAAGGCTTGAAATATATTTCTTCGAAGAGAGAAGGAATGTATGCATGTACGAAGTTAATAGAATCTGCAGATGGAAACGAATGCCAAATGGGTATGCCCTGGGTTCAGTCATTGGACCACTCTAATGGAATACACTCCTTGACACACTCTTTCATGAAAATATTCTAAAAGGATGTGAAATATTTGTATATGCAGATGATGCACTGATTTTAATTCCAGCAAGTCACAGAAGAGAACTTGAGGCGAAAACAGAAGAATTCCAAATGAAGGTGGATGAATGGGGATGTACAGTGACACTTGAGTATTCAGTAGAGAAAACTAATGCAATGATTATGATTATGAAAGGAAGTCTGCAAAAATCCCTAGTAATAAGGTTTAGGTGAAGATCTGTTAATTTGGAAAAGAAGGTAAAGTATCCTGGAGTTATTGTAAGCATCTATTTCCAGACCACATTGAATACCATGTGAATAAAGCAGTGAGCCTCTTTCCCAAAACCAAAGCAGTGTCTACAGCACCTTGTTGTTTGGACTTCAAATCACTGAATACTCTCTAAACCAGTGTAATCTTAGGAATTGCATTATATGGAGTATCAGTCTGATATCCCAAGCCAGATTGGTTCATACAAAGAGACTATTAGTGAAATTCTAAAGAGCAGCCTTATTAGCAATAACAGTAAAACATCTGTTATCCATCAAGTTTGGGACCATAACTGTGATGAATGAGTGAATAGACAGATAATAGAAATACACAACCCTTCGCCCCCAATTTTCAATTATTATGAACCAAATGCCTAAGCATATTACAGTAAAACATTGGCCTAATTTTAGGCAAGTGCAGTATATTCTGTCAATTTGAAACATCGTGTAAATTAGGAGTTAATTTAAACAAAAATATAAAGTTAGTTTTTGACTGGAATGTCGTGTATTCGGTTAAATTTCGTATTTATTTTTCCTCTCTAGGGCTAAAGGTTAATTAAAGTTGACATTTAAACGAGCTGGGATAATCGATGTTCTACTGTAATTCCAGGGGCAAACTTACTGGGTATCTTAGTATGAGAAAGAGGCCTACTGCTGGAAGAAACGAATGACAGATCAGTATCTTCGACAAGACTGAAAGAAATAAGATAAATGCACATACAAATCTGGCAGGTGAGATGGGAGAAGTCAGAGAAGGGGAGGGCCACTTACAGCATCTTTCGAAATACCAAGGAAAGAATTTGCCACCACTGGTTTGCTACTGACTATTATCTTTATCAGAAAATAACAGAATATGGGAACTACAAAACCAAGTTACATGGACTTAACTTATTGGACTTATAAAGAGACCGAAGTTATATTGTAGAAGTTGACAGGGAAGTTATTAACAGACTAGAGGAATTTGCTGTGTGCTTATTGATGAATACTCCAGAAGAGGAAACTTAGAATTCTCCATATAATTTCTTACCCCTGTAATCGAGAGTATAAAAAGCTATAGAAATGCGAAGAGGGAGCGGACCTACTTACCGAATTTGACAAGTAAAACTGCTATATAAACATTTTAGTCGGAGCGGACCCACAAGATTGTCTAGGGATAACCCTGAAGAAGGTCATAGGACAACTAATGTATTATACACTACGAAAATACACAGCTGGCCATTAAACTTGCAACATCGAGAAGCATGCACATGAAGGACCCCACATTGGCATAATGTATAGAGCAGTGTAGGACAATGACGAGATCAGTTTCTTAGCCGAGTATCGCAGCATGTGAGCTAGTGACAAAACTGATATGCGCTATATAAGTGTTGATCTGGGAGGCGCCGAGAGGTAGTGACATTGTGTTTCTCCGCTGTACATGTGCACAAGCAGAGTCAGCATGCCGCGTACGAAAAACACAACCACGAACAGGTATCCGACTTTGACCGCAGGAGTACCGAGGCCTGTCGAGATTGTGGATTTTCCTACCACAAAATTTGGTTCTCGCATTAGAATAAATGCAACCACAGTGCAGCGGATATAGGATCAAAGGTTTTACGAGAGACATGCTGAGCGACATGCAGGAATCCAATAACTCCATCGCACCAACGTACGCGAACACAGGCGTCCGGTGTGCATGGTGATTAAGGACTGTGCAGCCACACCAAACACCTTTGCTCTGGAGTTCAGCCATGTGGCACATCACTTTGTGCCTGCCTTAACGGTGCATTACAGTCTGAAGAACCAGGGCATCATGTACAGCCGCCCATCACTGTAGTGCCACTGACAGCTCACCGCATGTGCCTGTGGCTGCATTGGTGCATTCCGCTTCTGCTTTCCTCGCCATAATGATCGCATCCGTGTCTGGCAGCACTGCGGCGTGTGCCTGCATGTGTATTATGACCCATCGACGCTAGTTTACTTCTGAACGCAATTTAGCACTGTACCATGTTTCAGATTGCGTTTTAACGATCGTGTTCACTCTTCCTTACGACGACTGCCATCTTTTGCCTCAACACCAAAACTTTACATCAACGCAAACTTTGTGACGACAGTTGGCAATACTTTGATGGCAAAACATCTCTCTTTGAATAAAAATGAGGCAATTTTCTGTTTTCTTAGTTTCCCAAAAGCCATTTCTGAAATCACTGAAATAAACAACATATGTGGGAAGAAGAAAATTCTACGCCCATATAGCTGTACTTCCAAGTAGGAAAAGTGAATGAAATAGCTTATCGTGAGGTCAGGTGAATATGAAGAGTGTGGCAACATGGTGACCTGTTTCCTAAGCAGTTCCTCTTGGACAAGAACAGAGTGTTGTGCAGGAGCGTCGCCGTGAAGAGACAGCCAGTTATTCCCGCGCTACATCTCAGAACGTTTACGACGAACTGCATCGCATAGATGGCGAAACGATCTCCATTTAACATGTATTTTTTTACGGTTGCTCCTTGTGGGAGAAATGTCTCATCGACGTCAGCACTACTGATCAGGTCACCGAAAATGGTTATACGATTGGCACATTAATCTTGCATCAGAATGCGTGGCACACCGTGCAGTGCAACACATGACATGTCCAGGGCATGCGATTGGAGTTTTGTGGCACATTTCATGGCTAGTTCCTACTGCCACTGCGAGATCGTCTACCGTTTGGATGTGGTTCGATGTGCTTCGATCTTGTAGACAGTTTGGTTTGTTCGTAGCCGACCAGTAAACTTATTGTTCTCTAAACTCTTTCCCGCCTTCCTGCGCAAAGCGTTGGCGCCACGTGAACACCGCACAGCAGCCAATGGCGTCATCATCGTACACGTGTTTCATCCCCCGAAACGTTTCGCTAGCGGATTAGCCTAACTTTTGGCCGAACTTGAAGTCTGCCCGTTTCTCAGACTGCGACATTCTCGTGTTCCGTCGCTCGCATTCAACTATAGTCTATTCACGGCAAAGTGAGCACTTTTTAAAGCCCTATTACATTTTTTCTTCGAGCCAATGTCTATATTTCCACAACTTTTAAAATAAACACTGACACGTGACCAATAAACACAGTGTATACATTCCACCACTCCAAAAAGTTAACGTTTGAAGATGCCATAATATATATTTATTATTAGTTAATGCCTACTGGAAGGGCTTTAAAAAGTGCTCACTTTACCGTGAACAGTCTATACCTTTCACAACTGAGGCCGTCGTTCCTCTTACACTGTACCGTATGCACCCAAGTATACATGGTACAACCGATCTGCTATAGTACACTACAGCGACACTGTGCGACCAGTCTACGGACTTAATGGCCGCTGCCGTGGTGCGTGGCTAACTACACTCGGGATGCCGTCTTACGAACTTATTGACGAATGTGTTAGTACACAACACATGTCAGAAACATAGAAATAACATAAGTGAAATAATAATTACACTACTAGCGCTTCCTAAGAACCTAACCTAATTGAATGCAGAATTTTAGTAACGCAACTGTTTTGATACTGAGAAAATTTTGAACTCCTTTTACGAAATTTTGAAATTTGGTTTGAAAATGTATGTCTATTGGGATAAAATGTTTTCCAAAAAATTTGGTTTGGCTTTGTTGGGGACACGGCCGTTTGTTTTGCGTGAATACGTCTACGTTGACGCACTCGGACACCTCGAGGTATTTTTTTTACGTTCTCGGCACCGCTTCACTCACTCATATGGGGTTTTATATGTATGGCTGGATTGCTTTTGAGATGCTCTTTCCAACCGTATACGATTTCTGTATTTCGACTTGGCTTTTGACGAATATAGGCCGAAATTCTTTTCAGTTTTCTGAATTTTTTACATTAAACACACACAATTTCACTATAACCACACCACACAAATATTTTCATACACGAAATCGATTCATCTTGACGAGAGCTGTCGATTGAAACTCAAACGAGAGTCGTAACTTCTCCTAGTCAAAATTATACTACGCGGAAGTTATGAGATGCTGCGAAACGAACTCAAAATTGCGCCCCCCCCCCCCTCATCTGGTGCACGATGCTTCGCAGTCCTCACTCAACGTAACATATCCGTTGATCCTTTGATAATCGAGTGGTGTAATTGAATTTTGAATGTAGATGATAGAATCGGATCTGCAATGCCAAACTGTATCCCCTGATTTTGTTATCACCGGATTTGCTGGATTGCTTCCCACTATAGTCGCAAATTTAGAGACTTATTCACGTCAAAATGTAAATTAATAAAAGGAATGGAACACAACTTTATTATCATCAGAAAATTATATGGCCACTTCTGAACGTATCGTATTGCAGGCTGCACGACTGCGTAATTGCTCGTCAATGCAATGCCTTGTGGGTAGAGCCAAAATGTTCTGTGACTGGAGAGGCAAATAAGCTTCAATTGGCAGAAATAACCTTGATATTTATGTGTTAGAACACTAAAAAGGAATAACTATTAGAAGTACATTAATAGAAAAAAGTTTTCTTTGAAAACAGCCCATTCTACAGGTTTCTACATGGTCCAAAAAAACAGCTTATAAATTTTCAATATCTGACTACGACAAAAATTTTATTAATTATTATTGCATGCGTTTGGTTAATTCATGTCCTCTACAACTGAGGTAATAACAGGTTACGCTATGAATAAAACTGCAGAATATTATTTAGTTACAGCTACCGAAAATGCAATGTAGCGTTGTCTTCGTTTATTTAAAACGTCGCACTGAATAACATTGTATGGCGGTGTACGAGAAACCTTCTTAGGACATAAGGAAATACATTCAAATAATGGGATAGTGTGTTATATAATGATACAGTTGTAAATATACTATCTGATATTTTACACGATGTACGTACAATGTGGTGTCACGACGGCACGAATCGTTAGATGTGTTTAAGTCAATATAACTTAATTCCATAGTAAACTGCGTTTAAAACTAAATCCAAAACACAATTCTTTCTGGGTACAATATCAGCAAAATAGCGATTCAAATATATGAATTAGAATAATATTTTAATGATGTCCTTTAATTAGCTTCAGTTCGAGGCCAAAAACATTTCGTTAGCTACATTAGCGAATGTCTTGTTTCGTTAAATATTGTTCTTAACAATTTCGCTATCACACACGTGCCCCTTAGCGTCCTATGTCCTCGGTTTTCAGCACGTGTCGCAAATACCACATCACATTCGGCTACTTTCTCCTTAACGCAAAACAATCAGTGTTTTTTCCCTGACAATAAATAAAGTTCGTTATGGCAGCGCTCCCATGCAGGAAAGCAGGCAGGTACCACGGAACATGTTACAAAGTATAAATTTCAGGAGAAAATTACATTCGCGGAATAAAAAAATGTAGCGCGCAAGCTGCCAATGTTTATCTCATTTTTCATCCCCCCCTCAAAAAAATTGTAATCTGTAGAACAGTATGATTTATGCCTATCGTACGCCAGCTTTGCATCACGGTGCAATCGGCCGATAATGAACGTGTCATTCCAAATATCCCGTCTACCGGCGATGCAAATGAAACGGCGAGAAGTAACTGGCAATGCGCGGTGTTGGAGGGGAAAAAATTAATGACGGTTAGTAATAAAAAAATGCCATTTCTGAAAGCGTACGTGGTGTCAAGCTTTTCGCTAGCAAATTGCGTTTAAATGAATGGGATGCGTATTTTCGATTCTCGGATCTCGTCGGATTGGTTACCGAGGACCTGAGCTGCTTCCTAAGCACGCCACTTGAAGTTTAAAATGGCGACCTATGTTGTAGTCGCACGGGACACAGAAATACTTCACCTTAAACATTTTCAGCTCTGTAAACAGTTACGTTTACTTCGAACTTGTTTCGAACGCAATCACTTCTTGTTCAAAGAATCCGGCTGTGGCAGTACATCACAACTTTTATTCTGTGCTGCCCTCCAACTGGGAAGTAAATAGACATTATAATTAAGATGGCTGACAGCGGGAACATAATGGCTATGGCGAGTCTGAGGCAATGCGACCTGGGAGCGAAGCTGAAGCCAACTGGCCGCCATGTTGTGACGTCATTCAACCATCATATTGGATCTGAGTGCACTTCAACTTGACTTCATGCCCGCGACCTTGACCCCACGTTCGTGATCCTGGACTTAAACCCAAAAATCTCACAACTCTCCAAAAAATCTTTAAAAATATACAATTAAAAGAATTTAAAAACTTACATTAAAAATATAAAAATCTTTACATTTTTAATGTTTGAGCTTATAGGGGATGGGGAGAAGGAGTGAGGAGCTGGGCGGTTACCATGTTGTGATATAACCCTACCGCCATATTTGATCGACGTTACCTTGGCACTGACCTCATGTCAGTGACCTAGACATCATGGCCATAACATTGAATGATCTTAGACTCAAAAATCCTTAAAAAAAATTCCCAAAATGAAAATAAAAAAAATTGCAAATATCTGGTCTGCGCAGGAATCATTCTTGGACGTCGAATGACTTTAGTTCTCATTGAGGGCGAAATTACAGCTCAGTGGTACATCACAGGTGTCCTTCAAACTGTTGTGCACCTTTACCGACAGGCATTTGGTGAGACGTTTCTGGTGGCGGATTATAATGCCCGCGCAGACCGTGAAAGAAACGTTGATCAATACTTCCAGGAAACCGGTATTCCAAGAATGTATTGGTCAGCAGTAAGTCCAGACATGAAATGCAAACTAGCAGACAGACTGGGACACCTTGCCGCAAGAGTGACTGGATAACCTCATTCTTAGCATGCCTCTGCTCGTCAGGGGTCTTGTGAGTCCTCGATAATGCCACGCACTGTTTGATCCATGTGGAGAGTAACAATAAAAGAGAAAAGAGTAATGGTGTTTCCCAAACAGGCAGACAGTTAGTGTATTTTGTTTATTGTTTTGGTAGAAAATGAAACTTTTTGCAATATTTGTGGTTTTTTGTAAGGCATGCATTTCAACATGCTCGCATAAAGACGAAATGTTGTGTTATAGTATTTTTGGTACGATAACTCTCTATTGCAGCACTATTTTTGAGCAGTTTATTTGAGCGATGGAACTATAATTTTTTTCTGAAATAATCTCGTCCAAAAAACTGTGATTTTTTAAAACCAATATTCGGGGCATGCAATGTGTATTGGCCCTTAGCAATATGTAAGCTATTTTATTCTGCTTGCTTTATATCGTAAATAGGGCGTTGAGGAGAAGGAGGTCGAGACAGATGAGGAAGAGGAACTGCTTCAGGAGCTTGAATCTCAAACACATGGACTGTGAGCCAGACCCTTTACAGTGCAAAGTTTGGCTGAAACATCCTAAAACATGCTCGACTAAGGGGATAGAAATCTTATTAAGGGAAGTGACAAGCAACAAACCGAAGGATTGATCAAAGGATCGATAGAGGGATTCGGATTGATCGAATAATTGGTGAGGATTAGTGATGAGGATCGCTGAGGATTGGCGAATATTGAGATGATTGCAAAGGAGGACTGCTGAATATTGGCGGTGATCGCGGAGGATTGGTGAGGATTGTGGAGGACTGCTGAGGATAGTGAAGAAATGGGATTGATCTATGTATTGACGCCTGAGAAGAGCACTCATATTCTCTATGACTTGACATTCTGCGGCTGCCCCATCTTCACCTTATTTCATACCATCCCGCACTTAACACCTTGCTGTTAAACGCAGATAAAAATCTCTTAACTCTCAAATTGTGTGTGCCACGATAAAAGACAGCAATGCCACAGTAGTTATCGGTTTCTCTCTTCCCCAATTTGGCCCCACTATGGCCTGTACTATGTTACTTGTGGTCTGGAGGAGACCTGTGCTGAACCCAAAATTCCAATATGTAAAATTTTTATTCTAATGGTTTCTATATATTTTGAGGGTGCTGAAAACAAATCTGTCGGGTGTACTAATGCAAGCCTTGAATATTTTGATATACTCAAAATGGTGTCCAATTTGGTTCCATTTTATGTATTTTACTAACTTGTGGTTGTAGGTGACAGTTAATATATTTTTAGTGTCAAAGAATTAGATAATAATGTTTATAGAAATGTGACATGTGTACTTCATATAACAGGTAGTAGAGAATCCAAAATGGCTGTCACAGTAAAAATATCTCACAATATAGTTTTACCTGCAAGTTGGGCATCAATTTGTATATTATTTGGGTGTAGTTTTCAAATAAATTGTTTATAGTAGTAATTTTTATTAAACTAAAAAATATTGCAGAAGAAACTATATGTATTTAGGCAAAATATGTGAGAAACAGAATTAATGAAATAAACAAATACACAAAAATTTCGTTGTAAATGTGTTATATAAATCAGCATTCATATTCTTACAAAGTAAAAATAAGTGGACTTCTTCTGAAGTATTAAATAAACAAATATTTGTTTATTTATTAAATAAACAAACATCTTACAAAGCTGGAAACTCTGCAGACTTGTCTCTAGTATCTATAAAGTCCTTACACTTCTAAGTGCTTTTAGTATTTTCGATTCTTCGTTGCGCCACAGAGCAGGGACTGTGTTACAACAATTCAAAGCACGCACTACTAGTAATCTTGAAACAACGTCCCTATTTTAAATGCAGGCATTCGGATGTTTATGGAGCCTTGTTGAGCATGAGTAGTTCCTGTGAGGATCATATAGATAATTGGCAGGTAAGTTAAAATCATTGCAGCTTTAGATTCCCAGCCTTTTTCACATATCTGCTGTTAGTTAAATAAATTGTATTCTTGTGTTGTCGGGTTCTTGTAATCTTTGAAAATAAGCTGTAGTCCTCTTCTCTTGCTCTCACTAGTAAGACTGCCTGAATGACTAACATTTGTAGGGCTGGTATCACATGCACTGCTTATAATCAGGCATGGGTTTCTTTTGTGTCCATTGTAGGTTTAAATAAAAATTTCACACTCCTTTTACATTATGTCAACTCTTGGGGGATATGAAATGTACTTTATAGGATTCTCAACGGAATTATTTTGTTTTGGCTGTGCAAGCAGCAAAGCAATCGCATGGGTAGATTTCAGCCCATTCGGAGATGATATGTTATCAAAGTTATTAGCAACGACCTGTATTAGCATATGTTCAGAACTAGATATTCCACATCTTTTTCTTGTAGAAATGCAGTAGTTTCAGCACTTTACTTGAATCGCAAGATTTTATCGTATGGAGCACCTACTTGGAATACATTCTACAGTGAAATATATACCCAAAGCGATTTGAAGAGCTGTATACTAGGGATAAATCATGCTGGTAATCGTATTTGCTATAATTTTGGAAGTAAGATCATATTTATTACTTGTGACAAGCTTAAGAATCATAAGAGTTTGACTTACTTCATCTTTCGCTGAATCTGCGTCTGTTCTTGCTTCGTAGGTTGTTTGGTTTGTTTTCAACATTTTTGTTTCTTCCTTCATCCTCTTCACAACCTTATCTAATGCTGCATTATCGTCATAATTATCCTCAATTAACCATTGTGAGGATAGAGCTAGAGTGATCTTTGTAAAGTACATTCATCCGAACTGATGACCACATGTGCGACTAATCGGATTTCAAGGTAGCAACAACTGCCTCAAACGTTTCATTCAAATAATCTTGTTCAAATGACGTGTTCTTTCTTGAAACTACAACTGCAATCCCAAATGCCCTAACTCCCATGAATCTCCGGTGACAGTCTCTGTGGAAACAGGCATCAGCAGCATGCAGACCACTTCTTTAGCTTACTCGTCAGCTCGTATACTTCTTTAGCCTACTCATCATCTTGTATAGCACAGAATTTTAAAATTGTGTCTGTGGAAATTCTATTCAAACAACGATCTGCAGGACGCATGCAATCAATTTTCGTCACCTGTTCGGATATTAAGTATCAAGTATGATAGTACAGTTTTCTTTACATAAGGTAAAATTACATTTGTATAGTAAAGATTCAGCTCTGCGCACGCTTAACCTGGGATTTCGTTGATTCCACTGGATTTCTAGTTACGCCTTTGATCTATATTTATTTTAGATGTGTATGACGAAATACAGTTTTATATCATGGAACCACGGAGTTACTGTTTGCAGCATATTGCGTATCAAGATCTTCATGAAAACCATCTTGTCGCAAAATACTGGCCTTAATAATCATTTCAGCATTTAAAAACCAAAGTCCCTTTCACTCCGCACTTTAAAAAGTTAATAAGTTTTGTTAAGTTCTTCTACGCACATAATTCATTCGATTGTAATTTTTTGACCTACAACATAAAAACCAACATGTTACAACATGCAGTTAAAAATAACTTACCATATTTATCAATAAAATATATACTAGTACAAATATTAACAATGTATATGACAACTACACGCTAAGAAAACATGAGTAGACACACAACTTGCAGGTAACATTACAGTGTGAATTATTTTATGGCAGCCATATTGGTCACTATAGTTAATATCGTAATTAGTATTCGTGTAATTTTTTAACTCATATTTTCTTAATCTTTGACTCCAAAAAAATATTAATCGACTCCAAAATTAATAAATAATTTATATATATTTAATTAACATTCGGGAGTCATATTGAATGCTATCTTTAATATCTCAAAATACTCAAAGGTTACGTAAGTGCACCCGACAAAATTTGGAGACAGCAACCTCGAAATGTACATAAACTGTCAAAAAACATTTTAAATTCTATAATTTTAGGTTCAGCCAAATATGTGGCGTTCTCTTCTAGACTATTCTCGTGCCAGAAAGGCAAAATGCGGATCACTCAGTTCACCGTGTGGCTGGTGCCTTACTTGTTGTCCCCTGCCAGCAGTTGTAAGGCAGCGACGGGGATTTCCTGACGTCAGGGTCCTTGCTGGCAGTGATCGCTAAGATGTCGTGCTTAGGTGGCATGGAGAAACGGCAGGACGCTGATAGTTGGTACTCAACCAGAAACATATGACTCGATTTATGAACACCAGATAACCACATGGCCTGCAGTTTATATTATAATCAGAAGCTCTTGTTTTTAGAATTGTTGCGCACAAACGAAAACTGTTAACATTCTCTGAAATCAGGGCCAGTGTTCAGGGAAGGGCATCGAATGTACACTATCTACCAAAAAGTAATTGGGCACCTGTCCGCAATGTTTGCTCAGTGGCGGTGGTTGTCGCCTCGTTAGAATCTCGTTGCTCCACCTCTTGTGACTATAACAGCAGCCACCTTGTCTGGCATGCTCTCTACAGGTGTTTGCAGGACATCCAAGAGGATTCGTCGCCATTTCTCTTGCAACCATTCCATGAGTTGAGCGATGTATTTCGGCCGCGCCTGACGAGCCCTCACCCGGCGATCCAATTCGTCTCAAAGATGTTTTATAGGGTTGAAGTCGGGGCTCTGGGCGGGCCAGTCCAATCGGTGCGAACATTGTTGTTGGCGTACCACTGCATAGTAGCCCTTGAAACATGGCACCTGGCGTTGTCATCCTGGAAGTAACACGGTCCATTCCGTAAAAATGCCACAATGTTGGGAGCATTTCATTTTCCAGAATGTTACAATAGGTCTCTGTGGTGATGCTACTACAGACAAACATAACATACCACTCTGAACCCTGCCTCATACCTTTAGTAAATCAGGACGCCAGGGATCGCGTCAAAGCAGTGCGACAATGGCCAGCAGTTATAACCTCCTTCACAAAGCACTGAAAGAGGCCAGCTGTGTCAAATCGTTAAACAGCGCACTTATACAGGCGGATGCGAGACGCGCCGCCGTATCTTTCCACGACCGACCAGACTACAGGGAAGATCGCAGCCATGGATGTGTCCATCCTACGTCATCCGTACAACTAGAAATAGCCTCCGGCATCATGTTTAAGGTGGGGCTGTCCAACATAGATTTACAGAACTTAAGGCGTGAGGTGCTTATAACTTATAATGTAGTAATAACTTAATACCATTTAAAGTAGCTTCCCGCTACAGTTAAATATTAGAGTGTTGTATTTTCTGTGTCACATAACATGATTAAAACCTCTTGTTAACAGATAAGCTCTACCATATATCATTCATCTACAAGCTACTCCTAAACCAATTAATTTACGACTACGGCCGCAAGGCGTAATCATAATAATTTGCCAGCCGAGAATAATGGGATTAACCCCCCTGCCTTTTTTATACGATAGAAACGCAGAAAAGCGAATAAACAATTAATGTGAATGTGATTGGGTTCTTAATTTAGCCCATAAGAGGAAGTTCTTTAGCTGACTGTGCAAAACATATAACTCTGAGTTACCAGTAGCGCCGAGTGCTTGATGGGTGCTGAAACCGTAGTGTGGAAATTTGGCGAACTGGATGAATTCTGGTGACGTTGAACCGGAGGACAAGAACAAGTTATGGTCCAGTGAGAGTATTCAGGGTGCCCAGGCTGAAGTTGGAAGCTGAAAATAATCAATGCCACTAAATAAAAAAAAAGTGAAGATTCCTGATAGGTGCTAACTAATAACGAACTTGTTGATTTACCGTAGCAGGTATCCGTTACTTCAAGGATATCAAATTTACCACTGTACTGAGAGTTTTCGTTTAGTAAGCAATTGATTCTCTGGTTATTGTGAAAACTGTAGTTGGATCTTGCTACTGAATTTTTATACGTAACTTGATTTTAGTATTTGGTTTGGTTATGCTTATGACCTCCATACTGTTATTAACCTACTAATCACTAAGCTCGTAATTATAACAGTTTATACAGCAATATGTAGTGAAAATTACATTAACTTTACCATAGAATATCATTATTAGCGCATACTGATTGGTATTATGGAAAAGGAGCGAAGGTGTACATTCATCAGGTAGTCGAGCGAATATAAACTAGTAATATTTCCGTATAAGTGGCTTTTTGTATCGTTTAGAAACCAGTTTGCAGATACGAGGGTTATTTTATTCAACAAATGGTGATGATATAAACAAATTAAAATTATTATAAAAGATAACAGGGAAATAAATAACCTTCAATACGATATAAAACCAGACACTTGATATGTGAGACGTAATTACTATCAGCATCTAGTCAATACCCCTAGAAAATACATTTGAACGCCGCATGAAAACAAATTTATTAACTGCGAGAACAACACTCGGGATGTATCTTTCTTCCCCCACAACATGTACGAATCAGCAACACGGGTCGCAGCAGCAAATAAAATTTCCCCTTGTTGATTTATTCCCGATGCGAAGGGAACAAGTAATATTTGTATGAATTTTTTTCCTCTCGCATCGGACGACTAAGGTAAAGCCAAACCGTTAACTGTTTTGTGTAAGATGAATATTGAACCCCGGCGTCAGTTTGTCGATTTTCCCAGTGCCTCGCAACCTGAATACGTCCACCGGCAATTTTCCTACAGGGGGAAAAGGATGGGGGAAAAAAAAAAAAAAAAGAATTGTTAATTAATTTGTTGCTGGCTATCGTTTGCAGACATCCGCTCCAATTTTTTATTTCTAAAAAGGATGTAATATTTTTCGGGGCAACACAAACAGTTTCCCCCATTAACTTATTGTCTTACTCGCACGACCCACAGTCATACGAACGCGTTTCCAATTATGGGAACACGAAACTCCTTCATGTTCGAGCGCGAAATTTAATTACAATCGAAAGTAAATACAGCGTTCTAAATAATATTCGACACCACCGACTCCTTCGCTGTATTGGCCGGAGGTCGTTCGAATAAAATGGACACGACAACAGAGCTGCGCTCTATTCAGAACACGTCACATTTTTATGCTGGCAAACTGAGAGAGGGGACGAGGGAGTTTATTCCCGTGTTTTATTAATTACACGTCGATACGGCCTGCATTATAATATCAAACTGAATTTCGCTCCACTGCAAGATAACTGTGACAGTCTGTGAAATCATACATTTTTAAATCCACCGTTTTTTTTGTTTATAGGGATCTCATACTGCCAGTTGACACAAAAGAAATGCTACAGCAAAAAAATGCTCAATTCGCGACAAATTAATGATAGAACTGAAAATGTTTGGTAGTGTATTTACCAGTTGGAGTTAGCTAACAAGAGTGTGCCCATCTTGCAATCTGATGAGAACGACATTACGATACAGAGGCTGTTTTTGAGTCATAGGTATGGTATGGGATGATTTATTCTGTATGACAGGTGACAGATCAGATGCACCAAGATGCCATGTATGAATTCAAAAACAAGTCGGTAATATTATATTACTATCAAATTTTGGGCACTAGTTTCCACATCCTTAATGTGAACTAACACGGTGTTAACTTTACTCATTTAGGTTTAATTACTTTTTCATACAATACAAATTTAAGTTCAGTTTAATTATGTTGTAATCACATCTATTGTTATGTAGCTGTAACTGGTTCATAGTAAACTGAAATCTATCGAAATTAATCTCAAGAAATTCTTAACCGTCATTCTAATTAATGTAAGCATTCACTGGAGTACTTAAAGTAATACTGGAAGCGAATAAGAAAAACTAGATTTATCTTGCAACATCGTGTTAAAAGTTTTATGTTTAAATTGGTAGCAAGGTGTGTTATGTTTATTTATGTGCATCAGAATAATTTTTTGTAACAAATTATAATTCCAAGTAATTTTTGTGTCATATACCTGACACACGGCTACTGTTTTGCCACAGTACATATTATAAATGCTGGCTATATAAGATTCATATATATATATATATATATATATATATATATATATATATATATATATATATATATATATATATATATATATATATATATATATATATATATGTATATATGTGTATATATGTATGTGTGTGTGTGTGTGTGACATTATCATCATATCACCCCTCCAAGTACAAAGGGGCGTAACTAAAATCTTGACGATTTCTCGTTATAACCATTGTACATGGCCAAAAGTGTTTATTTTACTGTCCCAAACAGGCGTATCTCTGCGACGAATGGTTCGGAAGCTTGTAAAGTAAAAATGTTTCGCCGTGTTACCTAATTTGTACAAGTTCAAACAGGCGTATCTCCACTCTCGCTTGTATGTGATTGTAATTTCTTATGGATCCTTTAGTACACAGGGGAGCACCTGTAGAGACGCCTCTATGTGATTGCACGTTTAAGTGTCACCCTCGGTTATATCCTCTGTTTCCTTTAATCTTTCAGGTTGTGTGCTGATGAATAATGGACATGTTAGTGCAGTTCGCTTGTGACAGTTTCTAATCGGTACTGCCAAGACTAATTTTTGTTTCAAATTCAATCCTGAGTGTATATATATATATGGATGTGCTTATCGAATGGAATGGTGGCACCAAAAATGTGGGGGGTTCAGGGTTCAGTGGAATTGATTCTGGTTGTTGAAGAACTGAATACAATAAAGACTGGATTTAATGTAAAAATGTACCATGATAGACCGTGGTATTATTGAGTTTCTTACAAACTGAGACAGAAGAGATTGATAGTAAATCGAAATACGCTTCTGATGAGTATGTCTGTCCGAAGTGACCAAGGATAAATGGCAAGGATTATGAAGAAACAGTTCAGTATTCTGCGAGTGACAAGATGTACGCATTAACTAGCGCATTTAAAGCCAGCGATGAAAATGATGAAGATGTGCCGTTGGCACAAATAGTAAGGAAGAAAAGACAGTAGCAAGAAGAAGAGTCAGAAACAAGTCTTAAAACAATAGGCCAGCAAAGTGAAATAAAACAACCTCATTGTATATAAAAAAACATTTTACACAGTGCACAAGAAAGAGAAAGATGATTCAGTTTCTGAAGATGGCTCGCATGGAGACTCAGATTTCGAATTAAATATGCGTACGTCAAACATTTGCATAAGATATGGAGAAAATCATTGTGCCATTGCATTTTGACACGAATGGGTACGAAAGCAATATTTAGTCTGCAATTCACACCAACGAAATTCAAAAGATCTGGACACAATAAGTCGAATAAGTAAGTCTTCTAAAAATGAAGTAAACAGATTTGCGCCAACCGATACATGCGATTGTTCATCCTTGCTCTTATTCTGCTGAGATTTCTCTGGGCAGTGTCCAAAGAAAATTAGCACCTGAGATATTTGGCAATGAGGGTGATGGAATTGAAGAACCAATACAAAAGGATAAGAGGATGAATAAGTACAAATCGACCAAGGCTTTACGGAACTCCGTAGAGGCTTACATCCGGCCCACATCACAAAGTGCACCTGGGTGTAATATTGTTACACGTTGCAAGAATGACTCCAACACTAACAGGAAATGTCACAGGTTCTCTGACGATACCGGAGAAGACCTTCGTACGGCTTTCTATGGAATGGGCAGCTCCCAGCTACAGAAAGAGTGCATTGTTCGTCACGATAAACTGTCGACACTAAAGTAAAAACCACAAAATCTGAAATATCGTGAAAACCACAAACTAACATTTACTACTTGCCCATGGGGAGTTAGAATTTAGGAGTCTGTAATGTTTCTTTTCCTTAATACCCTTAGTATTTCAGAAAAAAACTGTCGGTACAGCTTTGCGAAAGAAATGCTATACAGGTTGAACCAGAGAAAGATGAAAATGGGCGTATAGGCTGTTCATGGTAAAGTGAGCACTTTTTAAGGCCCTTCTAAATTTTTCCTTTCTCCCAATTTCTATCTTCCTGTTGCTTTTTTATATAAACATTGCAATGTGATCAATGAATACAGTGTGTACATGTCACCACTCTCAAAATTTAACGACTGAGGCTGCAATAAGATATTTTATTAGTTGTTAATGCCTGTTAAGAGGGCCTTAAAAAGTGCCCACTTTACCGCGAATAGCCTAAAATGAGAGTTCATATAAATATATTTCCGCGAGTTGAATCTCTACTATCGGCAGATTTCATGGAAAGAATTTCTTCATGAAGACCTCAATGTACCTCAAATGTACGACATATATCTAAATTTTATATGCTATAGACTGGAGAATTCAAAGAGAGTCTTGAATTATACAGGCAAATACTTCAATCAAAGCATTTGTGAATTTTAAGGTCTAAGAAAACCAGTGTAGTCTATGTATGAGCTACCGCGGAGGTAATGATGAAGCCAAACGAATATTGGAGGAGATATCCATAATACATAGTAAAAGAAAGGACAAAAAGATCAGGCAAAAAAGGCAATAAGTGATTCTTCACATGCTTACACCATCTTCGAATTACAGCAAGTTATATCTCTCCCAGTCACTAAGGAAAAAGCTGTTTTTTTTATAAGAGAAGGCTATTCCTTTATAATTTTACATTTCATAACATTGGCACTAAGGATTGTTTTTTTTATATACTTGCAATGAAACTGTAAGCAGAAAGGGATCATAAAAAATTGATACATTTGTATGCTCCTCAAAAAACTTGATTAACTTGACACCAAAATCGTTGCATTCTTTGCAGACAACTATAGCGGACAAAGTAAAAATACCATAGTAACTGCAGTGCTTCTTTATGTAGTTCACCACAGTTCATCTCTAGAAGAAATTACTCTAAATTATTTCGAACCTAATCATGAGCAGAACGAATAGAGCAATAGCATATGCGATAAAATAGTCAGGTGATGATTTTATACCATCTCAGATTATCCCAATAATTCGCCTGGCCACGAGGAAGAAGCAAAACGTTGTGCATGTCATGCAATATACTGACTTCCTTGATTTCAAGCAACTCTCAAAATATGTGTGCATGCTTTCAATTAAATGTGCTAATGGAACAAATTAAAAAATAAAGTGGACTGCCATAACTGAAAGTAAGGAAAATTGAGAGGCAATGATTTTCTTCAAAACAAAATTTCAGAGAGATCGAACAATGACGATCACTGAAAAGGCAAGGCACAGAAGCCCTTAAGAAACGACCTAAACCACACGTGGAGCCATCAGAACTGCCCAGCAAGAAATATCAAATTCTGCTATCCTTGTGTCAAGGATAACACCAGTGATAATATCCGAGACCCACAACGAGTTTTACAGGCAACTACCTCATGAAGGCCAATGAATGTTATCTGAACAGTGCTAACGATTCAAGTGCAAGTTCCAGTGACATACTTTGTTAACACTTAAGGTTTGATGTATGCTAATCATATTAGCATTGATTGTTATTATGTGGTATTTCATTACGCTTTCATGACGAAGTATCAAACTCATTGAATGTCATAAGTTTTCTGAAAATGTATTTAATTTCCTTTGTCTAAAGTTCATAATACTTATTTATAAGTGCATTCAATGTTTTTATTAAATTTATTTTGTAGAATATAGCGAATTAAAGCGTTTATGTCATTTATATATTTTCATCTCTTATTCTTTGTTATGATAGCATTGTCTTCTTCCCATTTTTGTGGCAAAGACTAACTAAATACAAGTACAATTCATTTGTAGCTTAAGGGTCTATATGGGCTTATCTTCATTTACACACAAAACAAAACTTAATGGGAAATCACAAATAGGAGTATCTAGATTTTTTATAACATTCAAACTAAAAATACAGTTACAGATATAAATTTAATATTTATTTATTGGATAAAACTGTTTGGTCACTCAACATAATAAACATCAGTGCCAATAAAGGAATAGGTTGTCCATGGGGAGGATGTGAACAAATGTTAAAACTTCCAAATTGCTCTCCTGGAAAAATAGAAAAATAGAGTTTCACTCCTTTATGCTTGGCAAGGCGATATAAAATGCAATTTTTACGGCCCTCAGAATATTTCATACAAGTCACTGAAGTCACATTTCTAAACAAATGATATAATATTTCATATTTAAGAAATATATTTTAAACAATTTACAAGGTACATAACACAGAAAAAGGCATGTAGTTCAAACTTTTTAAATCTACTTTTGCAGTATAATATTACAACTGAGCCACAAAATAATTTTCACACAGATGAGGCATTCACAGCCATTACAATCCTCCTAGTAATTGCTATTCAGTTCACTATTATTAAATTATGTAGTTTTAGAATGTAGCACAAACGGCAATGTAAACAATGCTGAAATAGTCTTTACAGACCAAAGCATTCTAACGGTACTGTAGTTGGTTCATGAAAATGAAGCTTTTACGAAATCTCTAGAATATTCTTGATGTTGTGGAGAATGAAATTTGTCCTGCGTGGTTTGCAAAATATTGCTACAATGCTATCCTTTTTATTCATTCTTTGTGAGCCACTGTGGGTACTTAGCAGGCATACCTTGTTAAGCCATTTACTGTTTTAACTCGATGCATTCTCGTTTATAATTCTCGGAGTATTTTTACGCGATGGCCATGTAATATACCGTTGATGTTATGTTTCTTATTCGGTATTCGTTTAATATCATGTTTGAACCAACAGGCTTTCAGTGGGGTCAAATAATATGATATGTGTTACTTTATTTCGACATGAAGATCTGTAAGTTTATACAATATCTTTTTGTTTCCATCAAATATTTCTTCTTCAGTAACATTCTGTTTAAATCATCTAGATACCATACTGTACGACGTTTACAGCTAAAGATTTCATTTCCAGCAATTTCGTAAAATGAAATGTCGTATTACATGAACTATTTTATTTCGCTGCGTACATTTGCGAAGTGAAGATAG